>NW_019774803.1:22186-62744 GCF_001039355.2 Lingula anatina | reverse complement strand
AAAAAAAAAAAAAAAAAAAAATATATATATATATATATATATATATATATATATATATATATATATATATATATATATATATATAAAGCAGGCTCTCCCCCTCAAAAAAAAAAAAAAAAAAACACTCACAACACACACTCTGTAATCACTCCTTACTCATTAAGTAAATAAGTGTCAAACTGAACCAAAATGGCACAAAGCACAAAACTATAAGTAAACAAGGCTCTAGCATCCCGGACAAGTGAGGAAACCGCCCCTTGCGCACGGCTACCCATACAAGATACACCAACTTCTCCTTGGACGAAAATCTAATCTCAGTAAGCAGGCCATTTGGTCATTAGCTGCAAGACGGTCGATTTTAATCATACGATATTCATTAATTTCCCAGGAAAAATGACGGAGTGCGATTTACTATTTTCTAACGATGAAGTTGAAAATTACAGATACGCTCTATACTGTGGCATTGTGAGTATGTGTGAGTGTGTGACTGTTTTTTTGAAAAGAGAAATAAATTGATAAAACAACTAAAAACGACGAAATTTATGCTGAATGTGGATATTTTTCCAATTGGCATCTGCCATTTGCACACCTTTACTCTGCATGCCCGTGGAGGTAATATCGATAAAGCCAGGACCCTTATCATGGAGGCGCATCTACCAGTACGGTTTTCTGTCCTTTCTATGGCATTTTTCTATCCAGCAAAAATTTTACTTCCACGGGATCAATTACAATAACTGATACCTAGAGATCTAACTGGAATATGTCGTGCTGTAACAAGGCATCACGCCATTGAGACTGGGTTGCCTTACCTAGATCGATCTAACAGGATCGATCCATCTCCGAGGGATTTCGCGCTAAATTGCTTGCAGCTTAAGCGGCGTAGATGTCTGGTACGCCTACTGAAGCTGCAAAACGATAATTAATTAACCCCTTACATCTTCAGTAGGCGTGACAGACATCTAAGTCGCTTAAATTGACTGCAATTTAGGGAAAAAACGCTCGGAGATAGATCGATCCACAGTTAGTACGATGGGGTCTGGGAATGGGCCCTGACACGCGCACTGCTAACAATCTACTTTGAAAACGGTGAGACCCGCCTATAATATCCATAGCGGGGTTAATTGTGCAATGTCACTACGGGAAAATCTAATCTACATCATTGCCACTGAGTTTGAATTCCTCATTTTGCGACCTAACGCCCAGGTAGAAAATGGCAGAGAGAGAGAGAGAGAGAGAGGGAGAGAGAGAGAGAGAGAGTTTATGGCACGTTATCTCCAGGAAATGCAATATGAAAAAATATAGAACATAAGTTTGAGAGACAGTGATAGATTTTCTGGCTTGAAGGCGGCCATGTGCGTCTTGGTCAATCAATAGGCCAACTTTCATACTTCAACTTCCACGAAAATCAAATAATCTATCAAGAATCGCATCCCCCAGTCTGGATATGAAATCCAAATGCCATCAAACAGAGTCGATAAGTCCAGAATAAATACATGTTCCATCAAGATATCCATAAATTACTCTTAATTCCGTGCCTCGCGCCCTTCAAAACATTATTCCCTATTTGAAGTGGATTTTATTTTCAATTTCGCAAGTGTGTGAATAGATCATTTATTGGGCCCGGAAGCCCGATTGTTGGTAACTTTCATTTATCAAAGATAACGAGGTTCTAAACAAGACTTTTAGCAGCACTTTGTATGATCTTTAGTAGTCTGCCTGGCTATTATATGCAAAGGCATTGGCCATGCAATTTAGATTGCTCTTTATTACTGTTGTTATCATATCTGTTCTTTCGCTGTCGATCACTGAACCGTGAAAAAAAAGCCCAAAATCTGTTCGTTAACCTGCGGTCTTCAATAAGAGAGCAAGTTTTATTTCAGATCTATATGTTTTCCTCCTTGCCTGTTTAGTTTAATTTAGAAAGTAGGCTGCAATAACTGCTGATCTATATTTACTGCGTCGAGCATCTTACAGCTAGGTCTCTAGGAAAATGATAATGGGATATTTCTGAATCGGTTCATTAACTTAGATGTTTTGCTCGCTGACTATTCTATTTTCCTCGGCCTTGATTAAAATCAAAGAAACCGTACGCTGATTTCTGGCTGCATTTGTAGCCGTGTTTCCACGTCCCATTAGCGTATCTCGACTATCGAGGTTTAAACTGACGTCAAAGAAATTCTGTTCTGTAACCATCGGGTTTAGCGCTCTCATCTCTCATTTACCTGGAACGCACTGCAAGTAAATGCTAAGAAAACATACCCACCTATTACAGATTTACACAGCCGTTGCTTGAGTCCCATGCTAAACCACGGCGTTTATAAATACACCTGCTGCGTCCACATCTATAATACATCTATGTACAAAATTAAGTTTGCGGTCTGTCCAGTCCATTTCTGTGAGAAGTACAGCGTTCCAGGCTATTCCTTCAGCTCCTTCATTAACTTTGCTTTGAAGGCTTTAATCATTAAAATCATAGCAACGGCAAGACTGATCGCTCCAATAACATACATTGTGTAGGAATCCATGTTGGCGGGGGATGGAGATCGTCTGCTGCGGATCAAACTTATCGTCTGCTTTCACGGGTTTAGAAATGACGCAGGAGAAAGAATTTGGTAAAACACCTCTGAGGAAGAGCTTTGGAATAAAAAAATTCAACTTATCATCGGCCAGTCATTCATGAAATATAACAGATACCGACGTGTAATAAATCCAGACTTCCTAACTCATAAACATGATAGCCAGATGTTTTTCACTAGTTAGGAAATCTGCCCAAACCTTCAACGTTGGAAAAAAACACACGGGGGGCAGAGGTGTCCTATATAATTAACTAAATAGAGCACCATCCCTACAATCCTCGGGTTTAAAACTATTAAGTACGCTAATGGCCGGTATCGTGTATTATCAATATTCAGGCAACAATTATCCTTTTTATTTGCCCTTTATATAAACGAATAAATGCTATACGTCCCGACTTTCTCGTCTACGTGGATTTACATAGCGATGGTGCTAACAAAGATAACACAGAATTCAATGGAAGAGTTTAAACCTAAACAGTGGTAGGTAGTTAGGAAAAAGGAAATAAGGGCAACCGGCATCTTCACCCCCCCCCCCCCCCCCCCCCCCCCCCCCACCCCCCCCCCCCCCCCCCCCCCCCCCCCNNNNCCCCCCCCCCCCCCCCCCCCCGCCCACCAAAACACCCCACGCCACCCATGCCTCCCCACCAGATTCTAAATCTAAAAGACTTAAAGACTTATGTTTGGGTTAAAGACCCTTAATTTTAATCGCCGTTATAGGACGTTGAGATTTCCAAGTGTGTTAAAAATGTTTGTGTATGGAGTCTAAGGGTCCCTGCATGATGAATAAACAACAACACAGCGGCTTCAGGACACGGAAAAGGGGGGTGAGGGGAGGCCTTCTCTTTCACAGAACATGATTTTGACATTCTGGCATTTCCTTCCCACTGACAGACACGCCACACATCCCTCTCAACTCATCATATCTCCTAACTTGGTCAGGTTACCTCGAAGGAAAAAAAAGCACGCTCACTCCCTCGCCATGACCCCCATGGCTTTGCCACTCGATCAAAGTCGAGCGTTTTCCCGGCTGATGTATTCGAACTTTGATGTGTGTGAGGTGAGATAGGTGTAATCGGTGTAATGGCGCTCACGTCCATCAAAGTGCGTGATATGCTACTTCTTCAAAAGGTCGGCATGGCACCCAGCTCAGCTGGGGCAGGATTTTAGAATCAAACAACATTAGACTTGGAAGACTACGATTAACAAGAACACAAACTCACCTATGGAAAAATCTCGTTTCCGCTGAGCGAACCTTAGCGGTCGGGTTGTAGCTAGGGACGGCTCGAAATCAGCATCGTGTAATGTCTTATCATCCGGTTTGTTCATTTTAGTTTCCAAGAACGGTGATTCGATTTCCATTTTTTGGCACAAGAAGCAGCCAAGATACCTCCCCACCTCCCAACGCAGGGAGAGTCAGCAGACGACCAGGAGGAACTTCCTGTGACGCCACATCCGCTATAAGCGTTTCTTCAGAATTGCTGCTTGTTGAAAGCCGGGGTTAAAACCCCTTGTGTAATGGCTCAATGAATACGTTATTTAATCGTCCTTCCCGGCGTAATTTGTCGTGGAATTTGAACGGTGGTGTCTTGGATCGTTTATCTCGAAGGAACGTGAAACACGTCAGCAGTGATGAATCTACCAAAACAGAAATAGCTGAAGTAATATTGAAGCAAGCGGTAGCATAGCCGAGTTCTATTTATGGCACCGCAGATACTCGATAGCTTCTGCTACTTTAATGCGCTTCTGTGCGTTTAACCACAATTTTCCTACCTGGCAGTCTTGAAAGGCTCGGGCAACTTAACATATGGTGTTTGAGCAGAGGTAAAAAGCGGCTCTCGGCAAATCAACCGCACTGTACGCTACAGCCGATATGGTACAGTCCTGAGCGAAAGTCGTATTAAAACAAAACAGCAATGCTTCTTAAAAAGTAGCGAACCTCAGTTAATCCTAATTTTTGACGAAAAATAGTGAGCCTCAGTTAATCTTGTGGTAAATCCAGAAGGGTAAATTTGACGAATATCGTTACGGCAGCAATACCCATGGCTACTGAGGCCGCATTCACAACAACAGAATAATCGATCTGCGGATGACATATGGCCGACCCACTTGAAAGCTTCCCGCTTATTCTCCACCGAAAATCTAGTCAGTATCTATTAGGGGATAATGCGGCAAGCTTTCAAGGGTCGGCCATGTTAGTCCACTATATCTGCTGGTTGTGACTTCGGCTTCCGAGTCTGGAATTAAATATGCGACACCCGCTAGTGGGTATGGCACATCCGACTGAACTGAACTCATTGGGAAATATTTTGAAGCATTCTCATCGTTAAATAAGGCAACTGTGTTGAAAACAATTTTGAAAAAAAAAATATCAATATCTCTCCAGTAATGAGAACAGGTTTTTGCCCTTTTTTATCGGATGTGATATTATGCACATGTCTTCTGTGGCTTAATTACCCCCTCCCAGTGGATAGTAATTCATTTAAGAGTACAAAAAAAATCGATGCAAGGTTAAGCGTTACTGAGACAGTTGCGAGGAGAGTTGTGACTTTGGGATATGTGGCAGTGGACTAACTAATCGTAACCAATTTTCTAACATCGAATGCTGAAAACAACCAAATGATCGAATGTTAATTCATATGTTTTTCTTAAGTAAAAAAAGTCTATCGAGGGACAGTTCTTTTGAATAGTTAAAACGTAAATAGAAAACTTCTGTGATTAATGGTTTCTGTTTATTTTCACCGCGTCTATTAGGATCAGATTTTGTACATAGCCAGAATGTGAATAATGTAATAATTGTTATACGTCGTAGATTGCTCTGCGGTTACCTTTCAACGCAACTTGAAACGCTTTAAACGATAAATTTAGAACAGCGAGAAGTTTAAGATTTTCTTCTTGGTTTTGGCCATCAGTCTGATATTTTCTGGGGAGTCTGGGTCTCTGATCTGTTTATTTGGCAATAAAAATCTCCTCAAAATTCCAAAGTATGAATTCCTGGTTGCTGATAGCTGGTCTTTGTACTCTCTTAATGCGTATAACCTTTACAAAGCTGACTTTTACTAGCGATGATTTGATTTCCTTTGAGCAAATTATTTAAAGAGGTGAAGAGCTGCATTTTGTCTCTAAAGACAATGGGACATAGCGCATTGGACTAATTTATCTTGATAGCTTTTAAAACAAAATGAATTAAAAATACAAGCATTTCACCATAACAATCTTTATTTTTTCTTTAATAAATAATAAGTCATGTTTACATGATCGCGTTTTATCAAAACCGATAACTATATGGAATGTCGTTGTCATGACAGTGACGAATAAGTCGTCACGCACTCGTTGCTTTTCCTTGAATACTTCATGTCATTCACATTTCCGCCATTATATATCTGATATATAGTCAATTACTTATGTACATAATAAGTGTTATATACATAATACCATATTTGTTCTGTCAATAAAGTGTCTTCTAGGCTAAACTCAGTTTGGCATATAGTCTGAGCTAAAATGACAGCTAATTATCGTATAAAGCCCATTACTTAAGTCTTTTAAGTCAACAGCAAGGCTTGATGACTGTACCTCTTATTACGTTAAAATAATTGGCAAGGTTTGATAAATGCGAATCTATTGGCATTCTTACTCTTGATTGTCGTATTAGCAACTATATCTTCTATTTACAAATCAATCAGTTCTATGCTAAACACTCTTCAAACTATATACCCGAAACTTTTATGTGCACAGAAACCAATTTTATAAAACCTAGAGTTGATTCGATGCAGTTTTTGGAATTGTCGAGAAAAATCAAAATGAAATTTGGGCAGCTGTGCCAATGAGTTTTATATCGACTTTTGAAATATCTTTCAGAGATTTCTATCGATCGAACAGGGCGTTTAACGGCTCGATGGGTAGGCTATACATGCTTTCCGTGACACACAGGATGTGTTTAACTCCAGCATCAACTGGCTTAGATCAGGAGTATAACAAATGATCAGACGTTCCTTACTAGAATATCTACTGGTGTATAAAAAAAAAGAGGAAAATTAGAAAAGTGAACAATGGGATTAAGCTTCGACGTCTATGTATTCCTCCGGTCGCTCAATTATGGAGTCATTGGAAATGACGGAATCCCCATCAGAGAACCCGCTGCTAGAAGAGTCACTGCGCATGCTCACGCGCTTCGCGTGCTGGCACTGTCCGCTGGTCACGTGGTCGTGACGTAAACTTGGTGTCACGAAGTGTAGACCACATTGCTCGCAAGTGGTGTCTGGGTTGGTTTGCTCAACTGGAGATATAATTAAATAGGGCATTTAAAACATACGCCATGCTCCATATAATTTTGAATGCAGATGCTGGGTAGGCTACATGTTGAAAACGAATTGCTTGAATTTCATTATAAAGAAAAGTTAGTTTAGCAAATATAAAAAGTATGTGCAAGAATGTATTATACACACCTTTGTGCGACCGCATATGGAAAGACAGCTCATAAGTCTGGTTGAAAGTTTTGCCGCATATTGCACATGCGCATGCCTTGTCTTTTGTGTGCGTGCGCCTCACGTGACTGTCATGTGCTGCGTGCGATGCAAAAGCTTTGCCGCAATGCTTACACTGTAATGAGAGCAAAAGAATTGTGAGTATAAATCAGCATTTTATAGGAGAGTAAAATAAAATCTGGAAAACTAATTCGACCATCCTAACCTTATTTTATTGTATGCTACTTGTGAAGTGATTTTCTATATAACTGATCGTCAAGCAGTTTTTCACTCAAGGGGCGTGGCATTACCCTTACCTTAAAGGGTTTCTCTCCTGAATGCTGACGTATGTGTGTCCTCAAAATGCTAGATGCCGTAAAAGCCTTGCTGCAATACACGCATTTATACGGTCGTTCACCGCTGTGGACCTGGAAACATTAAATCAACACATTAAGTTTACTTAGTATGCCATATTTAATTGTATACATTTCCATCTACTAACGAGATTTGTGAAACGTAGTTTATGATAAGGGTAAATTCATGTAGACAGACGTGTGTCTTATCTAATTTCCATACAGCGGGTCGATTTAGGCTTGAATTGTTGATATGTGTGCTTAGGACATGCTGCACGTAACAAAGGCAGCCAATCATTTTACACTGGGAGACACCGATTCCAGCCGATTGCAAACCGATTCCACCCGATTGGACACCGATTGCGACGGATGAGATGCCGAGCACAATTCCACTTACCCGCATGTGTTTGTTGAGACTGGAAGACTGGGAGAAACTCTTGTCACACACGGTGCATTTGTGGGGACGGTGCTTCTCGTGGACATGGAGGATGTGGATTCTCAAGCGGTCCCTCTTCTCAAACGATCTGATTAGAATTAAACAGAATTTAGGGTTTAATATACTTCAGACTCAAATTCAAAGCAACTTAAAATTACAAGGCATGCTAAAGGTCATCAATCCTTTTTTGTTTTATTTCTTTTATTATCCGTGTCTTGAGTTAATAATTCCAGAAAAAAATGAAACAGTAGAATTTCAGGATACATTAACCTGAAACAATCGGAAAATTCCTTAACTTACTGCTTGATTGATTGGTCAGTTAAGTTGTTGAGATCGAACATAATTATAAACTATTTCCTTAGAACTTCCTAAGAAGTAATAGAAAAAAGCAACCCTCACCGATCACAAAGGTGACAGGGGAACTTTCTGTCCCCCTTATCCACACAGCGTGTGTACTTTAAGTGCTTGTCTCTGTAATACTGGTAAGCAAAAACCTTGCCGCATCGCTCGCACTGGAAACCCGGTGAACCTGGAGATTAAAGAAATAGATATTGTAGAAGCACATTTTTTTAACTTTTTACTTTGTCCGGACAATATTTATGTGTGTATTTATGAATAAAAATTACTCTTTCCTAGACTAAGAATAAAGGTGTTTTCGGGTCCATGTTTCCTCTTTCTCTTATATTATAAGTCTGTCTTTAAATTTACACTTTCTGTCCACCTATTTATTTTATTAACAGCCATTTAAGAGGATACAGATGTACTGTCGTCATGCCAAGAGACAAACGAAATGTGTCAAAGATCTGACTTACTTTCATCAATTTCTTTCTCCCTTTCGGTGCTCTTCACATCTGCACTTATCCCGCTTGAAATCATCATGCACTGCTTATAGTTCTCTCCGTACCAGACCAGCAGTTCGGAGCCGAGCAGAATATCCTTACAGGCCTCATAGTAGATCTCGTCCTTGACCTGGATTGCCTCGAGATTTTGCTCTCGCGGGTTGCGCGCGCTGTTCACAAGGGTCATCCAGTTGCCCTCTATGCCGCGGCCGTCGATGAAATGACTCAGCTTGCCATCCTTAAAGATCTGAAATGAAAATATAAGTGAATTTGAACTCACTTTTCAAAGCTCATTGGAGAGTTGTAAATAGTTTGCAAAAAAAAAAAAAAAAAAAAAATCCTCACGGCAAAGTGAAAAAAAAAACAACTTAAAACTGAACGCATCAATAATAATATCGATGTTACCTGTTAAGAGAGGTGCAAAGAAATGAGAAACAGTATAGATTTTACACTCACCTCCCACATTCGAGAGTTTTCTTCCTTATCTTTCATCTCGCTTATGTGGACGACCTTGCCCTTGAACGGCCCAAATCTCGTGCCACGTGGTATGGCGGCGTGAGTACAGAAAACACTATGGTGCGGGGCCTCATTGACGAATGTAGTACGGATCTCTAAGCCTAGAGTAGAAAGGTCAATTAAAAAAATGACACTTATTTGTCTTTACTGAATATCTGTTCATTTATTTTTGATTGTTTCTTTATTTTTCATTTACGTACTCATCAATATGGAAAAGGAAAAAGAAATTATTTCCGATTCTTATAATTAGCTAAATAAACTCTTATCTTAAAATTTAGAGGGAATATTAGCGTACAAGACATATATGCAAACAATTCCAAATATACTCAAAATTCAAACGCATCTTTCTGCACAAGCGGCACTGTCATCAGCATTAATTTAAAAAAAAAGTTCTACATAGTTTTGAACATACAGATAACACCCAAGAGAATACCGGTCAGCTCACCTTCTGGTAACTTGAGGTTGGTTGCGTCAGATTGTGCCGGGCGACAGTCCATTGCAACAGGTGAGACGAACATTGGTTTTCCTGAAAACACAATACTTGGCATGAGCTCGGGTACGTCATGGCTGAGATTGGACAAAGCTGATTAAAATGATTGAATAAAAAATCTGGATGATGATGGCCCATATTGAAAACTGCAACATTTCATTATAAGTAATGCAGTTGAGGAAAAGATAACTGTAACTAAGTCTACGCAAAATAAATTATTTTATATATAAAAAAAATAAAAATCCATTTTTCATTTGAATGTTTGCAAACGTTTTGATCAATTTTGCCTTTACATCTTTATCTGGATTAATGGACATCATATAAATCATATAAAAGAAATAGAAATATGTTAATTATTGTCTAACACAGCGGCCTGTGAAGGTTTCTTCTCATTTTATTTAATAATACAATAACAACGTGTTTCTATAACACTGTTGCCCTGCCTCAGGTAGAACAACATCTCGTCGAACCAGTCAATCAACCTCACCGGGATAATCCCGAAACAGGTGTTGTAACGTTCTTAAAAGATGAACGCTTAAGAAAGTAAAAGAGAGAAGCGGCTGAGCTAGCTTTAAAGAGGTCATTGGAAACATCTTAAGGTATTTTACGCGTAATTCGGTGGAGTGTTGTAAGTGGTGTAAATTGACCGAGGGTGATAAAGCCAGTGAGTAAACATAGTTCGAGTGGTTGTTGTTCTTTTATCCCAACAGTCAAGTGGATTTTGCGGTGGACTAAACATCCCTTCGGGTTAAAGTTTGAAGAAGTTTTGATTAAATCCCTCTTAAGTGGAGCCGACAAATACAGGACGCTTGTTACAAACTTAATACCCCCTTTTCCTTAATATCCTCATCTTCTAGTATTCCTGACTTATTTTATGGTTTGATATTATATATATTGAATATTTTTTCTTGTACTTGAAGCACTATGTCAGTTCCGCTTTCTTGGCTTTATTGCGCCTGTTAGATGATTAAGTCGTGAATTCTTTCTTTCAATTTAATTCGAAACGATATATTTCTATCCATACGTAGTTCCAAATTATTTCATTAAACTATTTTTCAGTTCAGTCACGAGTTACAATTTAATCTATTTTATGGCATATCAATCACGGATATAGACATTTCAAATCTATCACTGGACTAACAATTTATCATAAGCGATGTCCTGTCCTCAATTATAATGAACTGGTAGTATAGTCCAGTAGCATATTTGAAAAATACTTTATTCATGTAAAATACGGCATTGAAATTTAACTCAAAATGACATTTGACAGTGAAATTATTGTATCTATTTGAAGAGAGCGTACTCATATCACACTATAAAGGTAATTAACCCAGTAAGTCGGCTTTGTGACACATTATTGCGTTATTCTAAAACACAGCTACACATATGAGCCGGGTTCTAGAATGAGCTTAAGTCTTTATCTGTAAGAGATAATTCATAGAACACAATTTGAATAAAGATCACAAGCATAGGCCACGTAATTTGTGCTACAAAATAGGGGCAATATTTGATTTAATTGGACCACTACTGGTTTATTTATCTAAGGTCAAAGTCGACTCAAATTTTGGGCTAAAACTTTTAGACCAGTTTTCGGGCTAGAGCTCTTTTGTGAGCCCAAGCCCCAGTGGCTAGTTAGTGCACCTTTCTAGTGCAAACGCAAAGGTTCATTAAAACCGTCGACGATTATGTCCGTATTATCCCCAGCCAATGAGACATTTAATTGCCCTAAACAAAATAACATTCTTGTTGTTAGTTCAGGCACTCGGGTCGCGAAGTGAACAGACCTGTATAGAGATGGGGAAAATTAAACCTTTTCATGATCGGCCTAACAAAGCTCAGAGCACCCCTGGACATTATTTCGCCTCACCATTCAGACATAATGTACAATAACAAATAAGTCGAAGGGGAGAATAGAAACGGAATTTGAGCAAATTAAATAAATGGCTGGGTCTTTAAACGGTCTTTAAAGTTGCCATTGAAATAGGACCGAATGTGTTTAGCCGAGCCCCAAGCTCACGAGTAGATTAATGAAACGAAAACAGAGCAAGAAACCACCATTCTGGGGACCCATTCAGCCGCACTAATATCCACAAATTAGTAACATTACTTGATCTTGCTATAAAGATGGTACCGTTTGATCTCGCTCTGGTGTTTGTCTACGATGACTTGCCCCTGTTTTGCCTACGGATAGAGTAAACGTTTATTTTCTTATTGTAAAAGAAACCACACATACCAAAATGATATCGGAGGGTGAATAGGACCCCTGTAGGTGATAGTTGGGACCTAATACAAGTTCAGCACCGCCTTCAAAATTATAACAAAATTAAACCTCTTTCAGATCTCTGTATCAAGTGTTTGTCCCCGCGCGCTTGGGGAAACAGAACCAAAAGCAACCTTTTGTGGTGGTTAGATATGTAATTTAAGGGGCGGTCTCTCTTTGCGGAGGGACGCTGGGATCTAATTAACAAAGGTCGTGGCTCTATTTGATACCTGGCTATAACGCGGCTTGTTGTCCTAACGTAACGAAGCTTTCTGGGAAAATATGAACAACATCGAAAAACTAACACGCACCAAAAATGCGGACTTGATGTGAAAATGACCGCGGTTTTGTTACGTGCCGCGTGCCAAACAAAACTGTCCTTTTATTAATTCGTGTAAAATATGTGCTGGTTTGTGAGTCATCTTGGAACATAATGGAATCCGAATTTAATAGGTTTGAGGCTGATAAACTGTTTATATAATGTCCCGCTAGTTAATTAAGTTTGATGTTGTGGTTTTCTTAATGCGCGGCTGTATTACAACAGACAATACACGATTTAAAGTGCCGAAAACAGTTGAGGTAATTATTACTCTTATTTTCTCATTTTGAATGGAGATTGCGTTCAAATATCATTACAGTGTTTTTGCTACTTGTCAAAAAGAAGCGTAAAGACCCCGCCTTCTTGAAAATGTACCGTTTAGATTTTGCACGGGCTAAAGAACCGCGGCGTTTCTCTTCACACAATTTATTCCACTTTCTCTGAAGAACGCTCAAACCATACTTTGTACTTTCAGTGCTCACTATGAAAATCAAATATTTTAATTTTTTTGCTGTTGTTCATCATTACTTTTAGCTATATTACATTTCTTTTCAAATTTCATTTTCATTTATAAAAGATAGGGTAAAAATTGTTATTATTCTTAAGGGTCTTATTTTATTTTATTTTATTTATTTTTATTATTTTTTTTGTGTGTGTGGTAATTTTGTTTGACGCATAGGAATCATTTTTCTCTTTAGCCTGCCACTAAACCTCCAACAAAATAACCATGATAGGAATATGGACCGAATAAAAATAGGTATCTTTTCTTTTTTAAATAGGACTAAGATGTAAATTAATTTACCTTCCATTCCAGAAAGGGCGTAGTTATACAATCTCCCCGCCTCGGCTTGCAACCAACGTCCGTATAACATCGCATTGATCTCCTCTTGGCTTATCATCCCTCGTGGTACTGGTGCTGCTGTAGCGGCGAGAAGATGAGGATGAAGAGAAGGCACGGGATGCGGCGGTGACAGCGCAGACGACGGCATCAGCGGGCATGGAGCGCTCAGCAGAGATCTAAATGGTGCCATTTGATTGGTTAAAATCGTAGGTGATAGCCGTGGTTGAGAAGACGATGGTGAGAGATTCATGGGTTTTGGTCCTAAAGTTGTTGGGACTGGAATGTGGATACCAATGGTATTTTTGTGTCGGTTGGAGAAGGGAAACCCGATAGGATGGCTGTTGTCTTTAGGGGGTGATGGTGGGAGTTGTAGCTGTTCGTCCGACCTGAAATTAATAATTTTCGTAAGTGGGGAATTAAAAATATTCTAAACCCAAATGCGCAGTTATATAAAATAAAAGCCTGAATAAATACGATGATTTCCTTTTACGAGAATATGTAGATTGGTAAAGTTTACAGTGGTTGTTTAGTCAATAAATTAAATTTAAAAAAAGTAAAAAAAAAATCTAGGTTAATTTTTATGTACTTTATCTTAAATAACATTTTCTTATTGATATCATATTCCCTTCTGGGAAAACGTGTGATGTAGTACGTACTACATGAGATAACATGTAAAAAAGCTGTGCACGAATATAAAATTCATGTTTCTATTTTGTTTTTATAAAACCAAACTTAACGTTTACGTAATAAATTATTCTAGGCATGAACATACATATTTTGAAAAAAGAAAACATATACTTTTTTACCGAATAATCTTATCTTATAGCCTACTGATCACTGTGAAATAATAAGAAATGCTGATATAGTGCACACATATTGTGACACTGCTTACAAAATTTAAAACAAATTAATAATAATACAAAGCCACATAAAATTAAATGTATTCCTTTAGACATTACGTAATTTATTATCTTACAATCATCAATTGAAAAATTCCAATCTTAAAATTTTAAATAAACTGAAAATGATTTTTCAATTAAAAAATATATATATATATTTTTACATAATTCCACCCTTAATGCTGATATTTAATTTATCGTTCTATTTTGTCACTCGAAGCAGAAAACAAAATACAAGAAAAAAATAACAAAAACATTTCCTACTGAACCTATATAAACTGATGAAACTTTGTTCAAATTTATGCTAAAAAAATCATTAAAAAAACTTACCTGCACAAAACAGCCGTGGGTGACAGGTGAAACTGCCCGTGCCGCAACACCTCAGCCTGCATCATCTTGACCAGTGTCCGGCAATGAAAGTGGTCAATGTCCAATAATTATTAAAGTGTCACTTAATCCAGAGAGCACTTGCAGAGCGATGTCCACTCACCAGTGGTCGGCTATCGAATGACTCCTCTTTCTCTCTGTGGCTTTTATTAAAAACCACCGCTGCTCGTGTTGTTCCAACAAGTGCTCTAGCCGTTGTTCCTCATCAAAAGACACCGCCCTCTGCCGCGCATGCGTCAGTAAACAGATCTGTTTTCGTACTGCGTTTTACCTGCTAGTCGTGAACAACACTAATACAATAGCAATGTTATGGAATGTTGGCTTAATGAAGCGTGTATTTAATGGGAATGCTCAACTGGTAGGGTAGAATTGAATAGATTCCCGTATGGGGAAGGCAATGCTAATTAGTCACAAAAGGCGGGACACGGTTACCGCAATTACCTGCTATTAACAAACAGTGGGGGAAGAATTTAAAGAACTCAAGGGCTTTATTTGGGTAATTTAGAGATTGTATAGAAACCGGCCCCCGTTTTAAGTCGACCCACGCTGTAGTGAAGCGTAGATTGTCAAGCGATAAAGGGAGCGCTGCGCGTGTGTTATTGTCTTTTGACCCTTACCTCTCTGTTCTTCACCTATCTCACCTGGTTTAAAAATGTGCGAAGATATTCCTGAGAGATCTCTAAATTGATAATGTCCCTATTTAATTATTTTACAACTCTAAATCGGGCACTTAGCTTCTGATAACTAATTCGAATGCTGTTATCTTAAATAAAACGCTTTATTCGTTCAAGTATCAACCGAGCATTTAGTTGGGGTGAAAATATTATCAAGTTTGCTTTTCACTCAAATTAAAATTGGGAAGAGTGATGCAGTGATGGAGTCTCTTCTCAAAAAGACTTTTACTATGCATTGTGAGAAAGCATTTTTTTCTATATTTTTTTTTATATTAACGCGTATTTCACTTAGTTCATCTTCAAACGTTTAAGTCTATCCAACTTTTCTTTTTCGTTACTTTACCTACGCTCTTAGCTAAATTTGGACCCATTTCCACATTTTGTTTTTCGTTTATTTTTGGTTGCACGTTTAAGTTTGAAAAACCTTAGCGTCGGAAATGGTAAGAAGGAAATGATGTGGGATAAATAAAAATAAATAAATAAATAATTTAAATAGTTTATCCCAATGCATTCTCGCGTTGTCGCTTGTAATAAGACTGTGCCTTTCCTTAGTGTACTCCACATAACGGTATTCTGATGCACTTCCTCAAAAACAAGCTGCTGTCCCAGGTAGGGGGTCGGGGGAAGAGGATCAACGCACTTAAGTGGTCAGATTGAACCTTCACGACCCGTTACCTCTGCAGGTAGAACCTGAAAGGCAGAGCGCTTGACGCAACCTGTTAATTAAGGCAATTAGTGCAGCCATTAAGACACCTCGCTCTCGCGCGTCTCAGCAAGGCGGTTGACTCACCTCTTAAGCCCTTACGAGTATTTCAGGACCCCCTGTCGTGTCTCTATCGCTGTTCAAGGATCTGAATCGTTTGTCAATTAACCAGGTGTGCTCGAAGTGAAGTATCGGTTTCTTTTTCTGTCAGTGAACTATCAAAGTCTTTTTATTTGCTGCTCCTCCTTCAGAATTAAATTCATTCTGCTTTTTTATTCTTTTTTTTTTTTTTTTGAGAAGATAAACGCGTGGTAAGGATTAAGGCAAGATAAGAGAGGTCTTTACAGATAGCTTCTTCATCTTGAAAATTTAAATTGAAGAAATAACCAACCAAGTACATGTATATAAGTTTTTGCGAACAAAAATGAAATTTTGATTTCTTTCTCTTCTTTCTTGATTATAGTTGATTATAGGCATTTCTATTAGCGGTAGAATACATGAAATATCAATAACTTGTGACGAAGTTTAAAGTCATGGTTTTTCCATAGTGATTGCGCTTCTAGTCGGAAATGTGATTAATTTATTAGAAAAATTATTGTCATATCTCTAGACAAAGATTTTTTAATATGAGTGTGTTGAAAAATTAATCATTGGACACTATTGGCTCATTCTATTTGTTGAATCCTTCAGTCCAACGATTCATCAGAATATAATTATTTATAATACAGCAGCATATAATAGGATAGGACGTCGTTAACTCATCGCAGGTGTTGGAACAAACTAAGACCGTGCAGCACTTGTTGTCATGTCCATGTCAACACGAATGAACTAATCGATAGTGCCGTAATTAAGGGCAGGTGCTCAAAATGGGCCAATTAGCCAAATGTGTGGTTTCTGATATGCGAGGTGTGTATTGTATCGTCTATTTACCGAAATGTACCCACAGTATTTCTATATACTTGTGTACATGTATGTTTATATAAAATCGTATATCAGTCTCGTTGACAGGACTGTGTAGCTGGTTGGAACGAACGAATCACAATTTGAACTAGGTTTTGTGCGATATCTCACAGTGGGTTGACGAAGAAGGTAAAAAAAGTCTACTTTTTCAGAAAAAAATACCTCCCCCCTTCGTTTAACTACATGCTACAGGGATTAGAGCAGCGCACCCAACAAGTAAAATGAATATCGAGAAGATCAAGAACTATTTACGAGAAAGGTTTTTATTTTAGGACTGACTTGATCCTATTCAGGGGCTTGTGTCACAAGAGAGCAGAAACGGAACGTTGATCAAATTTAAATATCAAAATGTAAAGTATATATAGACACAGTATATGTCATAGGTAGAAATATTGGTGTGATATATTTTTCAAAAACCCAAGGTGGATCAGAACCCACCCCCCCCCCCCCCCCCGAACCTCTTTCTAGAACGGTCACTGGATCCACCTCCAGGGGAAACACTCATTAAATCCCATTAAGTGCATCTCATGAAAATAGTGTGGGTGGGAGTAGGATTGGTTTGATGGGGGGGGGGGGTACATTGACCGTGATCGCCGGACGTGACCCGACTAAGACCACCAATAAATCCTTCCCCTGTTTTCAAAACACTCTTTAATACTTAATACTAGGGGATCACAGGTAAACCTACACGCATTGAATATTCTCTATTATGAAATAATCGTTTCAATTCCAGTGTTTTGGTGGACTGCTTAAGTACCCCGCTCAGTGGCTAAGTCGTTAAGAAAAACAACATCCACCGGCCGTGAGGGGCAGGCTGAATAAGGCGGATAATGGAACGCTCGATGGTATTATACGTATTTAGAAAGGTGAAAAGTCGTTTTGGATTGACTCAAGTTGTAGCTTTAATTAACACAGCCCCCAGAAGATTTTAAAATATTTTTCATTGTATTTCTTTATTACTGAAATCTATAAACAAATCTCTTCTTTTTATTTATTTATCCATTCATTTTCAATTGGGAATCATATATGCCTCTGATGAACATTACTTATAATTCAAAACTGGCAGGTCTACCGCCACCCAAACTTTGATTCAATAAACACGATAAAAACGATAAACAAAATAATAAAATGAAAAATATAAAAGAAAACATATATGGAAATAATGACGATGATAAACAGAAAAACATATATCAGAAGTGTTGCGATTTTTATTATCGCCACGACAAAGAGCGTGGCCCTTTTAAAGTGAAGTGGTTGCAGGTGAGCTATACTGTAAAGATTTCAGGTGAAAACGAACCCCGTAGAAGTATCACCGTTGAACAATGCCCCCTCCTAAGTTGTTCTTTGTCACCACAGGGGTCTTCCTATCAGTTCTTTGTCAAGAAGAAGTGCTACTTTACCATTATCTCCCTCTTCTCAGTACAATGACTTCCGTACAGGAGTGGATATCAACACACACTAGCCCATAGGGGCCAGCTATCTGAAACCAGATGAAAGTGGCCAAGAGAGAGAGAGAGAGAGGGAGAGAGAGAGAAGGAGAGACAGAAGGAGGGAGAGACAAAGAGAAGAGAGAGAGAGAGAGAGGGGGGGCGGGAGATAGATGATAAAGCAGTAGCTAGAGTGGGCACGTGTAGACTAGAGGTTGTACAATTAAGCAGCTGGGTGACGGACATGGCACTCTGCTATATTTTGGACAGATACAGTGTAACATTCGCCCCACATACGAAACGACCCTCTACCAGCGACGCAGATTGTACTTTTCACCAGATATTAACTTATGTAGGGCAGTTTTCTTCACTGGGACCGTAGAGAGTTGTGTCATGCTTCGGCCAGAAATATATCTGTGTATATATATTGTTTAAAAAATCAGTAGCCCTGACAGGGAGCACCATGGCACTTCTATCTTACCATTATCTGTGCCAACCATACAACTGCCCGAACGTCCATTTCTAAGTACATCATGTCACATTCGTTCTGGTGACTTTGCGATTCAGGGGACAGGTCATTGTTGTGGCTGACCGGATGGTTTATGTTGACTTTGAATTTTTATTTCATTCATTCACGCCATCGACTGCGCTGTGACTGACCCGCCCACCCTCCGTACATACGATTTTCCTCTTATAGTAATATCGCAATTTTTAAAATCTAATTCTGCAAAAAAAAAAAAAAAAAAAAAAAAAAAACTAATATATTTGCTTGGTCTAAAACCAGCGTCCAACGCAACCCCAGTCCCCGACCACGGTTTATCATGAACGGTAAAATTCATGATGTACAGGAAGCCATGTTTGTTTGAGAATCCGACACAGAGCTCGGAGTTTGTTTTATACTAAGATTAATTTTGGCTTTACTCATGATATTTAAGAGTGCAATGGGATCAAAGGCGGTTCACAACAGACGTGTTTTAGTTTTAGAGTGACCCTAAGAAGAGAGGAAAAAAACATTCAAATGTGTAATAACTGGTGCGATTTTCATATAAGCAATTGCAGAGATACAGGTAAACCTGTTTTTAATTTATATATATATATATATATATATATATATATATATATATATATATATCATTTTTCTGCTGAACACGGTTAACAGGTGGTATGACGTGCTGTTATACCGGGAAAGCTAATGAATCAATTCCTCTTATAGTAACCAATCGGAATTTTTAAAATTTAAATCTGGAAAATAAAAGAAGTGCTGTACTTGGTGGGCCTCGAACTAAGGTACCAGAGATCGACTGTATACGAGACAGCAAAGTTACCACGGAGCCACGCCAGCTTCGTTGATACGACCTGATCCGATGGAAACTTTCAACCTTGCCACGAAGAGAGCCAGGTTGGATGTACATGTGTATATCTGCTATCCCGATCGATAATCCGGGTGCCACATTTCATCCCCAGTCCCCGACCATGGTTTATCATGAACGGTTAAATTCGCCATATACAGGAAGCCATGAATGTTTGAGAGTTTGTTTTATACTAAGATTGATTTTGCCTTTGCCCANGATCGTCTGTATACGAGACAGCAAAGTTACCACGGAGCCACGCCAGCTTCGTTGATACGACCTGATCCGATGGAAACTTTCAACCTTGCCACGAAGAGAGCCAGGTTGGATGTACATTTGTATATCTGCTATCCCGATCGATAATCCGGGTGCCACATTTCATCCCCAGTCCCCGACCATGGTTTATCATGAACGGTTAAATTCGCCATATACAGGAAGCCATGAATGTTTGAGAGTTTGTTTTATACTAAGATTGATTTTGCCTTTGCCCATGATATTAAAGAGTGCAATGGGATCAAAGGCGGTTCACAATAGACGCGTTTTAGTTTTAGAGTGACCCTAAGAAGAGAGGAAAAAAAACATCCAAATGTGTAATAACTGGTGCGATTTCCATATAAGCAATTGCAGAGATGGAAATTTTGAATAACATATATTTTGCAAATAAATAAAATATATTATTTTTCTGCTGAACACGGTTAACAGGTGGTATGAGGTGCTGTCATACCGATAAAGCTAATGAATCAATTCAAGTTCGTTGGCTTTCATTGATAGGCCTGCTCGGAAAGTTCCTAGTCAGATAACTTTATTTTCATTTTGTTTTGCACTGAGATAACGTTTGCTTTCACCTTTGACGATATATAGTGCGATGAGGTCCACAGCTGTTCACACCTTTGCGGTTTTAGGATTGAGTAGTCTTTACTCTTTCAAATGTCGACTGCGGACTTGCCCCGGGTACTGTGTGAACACATGAACTGTCTTGAGAAGCAAGGGTGCAAAAAAGGAAATGAGGGGCATGAAAAGACAACATGTGTCCTTGTTGAAAACAAAAGCAACAGAGACTTAAAAAATAAATAAATATTTTCTCTCTGATAATCCCACCGAGAAAGATAGCACATTTTGATGAAGTGCAGATCATACGGAATTTGTTCTTGCTCAATTCAAGTACAAGATCTGTGGCACCAATCTAAGGACTTTTCACTGAATAGAAAGGAAATATTCTTGACGACGCAGACTTTATTCTAATGACCAGCAATATGTTCGTTTTAAATCGATCATTTAATGTAAACTTTCTAAAATATACCGTTTTTTTTTTTGCAAAAGGTAATTTGCTAGGACCCAGGAGAGCCCAGATTCGTTCTCGTGACATCCGGGTCCCGATTCAGGTGGGGGACTGGGGTTGTCGTGATGGACTAACGTGCCTCATCCGGGATTCGAACTCGTGACTTTGCGTTGCCATGGTTTGGGGGCGCTTTGGGTATCTCATTTGCATCCAAGCACGCTACCGACTGCACCGTGACAGACCCGCCCACCCTCCGTACTTACGAGTTTCCTCTTATAGTAACCAATCGGAATTTTTAAAATTTAAATCTGGAAAATAAAAGAAAGTGCTATACTTGGTGGGTCTCGAACCATGGTACCAGAGATCGTCTGTATACGAGACAGCAAAGTTACCACGGAGCCACGCCAGCTTCGTTGATACGACCTGATCCGATGGAAACTTTCAACCTTGCCACGAAGAGAGCCAGGTTGGATGTACATTTGTATATCTGCTATCCCGATCGATAATCCGGGTGCCACATTTCATCCCCAGTCCCCGACCATGGTTTATCATGAACGGTTAAATTCGCCATATACAGGAAGCCATGAATGTTTGAGAGTTTGTTTTATACTAAGATTGATTTTGCCTTTGCCCATGATATTAAAGAGTGCAATGGGATCAAAGGCGGTTCACAATAGACGCGTTTTAGTTTTAGAGTGACCCTAAGAAGAGAGGAAAAAAAACATCCAAATGTGTAATAACTGGTGCGATTTCCATATAAGCAATTGCAGAGATGGAAATTTTGAATAACATATATTTTGCAAATAAATAAAATATATTATTTTTCTGCTGAACACGGTTAACAGGTGGTATGAGGTGCTGTCATACCGATAAAGCTAATGAATCAATTCAAGTTCGTTGGCTTTCATTGATAGGCCTGCTCGGAAAGTTCCTAGTCAGATAACTTTATTTTCATTTTGTTTTGCACTGAGATAACGTTTGCTTTCACCTTTGACGATATATAGTGCGATGAGGTCCACAGCTGTTCACACCTTTGCGGTTTTAGGATTGAGTAGTCTTTACTCTTTCAAATGTCGACTGCGGACTTGCCCCGGGTACTGTGTGAACACATGAACTGTCTTGAGAAGCAAGGGTGCAAAAAAGGAAATGAGGGGCATGAAAAGACAACATGTGTCCTTGTTGAAAACAAAAGCAACAGAGACTTAAAAAATAAATAAATATTTTCTCTCTGATAATCCCACCGAGAAAGATAGCACATTTTGATGAAGTGCAGATCATATGGAATTTGTTCTTGCTCAATTCAAGTACAAGATCTGTGGCACCAATCTAAGGACTTTTCACTGAATAGAAAGGAAATATTCTTGACGACGCAGACTTTATTCTAATGACCAGCAATATGTTCGTTTTAAATCGATCATTTAATGTAAACTTTCTAAAATATACCGTTTTTTTTTTTGCAAAAGGTAATTTGCTAGGACCCAGGAGAGCCCAGATTCGTTCTCGTGACATCCGGGTCCCGATTCAGGTGGGGGACTGGGGTTGTCGTGATGGACTAACGTGCCTCATCCGGGATTCGAACTCGTGACTTTGCGTTGCCATGGTTTGGGGGCGCTTTGGGTATCTCATTTGCATCCAAGCACGCTACCGACTGCACCGTGACAGACCCGCCCACCCTCCGTACTTACGAGTTTCCTCTTATAGTAACCAATCGGAATTTTTAAAATTTAAATCTGGAAAATAAAAGAAAGTGCTATACTTGGTGGGTCTCGAACCATGGTACCAGAGATCGTCTGTATACGAGACAGCAAAGTTACCACGGAGCCACGCCAGCTTCGTTGATACGACCTGATCCGATGGAAACTTTCAACCTTGCCACGAAGAGAGCCAGGTTGGATGTACATTTGTATATCTGCTATCCCGATCGATAATCCGGGTGCCACATTTCATCCCCAGTCCCCGACCATGGTTTATCATGAACGGTTAAATTCGCCATATACAGGAAGCCATGAATGTTTGAGAGTTTGTTTTATACTAAGATTGATTTTGCCTTTGCCCATGATATTAAAGAGTGCAATGGGATCAAAGGCGGTTCACAATAGACGCGTTTTAGTTTTAGAGTGACCCTAAGAAGAGAGGAAAAAAAACATCCAAATGTGTAATAACTGGTGCGATTTCCATATAAGCAATTGCAGAGATGGAAATTTTGAATAACATATATTTTGCAAATAAATAAAATATATTATTTTTCTGCTGAACACGGTTAACAGGTGGTATGAGGTGCTGTCATACCGATAAAGCTAATGAATCAATTCAAGTTCGTTGGCTTTCATTGATAGGCCTGCTCGGAAAGTTCCTAGTCAGATAACTTTATTTTCATTTTGTTTTGCACTGAGATAACGTTTGCTTTCACCTTTGACGATATATAGTGCGATGAGGTCCACAGCTGTTCACACCTTTGCGGTTTTAGGATTGAGTAGTCTTTACTCTTTCAAATGTCGACTTTAAACTTGCCACGGGTACTGCATGAACAGTCTTGAGAAGCACGGGTCCAAGATAGGAAAGGAGGTTAAAAGCAACAGAGGGGACTCTACTTTGTAAAAAATAAAAATTTTCTCTCTGATAATCCCATCGAGTAGATAGCGCATTTTGATGAAATGCAGTACCAACCAATTTAAGTACAAGACCTCTGGCACCAATCTAAGGACTATTAATTGAAGTGAAAGGAAATATTATTGAACACGGTTAATAGGTGATATACTGTCTCCCTGTCTCCAAGATAGGACAGTTAACACGGAGCCGCAGAAACTTTTTTGGTAGGGCTCATATCAAATAGAAACGTTCTACTTTGTCTCAGAGAGAGCCATTTTTGAGATACATTCATATATTTGCTATTACTTTATATAGTCCGAGTGACATACTTAAGCCGACACGGAGAGTTCACATATAGATATATGCCTTTTTTAAACTATGAATTTGTTTTATACTGAGATTTACTTGGGTTTTTCCTATGACGTTTTAGAGCACGTAGAGCTCAAAAGTGGCTCACACCGGAGCGGTTTCAGTTTTAGCAAGCCACCAAGAAGAGGGAATACTTGCAAAACGTTCAAATATGTAAAACCTGGTGCTCTCTCTATTCAATCGATTGCGAATTTTAAGAAGGCCATAGTTGGAAAATAATTACGCCAAGAGTATGAACGCGATTTACAAGTGATATGGCGTGTTGTTATACTGGGAAAGCTACTGAATCAATTCAAGTTTGGTCGCCTTATTGTTGGGCCTGAGTGGAACGTGCCTAGTAAGACGACTTCAGATGCTTTATTTTGAATTAAAATAATTTGAAGTTTCGAATTTTAAATCGCACAAACAGGGCAGAAGGACCCAGTAAGAACTTGATGACAGGAGGAAAATAAGTTTGGAAAGAAGAAAAGAATCAATTCCAAAATAAGGAAATAAAATACATTGAGTCTGAATACATTGGTTGTGAACTGTAATGTTTGATGTAAAACTGCAAAGATGTTTTATAATACCAGGATATATTTAATCATTATGAGTTTAATTTTGCTGTAAGAATAAATAGATCTAAATATTTATCTTGCATTACAACAATATAATATAGGTTGTATTGTTCACTAATTTTTACAACAGTGATCCTCGGATCAAATATGGCAGGTCCTACATGAAAAAAGAGCCGACTAATCCGCTGGTGGTCTCCCCACCTCCAGACGCGTCGTCTTTGCAGGGGTCTAGCAATTAAACCTAGGAGCTGTGATTTAATCCATTGTATGGCACGTGCGGAGGTAGGGAGACCATCAGCGGATAAGTCGGCTCTTTTTTCATGGGGCCGCCATATTTGATCAGCGGATCACTACAACATCTGTTGTGAATACCGCCAGTGAAAGAAGACTAATTTGAATATCAAAATTTTAAAAAAAGTTAACTACTATTGAAGGATTTTACAACATTCATGCAAACTCAGTTTGTTTTTGTGTCGTCTTCAGTTTGATCAACGGGAGGTGTGCTTTGAGTATCGGCATTGTTTATTGTAGGTTCTGATACAGCAGAGCTTGAACTTTCGGACTCCACGCGTGACTCGAGAATGTCACATGACGTGGACTCCTGTCCATCATTGGTTAGTTTCCCTGGTTCACAGAATATTGGAGTTTCAACGCCAGACGACCCAACAAACGCCTTGTTTTCAATTCCTTTACCACTGCACTTCCCTGTGTCCTTCTCGACATGATCACCATGTTCGAGATATTCCATTTCGGAAGGTCCGGCGGAATCATTTTCAGCTTGTGGTAATCGTCTGGAAAGCCCTCTAGCAACGACGCCATCTTTATGACCAAGAAATTTATCAACCAGTAGTCGTGTTATAAGAAATAGTCCCTGAAATTAAAGATTAATGTGGGTATTAAGCAGGAGCCTTTGTGAGATTTTAACAAAAGTTGCAAATATCAGAAGACACATTCTAGTTAACTGCACTGTGGTAATGCAAATAACAGACCAAATATTTGTATCGACTAGCAGTCGTGCTATAAGAAATAGTCCCTGAAATCAGAAATGATTCGTTTATCAGCAGGATCCTTTGTGATCTTTATTTCTAAATGAGCAGAGGACACATTTTTATAAAAACAGCACTGTGACAGTGAAAACAACGGGTAGAACGTGTGTACTTTTCCAATCCACCTGCTTACGACAAACAGATTCGTAAAAAGGAAATAAATGTATGGTCTCAATGTGCGAGTGAGAGCGCGTGCGCGTGCGCGTGCGCGCACGAGAGAGAGAGAGACAGCAGAGAATGACGGACAGGCGATCAGACACTTACAAACAAAAATTGGAGTAAACCAAACACGACAGTTGTCCAAGAAAAGCCAATATGGTCCATTAAAGCGCCACCTATTAATGGCCCGGAAAAGAAACTGCAAAATAATATTATCAAATAATATGTGCGGATGTCATTTTTTTCTGTCATAAAAATTTACGTTTATTACATTTATCACCTTATATTATCTATTGCAAAAAAAAAAAAAAAAAAAAAACATTCACAAAATGATAAAAAACTGAAATCAATTTAAAACAAGGAAATGGTAATGACTTGCATTTTTTTAATTAATCTAATAAATCGTATATACATAGAATATGTGACAATTTTACCGTACACTTACCCTATTGTCAGCGCTCCATTCACTGAGGCCGATACAATACCGTAAGTGCCGTAGTCGTCTGGATAACCTGTTTTGCTACAATACAATGTAAACCGTGAGTGCAATATATAGATATATGTGACGTATCTAACCTTCGATAGTTCGCTAGAACACGCACCTTGGGTGTCAGCCAAAGGCAGAGCCTCCAAGACTGAGTCGTTTAAAGAAATAAGGTGTAAATGTTCAGAGAGAAGGCAATTCTGTTAATTGTCATACTTTTATACTTAATTATCAATTTACTTGTGCTTTTATTTATTTAAGCTGTGTTTTGTTGTATTTTCACCACATCCTTTTAAATGATCATGATCCGTAGAAATTTGATATTTCAATCATTAATTAAGGCAGATATGTTCTTGCAAATCAAAGGCAGATATTACTTAAATTTGTCTGTGTTCCGTTGATTATCCGTTACATTTCCCAGATTCACTTACCTTGACACAAAAATGAGATCCGGGACATTGGTTACTATGGCACCCGCATAACTGATGGCATAAAACAAACAGACAAGAGACGAGGCCCACCATGGACTGAAACAGAGGTGTGAATATTCTCTCAACTGTTACATTTATTTCGAGAAATGTACACATATTTGACAAATTTTAAGTTTATAAAGAATTTTATTAAGCATATTTCTTATTCTTTGTCTTCATCGCTCTCTCTCTCGTGGGCGCGCGCTCACCAACAAACACACGCACACGCTAACACCACCCACACACCCAGTCACTTTCACACACACACACACACACACACACACACACACACACACAGTGTTAGCAAACGTTATAACAATCACGTACTATTTCACAGGTATGAAGGGTGCAGGTGCGAGAAGAAAAAATGAAATCCCGGCCATTAACATACACCAGCTCATCACTGCAACATTACCCTGAAATAAAGAAATGTAACATTATTCACCATGATATATAAAAACGCACAAAATCAATCACATATATATAGATCCCATTTCCAGAGTTTAGATCGATCTACTTTAGATCGACCTAACTCCCTGGGGGTTCACGCTAAATAGCTGTCAGCCGAGCGGACACGAAAGTTAATTACCCCCTTACAGCTTGTAGTAGGCGGGAACGGACATTTAAGCCGGATTATCTGACAGTAATCTAGTGAGACTCCCTGCGGGGATAGATCGATCTAAAAGCTCTGGGAGTACAGCCATAGATTACCTAAAACAAGGAGATCGTGATTTTGGTTTTGTTTGACTTTCCATTTGATAGCAACATTATATTAAAAGTTATGGGCATATTTTTGAGTTACGGTCTGAACTTAATTAATTTTTGCATTTGTAAATTACTATTAGCAACAAGATAATTAATTAACTGGCAAAAATTGAGCTCAACGATAAATGAATGAATGATTGATAATAATGGGAATTGGATAAATTAATAGAAAAAAATATTAATAATTAATTATGTGCTGGCTGAGCAGAGGTCTGCGCTTACTGAATTGATTTTCATTAAAATATCTTAACTTCTAGTCAAACGACCCTGGCTATGTTATATTTTTGCAGAATAGCTGCGAAGCCCTATTACTGTTCCACTGTGTTATCTTACCATCAAAGCCGTGTTGAGTTTTACCCAAATGGGCAAAAAGATGATGAAAACTACAGCGCAGACAGTAAATAACCAGGCTACCTCTGCCGGGCCCCAACCAAACTGGAAAAGAAAAGGACTAGTTAAATCCCGAGACCAAGGAGACCGATGACTGAGTACACGTGAACTGTGAACGACATTGTGGCAGAGAAGAAAACATAAAGAATGTGACACTGCGTTACGTACACCACACGAGGTTAACAGGGGCTCCATTACATATTAAAATTGTAAAAGGAATGGTAGTCCTAGAAATGGAATTCCGGGGTCCCATATGATAAGTACAGGTCAGGGTAAGTCTGAAGTACCGTGATCATGCAGTGTATGGGTCGTACAAATGTCCAAAACAATGGGGAACGGACTACTGTTTAGAGCGGACTACCGTCCCTGCCAAACCGGATTTCATGGAAACTTAATAGATTTTTTCAAAATCTTCGTGGAGGTCTTCTATGTAATTTCTTCTTAAAAAAAAAAAAAAAAAAAAAAAAAAAAAAAAAAAAAAAAAAAAAAAAAAAAAAAAAAAAAAAAAAAAAAACCTTTCTTGTAACAACGCTTAATGTGCACTTAAAGCCCATATATCACATCGCACAATATTTTACTGTAATTAATGTAATATTTAAGTGCTGAAACATTCGCTTGTTACTACAAGATCGATCCATAATGGATGTCGATCTTTTTAAACACAAGTTAACAAAATTAAACACATAAGTAATTTTAATAGGAATTATTTCATTAAACTGGAATGAATCCAGAAATATTTATCATGGGACATGTTGTATATTAGCCACACCTGTTCATGCATATGCACTGGAATGAAGCCTTCGAAGAACCTGAACACGAAAGCGATGACCAAAGAATGTGCGACTGAAATGGGAACGGCAGGGTATGATTAACAGACGTTTATTGTGTGCTACAGTGAAAACAGGCCTGAATATGACGCATGAGCCGAAACAACGCACCGTATTTATAATGGTTATATTTAATATATATAAGAGCAAATTAAAATACATGTCGCACTGACTCACCTGTCAATATAGCTCTCGGCTGCAGAAGAAGAGGGAAGTACTGCCCAGATTTGTGCTGTACAACTTGACCTAGATAACAAGAAATGTCAGGTGTTTTATTGACTGTTAAAATGTGACATACAAATAATTCTTAATTCCTATACTATCAATAATAACAACAATACTGATAACTGTTTACTGAAGAACTACTAGGATATACTCAGTTCTATATCATTTAATGTATCAATAATCTAACAGTCTTCAGTTTAAATATATTTTAACAATAACCTACCTTTCTTCCCTCATCCAGTAAAGGATGACATAATTTCATTTCTAAAATATACTGTTTTATACAAAGACCCGAGAGTAATTCTTTATTCGTCATTCAAAACCCGATGATGGGGACGTAAGATGTGGGGGCAGGAGGAGGGATAATCTAAGGCTGTATTCCCAGAGATTTTAGATCGATCTATCCCCGCGGGGAGTCTCACTAGATTACTGTCAGATAATCTGACTTAAATGTCCGTCCCGCCTACTACAAGCTGTAAGGGGGTAATTAACTTTCGTGTCCTCTCGGCTGACAGCTATTTAGCGTGAACCCCCAGGGAGTTAGGTCGATCTAAAGTAGATCGATCTAATCTCTGGAAATGGGGTCTAAGAGGGTATTTTCACAATTTAATGGGAATTTAGTATGCAGGAGAGCAACGTAGTGGGGGTAACGATGTGGAACGGACTTGAAATAAGGTCATCGACCAATAAAATCAACTCACATTTTCACTTTTTTTCAAAGATACGGAGATCTTCCCATCATAATTAAGCCAGCAAATATTACATAATAAACTGTAAAACGTTAATGTGGAGAAAATGGAATTGAAAAAGGGGTAAATATTTTAACGATATCATTCAAAAAACGAAAAAAAGTATACAAAGATATAATTATGGCCAATATTTTTTTAATTTGTGTATTTTCCAGTTAATTCATGAATTATTATCTATATTCCGTTTTTTGATTTCATATTTATGCACGTAAATTTTAAAAAAATTATTACGGGTGGATTCTTTTTTTTTTTTTTTTTGACGTGGCAGCCAGCTGGCAATGGGCTGTCGTAAAACATACCTTTTAAATGTCGTAATGGTATAGCGACAATGATAAGGATAATGAGAAGTATCACAGACATGACAATGAACGGCAGCCAGAAACCATTAGCCTGTAACGTAAAGAAGACATTCTGTCAAGTTTTAGCAGCATATATTAAATTGACCATCCATTAAGCGCGCATTCTTGCTTGTATATGGGGTGTTCAGGGACGCAGACTAATCATGTGCATTTTTCTTCAGCGCGAAACACGTGATGAATTAGCCAGAGACACCTGTGTATATATATATATATATATATATATAGTAAAAAAAATCGTGACGACCCTGATAGTGGGTTTGTTAAAGACGCACTCCATAAGATTAACCCGAAAAAAATGTATTTTCCTGAGAAAATAAGCAATTTTCTCGTGCTACCGAACCATTTATCTATCCCATTCTGTTCTTGGATTTTACCTTTGATACATATTAGAAAATACGAAGTAGAAAGAGGAAAGATTAGACGAAAAAAATACATGCCCTCTAGAGAGAGAGATAGAGAGAGAGAAGGAGAGAGAGAAGGAGAGAGATGTACAGACTTACTGCGTACAGCCCTCCAGCTATGGGTGGAGACAGTGTAAACCCCAGGGCCACGCTTCCCTGATAGGCGGCCTGTAATAAGGACAACTTCTAGTTAATAATGGCAATTAACATTTTGCATTGATAACCCCATCTACCAAAGGACGATCAAACTATCATCGAATGCAATGACTTAAATGAAGAAAAATAACACAAATAATTAAAATAATAATAGGATGATTAACTTAAATATGCATCAGCTAAACGTTTAACGAAACTTATTTTACAACAACACAGTGAAATTAAGACAAATCAAGAAAACAACCCTACCTGGACCCCGAGCTTGTGTTCCGGCATCTCAGCAGAGAGGATGGCCTGGGCTGACACAGCTATGGCGGAGTAGCCACACCCCTGCATTATCCTCAAGCCAATGACAGACGGTAGGAACTCCACGAGGTCACGTGAAAACTGCCCTGCCAGCCTGTTATATTATATTATATTATATTATATTATATTATATTATATTATATTATGCTTATTATGCTTAATGTTATTTACAAAAGTGCAGATTTAAAATTCAGTATCTTGTTATCACTTTCAAATATCTATTGAACCGTCAAGAGAAAGTAAAGAAAGCTTTGAGCAATATATATACCGTTAATAAATATCATTGATTAATAAAAAGTCTTCTTATTTCATTGGTTAAAAATGCCATCATGGTTTATTTCCACAGTGTCTCCTCTTTGGGAATATCAATCGCTATAGATATGCACCCGTATCATATTCTGCCTCGTTTAAGCACTAACCAAAACAAACGTGTCGTCTGCTCCCAGATTGAATGACGAACTGATGATACATTAAAAGAGTAAAGCCATGCACTCAGTTAACAAGATTTTGTTCAATAGATGAGAAATTAGTTCATTTAACAATAACTAACTATTTGTATTAGTTTTCTCATTACAATTACCATTTTTATGAAAAAAAAAAAAACAGGATATTACTGACCGATTATAGAGTACATAACGTAATCGTACTTACCCTATTCCAACGGTTGCTATCGCCGTAATGACACATCCAGCAATCGCCAGAGATATAGGTGTGATTCGTGACAGCTGACAAAAATGATAGAAACAAGTATTGAAATATAAAAAAGAGAATGAAATTAATTAATTTATAATCATGGTGGTCTCATTAGAATTCAGAATCAAAAAAGAATCAGGTGGTTTGAAAAATTGTAGGTGGTGTTTTGCTTTAAGTTTTTGCTATTGCTATTATTATTATTATTATTATTATTATTATTATTATTATTCACGACTTCATGAATGTGGATGAAAGCTGCATTCATAAAAATAAATAAATGAAATTAAAATATGTAAAAAGAGGCGATGAAGGGGTACATCATCGCAAACCAGCTGTATAAATAATTTAAATTTCAGTTTACGCCAGTTATAAACGATTATTCTAAAATGACATTTATCTTACCAGTTTTCCATGGACTACACCAGACAAAGCGGCAGCCAGCCATGCCACCCCAAATAATATCCCAACCTCAAAATTTGTCACACCTTTTTCTTTGGCCTGAAATTCAATGTAGATAAATAAGAAGACTGAGTGGCACACGTATTCTCATTAAAGAAAAAAATTGCAAAACTCAAACACCAGAGCTCTTTAAGAATTGTTCACTTGGTACTATGTATTACAATTCCCTCAAATGCTCAGAGCTTTGACTCATATTTCTGCCTTACACTCTAAGCATGCAAGACTTCATCATGCCACCTTGTGTTCAAAATTCTCAGAGCTTTATGTGACGTCACTTATATTACGCACGTGGTAGAACTGGCGCACGTAAGTGCTTGAACGTTCCATGTAGCCGGTTAACGAAACTGAGAAACCGTGTAACAGAAAGACCGCCCTCCATTTACTTATAATGGTTAGGGTAAACCTGACCTAAGTGGGTCAAAATCTAGGGCGAGGCTTACCTGTACAAATGAATAGGAATATACTAGGAGGTGCAACGAAGGACACACGCATAGTTTGCCATAACGTGGTCGTTTATAGCTTCGACAGTTTGCAATATAGGGTGGAATGAGAAACTTTATATATGTCCATTATAGAGTGAGGGCTGGTGGTTTGCCGGTGAACATGGACTATGTAATTAAGTATATGTGGGAATACCTCGCGCTACCACTGATGATATTCAGTAACACTCCGAGTTGGCGATTCAATGGCCAACTCACAGTGTTATAAACAGGCTTAATTCCATTGTTCGTTCAGATATTTCTGAAAGCGGGTAATAATGAAAAGTCAGTGCAGCGTGGGAGCCATAATTACGCAGTGGACTCTCCTTCAAGCTTGGACATAATAACGTAATTTTGTCCATGCTTTAAGTAAACCTAATTATAGTAGTGTGCAGATAAGAACGAGAAGGCAAAATGGTTCCTTGGTTAATGTTAAGCACCTATTTTGAAATATTTTAGTGCACACACCAGTAGTTGTAAAGAGTTAGGGTTACACATACAAAGAAACCAGGCAATGTTTGAGTATTTGGGGACAAAATGATATCGTCGTCTCCTTCTCCCCTCCGTCCTTCCTTTCTTCCCCTCTTTCGTCATCTTTCTAACTTCTGTGATCATTAAAGAAAAGCACACACACGCGAGCACGCACACACATACATCTTTCACCATTTTTTTTTTTTTACCAGGGACTACTTACAGTGATGGGTAAAAGCGGTATTACAATAGTCAGCACTAAGCTCTCCGCAAACTCCAATCCACAAACTGCGGCTAGCAGTATTCGTTGTCGTCTGTCCAAAGTCGTCAGCGATTTCGACTCCGGCATAGCTGACGTTGTATTGACACTGATATTATTATTCAAATGCCTTATATTATGGAATTAATTGCCTGAATATACCGCAGGTAGACGCCACGCTAAGTTTCACTTTGGTATGTGACGATAACTGTCCAAAATGGTCTCCTTTGTCTTCGACTACATAAGTACATGTGTGAATACCTCACGCTACCTCCGTTGATATTAAACCTCGGTCACAACTGGACGCACGAATTTTAGGTTCGTACGTCCCCTGCGAATTTTGCGTGCAGTAGAATCCGTGGAGTTCGTAGAGATAGAGGAGTCCTTTCAAGCAGGGACGCTAATTGCAAGGTGCAAGGCGCAATGGCCAACTCACAGTGTTACAAACAGGCTTATATCCATTGTTCGTTCAGATATGTCTGAAAGCGGGTAATAATGAAAAGTCACTGCAGCATGGGAGCCATAATTACGCAGTGGTTTCTCATTCAAGTAAACCTGATTTTAGTAGTTTGCAGATAACAGCCAGAAGCCAAAATGGTTCCTTGGTAAATGTTAAGCACCTATTTTCAAATATTTTGGCCAAATACCTGTAGTTGTAGAGAGTATGTGTTACACATACAAAGAAAACAGAAGTGTTTTACATCGCTGCAATTCACCTATGCAATGTTTGAGTATGTGAGAACAATATAATTTCGTCGTCTAGTTCTCCCCTCCGTCCTTCCTCCCTTCCCCTCTTTTGTCATCTTTCTAACTTTTGTCATCATTAAAGAAAAGGCACACACACACACATCTTTAAGAGTAAATTTTTACCAGGGACTACTTACAGTGATGGGTAAAAGCGGTATTACAATAGTCAGCACTAAGCTCTCCGCAAACACCAATCCACAAACCGCAGCTAGCAGTATTCGCTGTCGCCTGTCCAAAGTCGTCAGCGATTTCGACTCCGGCATAGTTGACGTTGTGTTGACACTGATATTCTTCTTCTTCAAATGCCTTATGGATTTGCCTGAATATACCGCAGTTAGACGCCACTCAAAGTTTCACTTTGGTGTGTAATGATAACTGACCAAAATGTTTCTCCCCTGCCTTCGACAACCTGTAAACCTGTATGTATGTATGTATATAATTCTTTTAGAGTACGGATAGCGTGACGACACCAATAAGAAATGCCTTCCCTGTTATAAAATTATGGACATACCAGATCGTCACTTCCGTGCCTCATAGCCCGGGTATATTTAGCATCCAATAGGTGGCGACAGTCGGTGTACCCCTTGCCTCAGTTTTCGTGGTTTGAGACGCTGTCGTGCCCGACTTAAGAGTCCTCGTCTCGTCCAATATGGCGGCATCTTTGAGCAGCACTAATGTGAAGCAGTTAACTCTCCGAGTCTCTCTCTCTCTCTCTCTCTCTCTCTCTCTCTCTCTCTCTCTCTATATATATATATATATATATATATATATGACGACGATATCAGTCTATCAATCAGTCATATGATTTTTTTATCGACCATCAACATCATCAGTTACACATCTACATAACTAGATTTACGTACCCTACGTTATAATCACTACAAGTAATATATCATTATAATTATAATATGTATTAAACGCTCCAGATTAAATCGATGTTTAATCGTATGGTAGTTTCTTACATTCTCATCATTTTGTTAGTAAATTTAGTTTTTTTTATATTTCATTACTGTAACTTGTTTATATCAAGAAGTCGCTTCTAGCAGTATTAATAAAGTAGATTTTGCCTTTGTATCATTCCAACACAGTTGTTGTTCCAGTTGGCATGTTATATTTCATGTTATATAACCACCCTCACAGCACTTATAAAACCTCAATTTTTTTATTCTGCCGATTTGAACAAAATTGCTTTCATACATATAAAATTCCTTAAGATATAAGTAATAAAAAGACTCTGCGTAAAATATATCAGATATCTTCCTACTCACTGGCCATATTCAATTGCAACATTACAATATCGACGGCTCTTGCCAATGTCACAGTGTCGCATATTTTCTTAATCATTTCGCATAATTTATGGTAAAATTACAGCACACACAGCACAACGTACACAGAAAAGTATGCATAATGTTAACACTCACACACACACACACACACACACAATTTTAATGAGAATCTACGTCTTTGTGGCATGCACCCCTTCTCACATACACTTCACACACATGATTTAAATTGTAATACTCCATGAAATATTTTAAAGTACCACGAAAAAAATATTAAGGAAGTGTCTTCATTCAAAATGATCAATAAATATCTAATAAAAGCTGTCATGGATATAAATCCTCTGTAAATAGAAACTTGCACAATGTACTGTACTGTACTGTACTGTACTGTACTGTACTAAACTATAATATACTATACAGGAAACGTTTTAAACAAGAATTTGTAAACGCAGCTCATAGTCTACAAAAATACAAACAAAGGAAAACATATTTACATAGCAAAATTTTAAAAATCGAACTACTATTTTAGGATATTACACCTTTCACGAAGACTCAGTTCGATTTACTGCCGTCTGCAGTTTGTTTCATGGGAGCTGTGTTTTGATGCTCGGTATCGTCTACTCCACTGTCACTCGATGTCTCTGCTGTCGATTCTGTTGTAGCAGAGCCTGAATTTTCGGTTTCCACATGTGACTTAGGAATGTCACATGTCGTAGACCCCGGTACATTATTAGTTAGTTTCCCCGGGTCACATGATATCGGACTTTTCACATCAGACGACCCATCAAACGCCTTGTTTTCAATTCCCTTGTCATCAGAAGTCCCCGTGTTGTACTGGGTATGATCATTATGTTCTAAATATACCATTTCCGAACTTTCCACTCCCGATTCCACTCCGGCTTTTGATAATTGCTTAGAAATTTGTCTGGTTAATCCCACGGTGCCATCTTTATGACCAAGTACTCTATCCACTATTAGTCGAGCTATAAGAAGTAGTCCCTGAAATTTAATATTAATTCAGGTATAAGCAGAAGCCTTAGAGATACTTTGATAAAAAAAAAGTTGTAAAAGTGCAGAAAAAAATACTTTAGTGAACAGCATTGTGACAGCAAAAACCACAGGCAGTGTGCGTGTATTTTTTTTTTTTTTTAATAAACTTACCCACTCCAAACACACTCGCAAAATAAGAAATGTGTTTGTGTGGGCTTGGATATATTCGTGTGAGAAAGTAAGATAGAGGAGAAGATAGATCATCCAGAGAGAGAGAGAGAGAGAGAGAGAGAGAGAGGGAGAGGTGGAGAAAATGGGTAATTTATAACTGTTTTATGAAATTTGCCAAAACACCCACACTAAGAGAGAGAGAGAGCGCCTGATACTTACAAACACACACTGTATCAATCCAAACACGACGGTTGTCCAGGCAAAGCCAATATGATCAGTTAAAGCGCCACCTATGAATGGCCCGGAAAAGAAACTGCAATGCAAAATTATCAAACAAGGTTACATACATGAGCATGTCCAGAGGGATTTTTTTTCCTGTCCAATGTATAAACAGTATATCACTTGGTACTATTTATTACGAAACGACTCGCAAAACTTGATTAAACTTTAATCAATTCTATCGTCTAAAATAGAATCTGTGACAATTTTACCGTGTACTTACCCTGACGTCAGCGCTCCATTCACCGAGGCCGATACAATACCGTAAGTGCCGTAGTTGTCTGGATAACCCGTTTTTCTACAATACAATGTAAACCGTGAGTGCAGGCAGCAGCACAGTATATAGATATAGGTGAAAACAATTACATATCTAGGCTATGAAAGTTGACTTGGGAATGTGACTTAGGCGCCACCAATTTTTTTTTTCTTACTTGTAAGTGTTTTCACCCATTCACTTTGTCCCATAGAAATTTCAAGCATTTATTACTTCATTTAATATTTCAATTACAATTAATAACAAGCGTGTCCTTTAAATTTCCAATTTTAACCTTTGGCGCTTATTGGTTGCATTTCCCAGCGTCACTTACCCTGCAATAAAATTAAGATCCGGGACATTGGTTACTATGGCACCCGTATAACTGATGATGTAAACCAAACAAACCAGGGAGGTAATCCACCATGGACTGAAACGGAATTGTGAATATTTCATTGGCTGTAATTTCTATTAGAACTGATGTTTGGCAAATTTTAATTTAATGTAGATTGTTTTGCAATGCCTTTTTTGGCTTCTCCACTGGCTTTTTGCCTTCGAAATTTTATTTCACCCTCTCTTTTCCTCTCCTCTCCGTCTCTCCCTTCCCCTCTCTCTATATATCTCTCCCCCTCTCTCTTTCTTTTACACACCCTCTCTTTCTTTTACACAGGTTCTCTTTCTATTCTCTTTCTCTCTAATAGTAAACGTAACGACAGATACGTACTATTCTACAGGTATGAAGGGTGCAGGTGCAAGGAGAATGAGTGAAAATCCAGACATGTACATACACCAGCTCATCACTGCAACATTGCCCTGAAAACAGAAACATAACATTACGAAAAAATATGCCCAAAACCATTCACGTTTACGTAACTGAAATAACGTCTTATCTTGGCGAGTAAATTTCAAAATATTGTATTTTATTAGACGTCTAATTGGAAGTCTAAGGAATTAAACAGTAGTATCATTACTCGATACAAGTTATCTTACCATTAAAGCTGAATTCAGTTTTACCCAAATGGGCAAAAAGATGAGGAAAACTACAGCGCAGACAGTAAATAACCAGGCTACTTCTGCCGGGCCCCAACCAAACTGGAAAGGAAAGGATAGATGGCGCTAAAACTAGTTTAATCACGAGACCAAGGAGATCAATGACTGAGTCCACGTGTACTGTGAACGAGATTGTGACAGAGATGAACCGTCAACGATACAATGGTGGCATTTTACGCTGTATAACCTTAACCAGAAATAAACTAACTGTCTTCAAGGAAAGCTCGGCTTTTATGAGGACACCATAGAAGTTTCAAATTTATATCGAGACTTTTGTTGTTCTATAGGGTTCTTATTTGGTCAATTTCCTTTGAAAGCTCGTTATGCTATCTTTGATGATCAGTGTATTGAGGCACGTTGCACACGCTAAGCTACCATTTACCTAGTTAATTAATGAGTAATCTTTATAGGCACAGTTTTGCAAAGGTTAATAAGGAAGAATTCTTCAATTAATCTGGAGTGATTCTAAAATTGAGTATCAAGGGAGAAATTGTACATAATTCACACCTGTTCATGCATATGCACTGGAATAAAACCTTCGAAGAACCTGAACACGGCAGCGATGACCAACGAATGTGCAACTGAAATGTGAACGACAGGGTTTGATTAATATATATCCATTGTGTGCTACAGTGTAATAATTTAAGTTCAAGATCTGTGGCCCCAATATAATAACTTTAAACTGAAGAGAAAGGAAATATAATTGTCGACGCAGATGTAAACTTTCTAAAGTTGTTGTTACCTATACTTTTAACTTGCCTACTTGCTTGAATATGGTACATAAATGGTGCTAATTTTTTTTTTAATCTTTAAGAGCACAGTTGTGTCAACTTGCCTGTTAATAGGGCTCTCGGCTGCAGAAGAAGAGGAAAGTACTGCCCAGACTTGTGCTGCACAACTTGACCTAAATAACAAGAAATGACAGGCGTTTTAGCGACTCAACCAGGCAAAAAGTGGCCTCATTTCTTTACGTCCCTCAACGTTACTTCTTCGCATCATTTCCACCCCATTGCAAAATTATATTATTAGGCATATCGATAATCAGATTTTAAATTTTTTAAAGACATATGTACATAAATTCAACAGAAACGCAATATTATCATATCTGATATGACAGCTGCAGACAAGCGCCTGTCAAATAACGTACCTTTTAAATGTCGTAAAGGAATCACAGCAATGACAAGGATAATGACAAGTATCACAGACATCACAATGAACGGCAACCAGAAACCATTAGCCTGGAACATAAGTAGTTCATCTGTAAAAAATAAGCCTATTCAAATGACAGTGCATTATGTGTATGCTTGCTTGAATATGAAGTCCTTATCGTATTTGTCACGAAAGGAATGCATGTATGAGATGCTTATGAGATAAGTGTGAGATTTGAATAATGCAAGCAAGAAATGACAAGAAGGATGGGAGAGAGAGGGGGGTGGAGGGGGGGGGGGTCCAAGGAGAAAGGAGGAGGAGGAGACAGAGATCTAGACTTACAGCGTACAGCCCTCCAGCTATGGGTGGAGACAGTGTAAACCCCAGGGCCACGCTACCCTGGTATGCGGCCTGTAATACAAGCAAGTTAACTAATTAATAACAAAAAGCATTGAAACCACAGTCATCTACTGACATTTAATCAAATAAGTAAGTTATAAAATTACTAAATAATCTAGGAGAAATATTTATGTACAAGACAAACAGTTTAAAAATAAACAGAATATTATATAGAAATTAAACGACAACAGTTTTTACAACAAAAACAACAACAACAACAACAACAAATAGACTTCAATAAAAATGCAGCAAAGCCACTCTACAACAAGGCAAACCAAATCAAATCAAGGAGACAACCCTACCTGCACCCCAAGACCATGCTCCGGCATCTCAGCAGACAGGATGGCCTGCACAGCCACAGCTATGGCGGAGAAACCGCTACCTTGGATTATCCTCAGGACGAGGAGAGAGGGTAGGAATTCCACGCGGCCACGTGAAAACTCCCCTGCCAGCCTGGTATATTATATTATATTATATTATATTATATTATATTATATTATATTATATTATATTATATTATATTATATTTCAGGGACACAATACTTAGCGTTATTGCTTAACACGCAGAGATCTAGAAAGTAAAATATTGCCATCACTAAAAAATAAGTAATATGCGTGCACCGCCAGGGGGAAAAGACATATTGGGATGACCATATAATTCATATATGTTCATTTCCCCCTTTCTAATTTCAAATTGATGTAAAAGCCGGGGTCAATCGCTATAATTGAAACCGGATTATCTCAGACCGTTTATAGAGAATATGGAATTGGCGTCAAACTGATTGAAACCGGATCATCCTGGACCGGTGTGACAGATATGGTTGTCCGGTATGGACCGTATACTTACTTCCCCCATTACTTTGTACAGGTGACATTCGACCCATATACTAACCCCAATACTCCAACTAACCCTAACCTGTTCTAATCATATGGGACCCCGGACTTCCAATCCTAGGCCCACCATTCCTGTCACACCGGTAATAGCGTATCATATTCGTACTTACCCTATTCCAACGGCTGCCAGCGCTGTAACGACACATCCCGCAATCGACATCGATTTAGGTGTTATCCGGGATAGCTGACAAAAAGAATTGAAAAAAGGGAAATAAAGAAGGCTTGGTCGCAACTTATTTATAAACGTGTGGAGGTATCCAAATGAATGAATAAAAACAAACAGCTGGGTAGCTTGAAATATTCTAGATCTGTTTTTTTTTTTTTTTTTTTTTTTTTTTTTTTTTTTTTTTTTTTTTTTTTTT
>NW_019774803.1:5621-16314 GCF_001039355.2 Lingula anatina | reverse complement strand
TACAATGTAAATCTGTTGTAACAATATATGGCTCTTTTGTGTCCAATCTTGTCGAAACGAAATCAGTAATTTTGTTACTGTCTGGTGCTAACCTGTTATTAAAATTTTACAATGATAACCTAATGTGCACGTGACAGGACTTATCTTGTCATTTCTGTTGTAAACAAACTGGATGGATTTCAAAGTCATCATCAACAACAAAAGCGATCACTGACCCGAAAACATTTACCCTGATATACTATACGCCAACAACATTGCGAAATTAAAATTGTCCTATAAGCCATGTCATGTTGATTTCTGAGTCCCGTTCAGGTCCGCTGAAGTCCCGTTCAGGCCCGCTGAAGTCCCGTTCACAGTGTTTTGTTTTGCTTAATTATTCTGTCCTAAATTTTGATCAACGGACGTCACACTTTTCTCTAAAAGAGGCCGTCATTTTCCTCACACCAGACACCGCTTTCGAAGGAATAAAAGGAACATTATTCCCCTAAAGACCGCTTAATCTCTCTACTGCCATCACTGTAGTTTTTGCGGACGGTCTAACAAGTGACTTAATATTAGCAACACGCGAGGAGGGAAAACTTTAACGATTACTTAACTTTAACTGGTCTCGCCCTCTCAAATACAACAAATAAAAAGACAGGAAGGTGAAATAAATAAATAAAAATGCATTTTATTTAGAGTCTAAAGCTGCCTAGGAGTAGACGCAACATACTGTAGGTTATTCCCTATATTGGGACAATCACTATACTCTGTTGCACTCGGTACAGCTGACTCAAAACTGACGTGTCCTATTTAATTTGCTTAAATTAATGTGCTCAGACAGTCATGGTGTCAGGGATGGTCTTGATTAAATCGTCCATCTTGACGGCCAGATCACGTGATAGTGGGCATAAGGCAGGCTAGACGGTAAATCATTATTGTGGTCATGTAGATAATCCGGAATCCGCATCCGCTCAAAGGAAATCCACTTACTTCACTGTCGAAGTGATGTAGCAAAATTCTTATCATTAATATTGTTTAACAAAATGCGAAGATAATTTGATTAACTTTTATTCAAGCACTGACTTGGTTCACTGATTCATATAGTAAGAGTATAGTCATGGTTGTGAATAAATTTGTAATAAATTAATAATTAAACTAATTATATTAGTACAAATACTGCATAAATAACATATCGTAGATCATGAACACTTAATGTGAAACAACAATAAATAAGACTGTGATATCGAAATGTAGCGCACAACATCTATAATACAGCATTTGAATAAGTTATCATATAGGTGCAAATCTTTGGAGTAAAGGAATTAAAATATATACATATACATATATAATTCGAATAAATAATGCGTTTACAACACAATTGTGTTGTATTTTTTGCACACACACACACACACAAAAACACAGAGTACAGAGTATGTTTAGTATAAATTAATTAGTGTTGCAACTGTTGTAAAGGTAATGGCTTACACTTTCACTAATTGCAGGTAATAATAAAAGAGTAACCAAATGAGTAAAATGATAGGGAGTTACTGAGTGCAAGTTAAATTTCCTTAAGAGCGAGTTAACAAGTGCAGAAATCGTTTTTGCGGTTGGAAAAGATGGAACATGCCAAAGTCACATATAGTTTGATTTGATTGGTTCATTTCTAAATAGTTTTGCAAGTTTCCTCGTAATCACAAAAAGACAATGGAAAACAAGTAAATGGGTGATCAGTACGGAGAAATATAAAGGTAGAATAGATACTTTTGAATGTGTATGAAAAATCAGATGTAGTATGATGGCAATGACAACGAGTTGGATTTTTCACACATATATTCACAGACCAATTTGGACCAATATTCTTTTTCCAAAACACATGGAGGAACAAAATCCCTCTTCAGCCTTCTCCCTTCCTCCGTCCAAAACACACTGACTGATCTTCTCAAAATGCTAAGTGTGACAACGCTGATTGTGAACGAGATCAACAAAAACACGATGAAAAATCGAGATAATCTCCATGATGTGAACATAAAGAAAAAATGCGTGCGATGGACACCAGCAGCGCCAAATTGCACTTTATGTTAGAAATATGTTAGGGACACATTCCTTCATCAAAGTCGGATGATTTCGTCATTGGTCACGTGATTCATCAGCCGACACGTGGTCTGTGTCTTCTGTGAGTTTTCTGTAATATAAAACATGAATAAAAGTCAACTGCACGTTTTTAAACTTTTGTTTTAATTTTATTTATTTATTAACTTATTTATTTATCGCTAAGCGGCTATTGGACAAGTGCTTTCCGTAGCATGTAGGATGTTTTGGGTATAAGGTGTACTAGTGGCGAATAAAATTCCATCTTGGATTCAGAACAAATATCTCTAACAGTTGAAGAAAGGCTCAAGGACACAAGTGAAATCAATGCCTTTGTGTGGGTTTTCGATTGTGGACAAATGTAACACAATAAAGTAATATCGCTGCAGTTGTTATATTGTAAGTACATTTTTTATTGTTAGTGCATTCATCTAAAACACTCTTTACTTACATGTAACCATTTTGCTTGTGCATCTGAAAGTATAGAAACGATTGAAAGGATGCCGTTATTTATTTTTTAAAAAGGAGTAGAACTGCAAAAAAAAAAAAAAAGATTAAAAAACGATATCTATAAATAAGGAGACAACAAGGAAACTGTATTTTGTAAGAATCAATTGTGGCAAATACATTTAACCATTTAAGTGTTAGATCTTTTAAAAATTTGATGTCAACTCGGAAATATGTAACTATCGTAAGCAATCGGTTCATATTCTCTTCAGCTGATATATTTTACAGTTGTAGAAACTGAATATGCGCGCGCGCGCGCGCGTGTGTGTAAGTGTGTGTGTGTGTGTGTGCGCGCGCGCGCGCACGTGAAATAGAGGCAGGGAATTGTTTGTGTGTGTGTGTGTGTGTGTGTGAAAGAGAGGTAGAGAGAGTGTGCCTAGTGTATGAGACTTATAACATCACAGAATGAACTTACAGTCATCTCGTGCCACACATCTACAGTTGAGAGTTCCTCTACACGTGCAATACCGGCCACTACACTCCTCTCCACAGCATTTACATGTGGCGCCCTCTACACCTGTGAAAAATATAAAAATAAAACAATGAAAAGGAAGAATGAAATAAATATCCTGTCTTCTTTTTTTCTTTTTCTTTGTGTGTGCATGTGTGTTTGTGTGTGATAGAGAGAGAGAGTTAGAGAGAGAAAAATATAAACGAATTACACAAATCTTTTGGGTCGGATTAAATGCTACGTCTTTAATACATTTAGAAAAATCTAGCTATCAAAATCAAATACCAACTATCAAAATTAAAAAATATTTTCTTTGTAATTTCTTGAAAATAAAAAAAGAAATGTGATGAAGGCAAGACAATTCAAACTTTAATTCTGTAAAGCTTCCCATAGATATCTTTAACTTTGTAACAAATAAATAAGATATTAATGAAATATAAATAAGAAGTCCCTATTTCTTTACGGAGATATATAACACATACCTGCTGCAAAAGATAAGAGGAAAATACAGATAACCAGTATCGCTGTGCACTTCATACTGTCCACCAATTATTCAAATATAATATTAATACGATGTATTTAATATCTATCTTTTTTTAGACCTATTATCCTGCTCTTCCTTTTTTCCTGTCTCTCCGTACAATGACCACACGCGTGTTGTATATGTACTGGTCTTAGCAGTTACTTTTTGAAATCCTTTGATAAAAATACCAACTGGTTCTGTCCACCTTGCCTGTGTTGTCCAGTATGCCTAACCAGTGACCAATGCTGTGTCCCTATATTCATACCTGCCCCCCGACCACCTTTTTTCGGACACAAGGAAGTCATATATTGAAGACAAGGAAATATATTTTCATTATCATCCACTCCATCTTGTCATGCATTTTTGATAGACAGCCGTCCTTATTTTTGCTACTTCCTTATTTTTCGTTCTTTTCACATTCGAGATGTGTTCTTTTTTGAAATACTGATCGATTTACAAGGATGGGGGTGGGGGACGGGAGGGTAATTCCCCTTTCATTCTTCCATTTGACAACGAGGGATATTTTAGAATCAAAAGGGATGTATTAGTCGACTTCTATGACATTGAGAAATCAAAGATGTGATGTCTAGTTCTATGACGTTGAGATACCGACAAGTTGACGACTGTGGTAGTCAGAGACACGCTACGACTAAGAATGTAATATGTGCCTGTAATGCGGGTCTGGGCCATCAAAAAGTAGTTAGCCATGGTAAATGTTTACCCATGAATTCAGAATAATAGCAAAAGTAAAAATATAAGGAACTTTTACAGAAAATTTTAAAACGTTTGAAAACATGTACCAGTTAATTCGATAGTTCCTTCAAAACGTATGTGTGTTGTGAAAGAGAGAGAGAGAGAGAGAGAGAGAGAAAAAGAAAGAACGAAAGAAAGAGAGAGAGCTTAACAGAAGCTATCATTGCGGTTCCTGTTTACCCAACCGGCCGTCCATCTATTGCTTTAATCACATATCACTCTTCGTCTGAAAACTGTGTTTTTCATCAATGGCGAGGTTAACTACAAGGAAGTCAGGACCTCCAGCCGGACCTAACGATTTCAGTGTGGTCAGTCGGATGGTGGGTAGGAGTCATTTCCGGTCACCTTTAATCTTACCATCAGCTGGATCCAGGATTTAGTTAAGGGGGTATGTTCGGGTTATTTGGATTTTCTTTCATTTTCCGTCTTCTATCTTACATTCAGTGAAATATTAAAAAATGCATAAATGCCTCAAATACATATCATCAAAAGCACTTTATTTCCTGGGATAGGGGGGTGTCTTTGAGGGATTGTCCCAGGTGGTATTGTGAGGGGGGGGGGATTGTCCGGGGGGGGGGATTGTCCAAAAATCGTGAGGTGGTTTGGAGTGTGTGTGTGTGGGGGGGGGGGGGCACAAACATAATGTTGTTTTGCCTTGATTTGTTAGTCATATTGTTCTGAACCGTCCAATAGGACATCCACTGTAATTAATAGATTTACTAAATTTCAATGTATTAATTCCCATCAACGAATTAACTCAAAAGCGTCTCGGCATGACTCTAGATCCGACCCTATCCTTCCTCTGCACGTGTACAGAGAAGCATCAAAATAAAAACAATGTCACATCTCCAGTTCCTATTGAAAAGCCCCTTCATCATTTTATACCTTTTATCTAAGCGGAACTAAAGCGCGTGCAACAGTTACTTCAAACTAAGATCTAATATATCCGTTTATTAGATCTTAGCTTCAAATGATCTACATACTTATTGTGCAATATTAACAGATAAGGGTTCCTACTTATCAGATTTAAGGTACAGGTATAAGTCTATATCAATGCATCTCTACCAGCATACCTACATAGCAAATGGTTGAAATCCTTTCAAAACAGAAGCAAGTTATATAATAAAATGCCGGCTTATTCGGTTACATAAATACTAAGTTGAGGATGGAAAAGACTCCACAATATACTTGTAAATGTAAAGAGGAACAGATAATGAATAAGGTCATACCCTCCACTTAGATGCTATATATTTTTCATACGTGTTTGTGTGTGTGAATGGGGGGGGGGGGGGGAGGAGATAGAAGATAGTTTCCAAAGCTTCTGAGGGGGTCGGGATGCAGGTGGGGTAGGGGAGGACGCAGGCCGAAAACAGCAGACTGTATTGCCATGGTAAAGTCTTATGAACAAGATAAGCTTATTTGAAAATGGAGTTCCATATTTAATAACAAAGTTGAGATTCGATGTCTTAGTTATATTTTATCGGGGTCCATAAACACAGCATCGCAGTTGACGGTATAAGCGACACCTGTATCCTATACTATAAAACATGCATGATATAAATATTAAATATTAAATATACCTACACAGGCAACGTCAGAAGTGGTAAGTTGTATGTGTCGTTTTTCAAATATCTATTTTAAATGGTATTCACTCAGTAGCGTTTGGGGGAGAATATTAATTGTGCGTAATTGTGCGTAATTGTGCGTTCAATAAATTTTGATGTTGGTTAATAATATTCTGACGAGGTATTGAAAAGACAGCGCGTTTTTAGCAGAAGGGTCCATTATTTCCACACCGACTTTTAATTCTGACAGGAATATCTCTTAGAACCCCAGGGCCTGATCAGTAAAAGGAGTTTCAATGGAGGCACTAAAAAAGCTCCAGTGGTTTGTATTTGGTGCTGTCCTGATGTCTTGTCTACAACTCTGGCTGAGGAGGAAGCAGACAGGTGATTGTTTCACTCTCAATCATGGCACTTCAAAATTCCTTTCCCAGCTGTCGTTCTCTCTATTTCTCTTTCACAAACACACACACACACACACACCAACACACACACACGTGCGCGCACCACACACATATACACATTCAATTCAATTTCGCATTCAATTCAATTTATTAAACCTTGAATTGAATTGAATACACATAAAGACACGCACAAACACACGCGTGTACATATACATAACTTGTGTTATACAGTATATAGAAAAGCAAACAGCTGATAATGATCTTAATATAGTTGAATAATTGATGGGTTTCTTCCATAAAGCAACCGCATTCAATCTTAGACCCCATTCCCAGAGATTAGATCGATCAAACTAGATCGACCTAACTCCCTGGGGGTTCAAGCTAAATAGCTGTCAGCCGAGCGGGCACGAACGTTAATTACCCCTTTACAGCTTGTAGTAGGCGGGACGGACATTTAAGCCGAATTATTGGACAGTTATCTAGTGAGACTCCCCACGGGGATAGATCGATCTAAAATCTATGGGAATGCGCCCTTACACGCATTCCGGTTTTTGTTGCTTTGTTTTATTTAGGTATTATATGTGTCTTTATCTAAGAGAGCGTTGCCATAGACCCATCGTACTAGCTGGGTTGATCTAATACTACGGGCATTCTCGCTAAAATATTCAATCAAGTAAACCACTGTCGAACACGTCAATTTTCAGATCTCTCATTCTAGGTACCGACCTTGGATGTTCGAATCCACCGCCGAGAATATATGTAAGTTACTTACACAGTGTGTTTGGGAGTTCCGTGCGTGTGTGTGTGTGCACTTACGTGCGTGCATGCATGAGTGCAAGCGTGAAGAGTCAACGTCAGGTATTTTGGTACACTGGTATCTGCTAAAGATGTCAATCACAGCCTCATATTAATACATATTGTCGACCGCATTGCCTGTTTAGTTTAATACCACTATAATTTCTTCCAATATTTCAACATGGAATGGAATATTTCAAAAGTGATAGACAAAATAAAATGGCTGGCATGACATGCCGGTGTAACGAAACTGAGGCTCGTGTGACAGAAAGTCCGCCCTCCGTATAGTTATAATGGTTAGAGTTTGTTTGACCTAAGTGGATCAAAATCTAGGGCGAGGCTGACCTGTACAAATGAATGAGAAGCGGACTCTCTGTTACGGGGGACTCTCTGTCACGTTACACCGGTGCATACTAGTTCCGATATGAGGTCACCAATGCATTTTCTTATTAAGCTTGACAAAGTGTAAAATCAACCTGCTACTGTAACGCTGATAGTTTTTAACCTTTTTTCTTTTTACCAAATTACGAGCTTCATTGTTATCAGTGAGTTTATTTTTCTTATATTTATTTATTTATTACTTTTTTAAGATTTCAACTTAAAATGAATCGATACTATACAACGATCTTATTTGGTCAAAATAGCTTTTTACTGTTTTTATTTTTTTTTTCTATATAAAATAGTTTTCTAGATATTTTGATAACAAAATTAAACCCTNGTGGGGGGGGGGGGGGAGGGCACAAGCATAATGTTGTTTTGTCTTGATTTGTGAGTTATATTGTTCTGAACCGTCCGATAGGACATCCACTGTAATTAATAGATTTACTGAATTTCAATGTATTAATTCTCATCAACGAATTAACTCAAAAGCGTCTCGGCATGACTCTAGATCCGACCCTATCCTTCTTCTGCACGTGTACAGAGAAGCATCAAAATAAAAACAATCTCACATCTCCAGTTCCTATTGAAAAGCCCCTTCATCATTTTATAACTTTTATATAAGCGGAACTAAAGCGCGTGCAACAGTTACTTCAAACTAAGATCTAATATATCCGTTAATTAGATCTTAGCTTCAAATGATCTACACACTTATTGTGCAATATTAACAGATAAGGGTTCCTACTTATCAGATTTAAGGTACCGGTATAAGTCTATATCAATGCATCTCTACCAGCATACCTACATAGCAAATGGTTGAAATCCTTTCAAAACAGAAGCAAGTTATATAATAAAATGCCGGCTTATTCGGTTACGTAAATACTAAGTTGAGGATGGAAAAGACTCCACAATATACTTGTACATGAAAAGAAGAACAGATAATGAACAAGGTCAGACACTCCACTAAGATGCTATATACTTTTCATACGTGTGTTTGTGTGTGTGTGTGCGGGGGGGGGGGAGGGGAGGGAGATAGAAGATAGTTTCCAAAGCGTCTGAGGGGGTCAGGATACAGGTGGGGTGAGGGGAGGACGGAGGCCGAAAACAGCAGACTGTATTGTCATGGTAAAGCCTTATGAACAAGATAAGCTTATTTGAAAATGGAGTTCCATATTTAATAACAAAGTTGAGATTCTATGTCTTAGTTATATTTTATCGGGGTCCATAAACACAGCATCGCAGTTGACGGTATAAGCGACACCTGTATCCTATACTATAAAACATGCATGATATAAATATAAAATATTAAATATACCTACACAGGCAACGTCAGAAGTGGTAAGTTGTATGTGTCGTTTTTCAAATATCTATTTTAAATGGTATTCACTCAGTAGCGTTTGGGGGAGAATATTAATTGTGCGTAATTTTTTTGCATGGACGTTCAATAAATTTTAATGTTGGTTAATAATATTCTGACGAGGTATTGAAAAGACAACGCGTTTTTAGCAGAAGGGTCCATTATTTCCACACTGACTTTTAATTCTGACAGGAATATCTCTTAGAAACCCAGGGCCTGATCAGTAAAAGGAGTTTCAATGGATGCACTAAAGAAGCTCCAGTGGTTTGTATTTGGTGCTGTCCTGATGTCTTGTCTACAACTCTGGCTGAGGAGGAAGCAGACAGGTGATTGTTTCACTCTCAATCATGGCACTTCCAAATTCCTTTCCCAGCTGTCGTTCTCTCTATTTCTCTTTCACACACACACACAAACACACACACACACCCGTGCGCGCACAACACACATATACACATTCAATTCAATTTCGCATTCAATTCAGTTTATTAAACCTTGAATTGAATTGAATACACATAAAGACACGCACAAACACACGCGTGTACATATATATAACTTGTGTTATACAGTATATAGAAAAGCAAACAGCTGATAATGATCTTAATATAGTTGAATAATTGATGGGTTTCTTCTATAAAGCAACCGCATTCAATCTTAGACCCCATTCCCAGAGATTAGAGCGATCCAATTAGATCGACCTAACTCCCTGGGGGTTCAAGCTAAATAGCTGTCAGCCGAGCGGGCACGAACGTTAATTACCCCTTTACAGCTTGTAGTAGGCGGGACGGACATTTAAGCCGGATTATTGGACAGTTATCTAGTGAGACTCCCCACGAGGATAGATCGATCTAAAATCTATGGGAATGCGCCCTTACACGCATTCCGGTTTTTGTTGCTTTGTTTTATTTAGGTATTATATGTGTCTTTATCTAAGAGAGCGTTGCCATAGACCCATCGTACTAGCTGGGTTGATCTAATACTACGGGCATTCTCGCTAAAATATTCAATCAAGTAAACCACTGTCGAACACGTCAATTTTCAGATCTCTCATTCTAGGTACCGACCTTGGATGTTCGAATCCACCGCCGAGAAAATATGTAAGTTACTTACACAGTGTGTTTGGGAGTTCTGTGCGTGTGTGTGTGTGTGCACTTACCTGCGTGCATGCATGAGTGCAAGCGTGAAGAGTCAACGTCAGGTATTTTGGTACATTGGTATCTGCTAAAGATGTCAATCACAGCCTCATATTAATACATATCGTCGACCACATTGCATGTTTAGTTTAATACCACTATAATTTCTTCCAATATTTCAACATGGAATGGAATATTTCAAAAGTGATAGACAAAATAAAATGGCTGGCATGACATGCCGGTGTAACGAAACTGAGGCTCCGTGTGACAGAAAGTCCGCCCTCCGTATAGTTATAATGGTTAGAGTTTGTTTGACCTAAGTGGATCAAAATCTAGGGCGAGGCTGACCTGTACAAATAAATGGGAAACGGACTCTCTGTTATAGGGGACTCTCTGTCACGTTACACTGGTGCATACTAGTTCCGATATGAGGTCACCAATGCATTTTCTTATTAAGTTTGACAAAGTGTAAAATCAACCTGCTACTGTAACGCTGATAGTTTTCAACCTTTTTTCTTTTATCAAATTACGAGCTTCATTGTTATCAGTGAGTTTATTTTTTTATATTTATTTATTACTTTTTTAAGATTTTAACTTAAAATGAATCGATACTATACAACGATCTTATTTGGTCAAAATAGCTTTTTACTGTTTTTATTTTTTTATATAAAATAGTTTTCTAGATATTTTGATATCAAAATTAAACCCTTCAGAACAAAAAAAAAAAAAAAAAAAAAAAAAATACCCCTTTTTTTTTTTTTAT
>NW_019774792.1:418541-522935 GCF_001039355.2 Lingula anatina | reverse complement strand
TTTTAAGTCACACTGTTTTCCATAAATTGTGTTGATGGCACACAGCACACTGTGATGACAAAAACAATGTCCACAATGACACCCCCACCACTGACAGACACAGGTGATGGTTATAATGTAAAGACAGACTGTGTCTGTATATAAAAAGCCAGCTAGAATAAAATAAAATAATCTCATGCCCAAAAACAGTCACCCCCTGTCCCTTACCTCATTCAGAAACACATTGAAGGCATAGGTGTGAGATTTCCCCTTGAACACTGTCCCCACATAATTGGTATCCAGCTGGGCATTCTGGGCGTTCTGGGCGTTGACATACCACACCAGGAGAACAGCATACAGGACCCAAACTGAGTATACACAAGCCATTATATAGGGCTGATCTCCAAGTTTACATCATTCCTGAAATTACATTTTATAAATACTCAAGTGACTGAATATCTACTCACTGAACTGTCAGGCAACACCATTTTGATGTCTGTCACGCCTACTAGTACTGAAGCTGCTAGGGGGTAATTAACTATCTTTTAGCAGCTTCAGTAGGCGTGCCAGACATCTAAGCCCCGTAAGCTGAAAGCAATTTAGAGAGAATCCCCTTGGCAATAGATCAATATAGGTATAGGAACCCAGTCAAAGAAAATATAATTATTCATTTCAGCATAACAGTCTTAACTAGGTATGTGTAATTCACTGGATGATTGATAACCTGAAAACATATCTATATGTCTGTATATAGTTTTATTTTAGTAAGTGAGAGCTAGATTACACATGACTGCAGTTCTAGATTAATGTTATCAATCTGAACACTTCCATTGCCTAAAAACATCACTAAATGTCAACGGCAATATAGCAGTTTTATCAATAACTTAATAACATCAAGCCACCTTTATACTTTACGTAATGAAAATACACTTACTGACACTTTTAACATACAACTACAGTGTATCTACCTATATAAATAAATACATTATGTTCATTGTTTAACATTTTTCATTAAATTTTGAACCTTTCAGTTCTGTAAGGTATAAACTGAACAAAATAAGAGTCCTCTCTCAGTTTAATTTTCAATTAGGTTTGTCAAGGGCCATAAAGCCTTCAGATTCAAACTAAAATAAAGCTTGCAACATACAGTTGTATCTACCCCAGACTTTAATCCCCTGCATGAAGTATGGAGCAGAATATAGATTCACTATAAGGCAAAAGAAAATCACCTTTGAAATGTGGATAAAAAAAATTAAATTTATTTAGTAACTCTCTGCTTTCTGGCCTGCAGTTGGTTTACATGTAGTGCAACTGTGCATGTCCAGATGTTACCGTGCATCATCAGCACACAAAAAGCCATACTTGATATACATGTGAAATGACAGACCTGCAGTTTACCAATATTACATAAAACCAATAAGCAAACAACAACAAAACAACACTAGTACACGTAACTTGTACAAGTAGCGGCTAGGGTCAGGCTACCTGTACAGTATATAATGTAGTCTGTAATGTAAGATACCTGCTGACTTGCATGTCTAATATTCCTAGAGATATCAGTGAAAAATTTGCCTTCAGAATGACGGGTGGCACAGAGCTCACCGCTGACTGAATATCTCAGTGAAGCTTGCTTGGCTGACAGCCGGCATTTCTTTTTTGTTCCAGTGATCAATTAATGTTGACCACACAAGTCACGAGACCACAAATCATCATTTTATTTTCAGATGCAGAATTTATCAAGTGATAATTTATATGGCGTTTTACGTACCTTTGTACGCCTCCTTTCTAATCCATACCACCCTCCAGCGTATGCCACGTCCACTCAGATAAATTAATCAGAGACGGGGGATTATTTTCTACAGGCGTACAGCTGTACTAGCAGTCGAACTTCCATAACCAGGAAGTATTCAAATACGCATGCGTGTCGAGTTAGGACAAGCAGCTACAGAAAGCCTCGGTGTCGCGAGCCAAGCGTTCTAGGTGTCGTCATGAGCCAGAGTGCTAAACACCTAGGCTACGTACGTGCACCTTCTAGATCTGTACATCAATAATCTATATCAGTAGGCTTGGTTTTACAATACTTTGACCTACTCTCAATCTCAGTTGATTCAGCTGAAGCATTTCATCTAATATTGATAACGTTTATAGAAAACAATAACTAATACGTGCATGTAGGGCCTACTCAGTACAATGTAGGCCTATATCCATGTCTGAAGAAAAATCCGGTAATCTTTTCACAAAGTAAAACAGAAATTCAATTAAAAGTCGAAGTGACACTTTGGAGTACAAATAGAGGGGTCCCTTCCCCACCCACCACCCCTTAATTCCCGTCCCCGTCTCCTTTATCCCCGGTTCTCACTCAAAATAAGGATAAAATTAGGGCCTACGTAATATTAGTCTATGTCTAAGCTCAAAATATCCAAAATACTGAAAATAAAGAACCCTGCCGATGACAATTCAAGCTTGTCACCTTTATTTAGTTCGATCTCATTGGTATATATGCACATATGTATGTAGGCCCTACATGAAAAAAAAAAAAGAAAAGAAAGAAAGAAACGACTGCAGACTTTCTGAAAACCGTCGTCCTGTTCACATGTCGGGGCCGTAGGCCGGCCGGCAGTGCCGCCACCCCAGCGTCCAAATGTCAGCATCGCAGCCACCACATGTCAGCGACAGCAGACACAAGTAAGCAGAATCCATCTACATATTAAAGCACAAGGATAAAAAATGGGAGTTTCCCCACAGTTCTCCGAGTCCATCAGATTGCCCTTACTTTGATATTGATTACGAGCGTCCAGATGCATAGGGTTACTTACATCTAGCATGTCTCTCCACCATCCACCATACATATAGTCAGGCCCGTAGCCAGCAATTTCAAAAGGGGGGTTCTTTTTCTGAAAAAGTGGACCTTTTACCATAAAAACTACATGTACCTAGATCAAATTTTACCCAGAATGGACCTTTTCCCAGCAAAAGGGGTGGTTCTTTCGAACCCCCCGAACCCCCCCTGGCTACGGGCCTGTATAGTCTTCTATCTGTTAGAAAATTGTACAAAATAATTATTAACAATTTTGTGATATCTAAATTATCAATCACTGGTTAATAATAATAATAATAATAATAATAACAATAGCAATTCAATTCTTTAGAATGCGCTACACACGCGTCCCAAAAGACTAAAACTACAGAGATAAATTAAAAATTAACATATAAATAATTAAACTCAAAGATACTAGTTAACAAAAATGTTCTTTAAATGAAAAGGTTTTTAAACATTCTTTTTAAAACAATGATAAGCATCATTAAAAGTGACATTTGATATAAACTAAGATCTAATAAACGGTGGTATATTAGATCTTAGATATAAATGAAATTGGACCAGGAAAGGAGGGTCCCATTGGGGGTGGGGACTTGATCCTAGTTCACTGGAAATAAAAATCAACATTCTACAAATAACAGGAAATATAAATATAGTCATATCTCATCAATGATGCGCGAAGAAAATCCTGATAATCACGAATTGTACCTAATACATTCGTCTCACGAAGGGTGGAGAATAAAAAGCGGCATTCACGAGTAAAGGGAATAAGGTGCTTCACGAATCACGCTAAAAAATGAACATTTCACGCATCATGGGAAATAAAATTTGCATTTTTGTTACGGGTATCGAAAATAACCAATGAAACCGTTAAAATTGGTGCAGTAGTCTCAAAACTCCTGCTTCCATTTGCTGTAAGAGTCTTTTTTTATCATTTTGCGTAAGTTGAAGTTGACCATTGGCTATTTTATTGATAAGTTAAGTGGACAGTCGTCCTTTGAAAATTTAAAAGTCAAGAAAGATATCTTATAGACTGTTGCTTGGACATAAAAACATTAGGCTATTATGTTGGTGGTAGGCCCTACTTCTGAGTTTTTCGGGGGAGACCAGCTGCTGAATTCCGAAAAGACTTAACTTTTCCCATTTGAAAGTTAGGTATTCCAAACAGGAGGGGATGTAAATTGGACAGTTGCCCATTAAAAAATTTAAAAGTCAAGAGTAATAGGTCTATTTTAAATCAAGGAGTTATAACAGACTATATAACTCCTTGATTTTATAGACTATTCTTTGAGACACTGTATGGTAGCCAATGAAGATTGCGGAGAACTGGTGTAGGCTACATGTGATGACTGTTATGTGATGGGACTTCTGTAGTACAAAATGTAGAAAAGCGTGTGGTATGATTTTGTTCAGTAGGCCTATTTTAGTGGGTCAGAGGGTACCCACGACCCACCTCGTGCATGTAACGATTTTACGACAATCGATTTCGAACCAATCAAGGTGACAGCCGAGCGTGGCCTGGGTAGGTTCTCGAATACAAAGCGACCTCTAGAGGCAGGACCTCACTTGTCACGATTCCTGCATCAAGGTGACACGGCCAAGTGACACAGAACCAACAGATACAGGTAATCAATGAATAGAAAACACCGATCTACAGTTGTAACGTAACAAATACTGATTACAGCTGTCAACGCAGGTTGTGGAATTTTGGAACGACCAGAGCACAAACGGTAGGCCTATATGATATGCATTCAGTACAAAATGTACAGTATTATAAGTGCGTGTAGACGGAGCTCTACATGTACTAGTATTAGCAGCAATGTTTATAATTAACAGTGCGCGTGAACCGACGTGTTACTGTTAGTGGAGTTCTAGTTTATACCTACGCATGTATAGTTAAAGTACTCTCTTACCACAGATTTCGATAGTAATCGTTACAAAATCATATATTGTATCGCCTATGTTTAATTATGTATCCTATTTTAGCAATTAGAGGCCCCTGATATCAGAGGGTATAGCAAAAGTATCAGCAACGTCACTTTGCTATATAGCGTAAGCAGTGGCGGATTTAGAGGGGGGGGGGGGGGGGGAGGGTACGAAAGGGAGCACTGTTTGTTCCCCAAAGCACCAAATTTTTTTTTCGAAAGCCACTCTCATAAGGCGATGGTCAGCTTCGCATCCAAGGCCTGTTGTTCTGGCCCCCCTTACTGGATCCGCCCCTGTAAAGTATGGTGAATAAATATAACAACAGGTTAGTATAAACAGTTCAGTTAGGAAACTGTTTACTTAGTGTATTACCTTCGAACAATATTCTGATTTAAACACTCCACCCAGGCACATCCCATGGGGGTGGGGGGGGGGGTTGCAACTTTATGACATACCATAGTCCCCATTCAGAATAAGGGACTAACTCGTCCAAGGGCCAAATATGGCAGACCCACTTGGATACTTCCCCATGGGGTATCTATTCAGTGTCTGTTAGCGGATTGGACGGCAAGCTTTAATTGTAGTCGGTTGCCATATTTGACCCGCGGACTATTAAGTCCCCTATACATGTAATTCTGAATGGGGCCATAGATCAATCCATCTGTACATGCCAAGCCTGAGATTCCTATCATCTAAAAGCAGATTTCTGACAGAAATTAACTAAAATCACATATCCCTATATAAAATATATTCTAAGATTATCAACTGAAGGTAAAGTACATGTATAAAGCTCCAGTGTTCAGAAAATTAAAAGTTTTCATTTTAACTTTTCAGAAAAGCTGATAGTAGCTGGTCAACACAGTAGAACCTAATTATGGGACTCATATTTCGACAGGTAAGAAGGAGGATGTGAAATTTTTGTAGGTATTTCATGTATAATTTTATACTGTACTAGTATATACACACATTTCAACCACTCTCTCACAACATTATCTTTTTGGCATTCTAACTGTGCTCATTGTTTTTCGGTGTTTTATTCTCAGCTGGTTTTTTAAAATAATTGCATCATAAAATACATCAAAATTTACGTGCGGAAATATTTGATCCCAATAAGAAATCTTTAGATCTGCCTTTGTTCATTGTATTTGCTTGTTATATTCATGATCATGGAATTGAATGAAGGTGTTCTTTTTGCAGCAGTGTTTAATGAATTGTTGTTTTGCATGAACATCCATCCCAGCAAAATTAGTCTTGTCATGTGATTCTAAACAGTTTTTAATCTTTTTAAGGGAAAATTAAACATTGCAGTTTACTGAATCACTGCCGGACATATGAATTTTCTTCTCTTCCAATTAACCTTAACACTGTTGCCTTAATATATGATAATCCTGTTCAAATGTTGGTTTAAAGCTTAAGATAACAAATGTAAACAGCAACATCATTCATTAAAATTCATTATTTTAAGCCAAGCCAGTGACATTTAGGTAGAAAGCAAAAGGTACACAGTAGTTTATTCCATATTCCTCCCGAGCCCCCACTTAATTGTTTTAAGTTTTAAATACTAGTAGGTGAAATTCAAAATATCAGCTGTTATAGGTAGAGTTATATATATTTATAAATATGAACAATATAATCAGCTTTCTGTGATAAACAACTGTCATGTTTTGTCTTGTTGAAATTGGCATTCACTGAAATAAATTTTAAATAGTAGGTGCTTGCATTAACAACTGAACTCTGGGCCATATATGTGTGTGTGTGTGTGTGTGTGTGTGTGTGTGTGTGTGTATGCTCTCTCCAGCCACTGTGATTTGGTCACAACTGAGGGAGTACATACAGGGGTAGTGAGGGGTTTACTTACTTTACAAGTCACAAGGAGAGTTATCTTAAAAACCCATTGAGGTGTGCAGCATATAAAATGACTGCCGACAGTAAGGAGTCTGCATCCCGCAGCTCATGGATTTCTGTTCACGAGACTTGTCTTGGCAGTAAATTGAATATATCCAGTTTCTTTCCATAGGTTTAATTCAAGCTCTGTTTTATTCAACCATAGTGAAATATAATATAGCAGTATCAGTGTACTTTCTTTAGGTTTTGACCAGACACATTTTATCATTCAAACACTGTGAAATGAGATATGTGTGCCTTCAGTCAAAAGGTGCTAGTGTGACTGTCTGTATGCACTGCTGAAGTCAGGGCTTCATGTGCACTATTCTTGTTGCCACAGTTAATGGGAAGTACTGTACCATTTATATTCAGGGGCGGATTTAGGCCGTCTTCTGGGTCTTCCGGAAGACGGTCAGATTTTCAAGTTTACACTGATGGTTATCTAATTTTTTCTGTCGGAAGACGGTCAAAAATGGAGGATGGAACAACAGAGATAAGTGGGAAGACTCTCAGAAAATATCTCTGGATCCGCCCCTGATATTTATACTCACAGTAACTGATACTCATGAAAGAAAAGTAAAATGCTGCTGAAATTTAAAAATGGGCACAATCAGATTATTCTGTATATTTTTGATGTAGATTTTTTCAATAATTTTGTATTGATCTGTGGACTCTGGTGTGTCATCCAAATGGTAAATGTTTTAGCTGAAATCTGCTGATGTAACTTTTTGGCCTAGGACACATGTACAGGTTAAATTTCTTAGGATCAAAATTTGGTACATCTAGGCATATGCATGATTCTATTTTTACTAACATTTATTTCACTTAATTTAGGTTTTTTTTATGTACAAACACAAAAGTGCCATTCACTTTTTAGTCACTGCAACTTTTGGTTCTTAAAGCAAATAAAAGACAGTTGGATGAAGGGGGAGAAAATATCACTATTAAATAAATAAATATTCAAGCAGTATCTCCAACACGTGTAAAATAAGCTAGATTAAATGTTATATAGTTTCATCATGCTATATATCTCATGAAATTCTGATTTATTTGTAAGACTTCTCCTCTCCATTCACAGCTCTTTGAGAGTGTTTCCTCCACCTACACATACATCCTAGCAGATGAAGAGACCAAGGAGGCAGTCATCATAGACCCTGTGATGGAGACAGCAGAAAGAGATGCACAGCTAGTAGAGGAGCTGGGACTTACACTGAAATATGCAGGTACATGCAGCAAGTTTGTGACTGTGAATTTATACAAGTGTGTATACAGTAGGGTTTAATCCTTATATATAGAGAGCCTTCACGTAGCGTGCATATATCAGTACATGTGTGTGTGCATGCGTGTGTGTGTGTGTGTGTGTGTGTGAATGACTGGGTGTGTACATGGCTGTAACATACAAAACATTTTCCTTTCTGTGCTCCAGTGAACACCCACGTCCATGCAGACCACGTGACAGGCACAGGAGAACTGAAGAAGAGGATTGGTGGCTGCAAGAGTGTCATCTCCAAGGCAGCTGGGGCCAAGGCAGACATGTTTTTGAACAACGGGGACAAAGTGGAATTTGGGAAATACCACTTGGAAGCCAGGAGCACACCTGGGCATACTAATGGTAACTATGGAAAATTTTAAGGAATACTTTTTGATATTACTAATATATATATATATATATATATATATATATATATATATATACTATGGTAAAGTGTTTTGATGAGGAACTACATGTAGCTTTCCCTATATGATACATAATGGGATATTCTTATTTCATTCAAAATTTCTTGTAGATCTTGTTAACAGGGCAATATTTCATAAATATTCTGAATTCAGATAATTCCAGGAAACAAAATGTAGAAAAATGCAAGAACAAATGATTTTTTTAAAAAATTATTTTGTTAACCATGTAGAATTCAGACCTTATCATGCATCAAAAGAAAAGAAAGTAGAAAAAATTTAACAGTGTTTTCTAGGAATGATATTTACTCAATTTTGTTTACCTTTAGGTTGCATGACCTATGTACTGAATGATAAGTCGCGTGCCTTCACTGGAGATGCTCTGCTAATCCGTGGCTGTGGAAGGACAGACTTTCAGCAAGGTTTCCACTGGGTCACTCCAGTCCACTTCTTTTAGCAGCTTAACTCAAGTTGAAATTTTGGACATTTGATTATCATTTTCTTTGGCAAAAGAATTTTTGAGAAATTCATATGTTTTTTTCCCTCAGGCATTTTTCCCTCATGCTAAAACATAACTTTCGTATAAAATTTGTACAGTTTTCTAATGTTAAATATTAGAATAATGAAAACGGTGATAAAAACATTGAAATGTTAAATGTCAAAAAATGAGGGTGTCATTTACACCCTGTATTTTTATGCATTTCAAGAAAATGCAAAATTTTATAGCAGATTTTTTTCCAGTACAGTAAAAAATGCATGCTTTTACAGGATGATGGCCATTTTACACACACACATTATATCTTGTATATCTGTATGTTGTAGGTAGCCCTCTGACCTTGTATGAATCTGTACACACACAGATCTTGTCATTGCCCCAGGACTGTCTGCTGTACCCTGCACATGACTACAAAGGTAAACTTAGAAATGTCACCAACAGGTTGTAAATTATAGTGACAAAGCATCGAATACTGTGTGTATGCATACCGGTATGTGTGCATGCGTGTGTGCATGCAATGCATGTGTGTATGAATGTTTAAGTGAACATAGTTTTTGATGTTTTGACAAAATCTTTAGAGTGTTCTTTATAGAGCTAATTAACCTTGCTATAATTAAGTGGATAAATGAAATGGACATAGCTTTGTTGCATTGTATAGATGAAGTAATAATTTTGTTTACACATATTTGCATATGTATATATAAAAATACATTGAAGAGTAAGCTCTTACTTTTTTTCATATATTCATTCAACAGTTTAGTGCAAGTAATCAAAATGTTCATGTCTTCAGTATAATTTGAAATGATATGCTTTCTATGTAAATTGTTTATGACAGCTTTCATTTGAAAATAATATACCATTAAGAGACTATCAAACTGCATTATGAGATTTTATTCAAATGTTTAACTCTCTCTCTCTCTCATACAACTGATAATGAACCCTCTCTCCACCAGGCCGGACTGTCACCTCTGTTGGGGAAGAACTGAAGTTCAATCCCAGGCTGACCAAGTCCAAGGAAGAGTTTGCCAACATTATGAACAACCTGAACCTTAACTATCCCAAGCAGATAGGTAAGCTGCCATGCCCTGCTATAGGCAATCTTAAAGCCAGCACTGTGCCGAGCACTTATACTGAGCCAGAGTTGAGTGATAAAAGAGTGGTCATTGTGGTCAGTAACAAGTCTGGCCAAAGTATGCTACCTAATATGTAGGGTTAGGTGTAATTTAAAAAAAAATTCGTTTTAAGAATTATTTCTTTTGGTGTAAAGTTCATGGATATGACCCTCAGAATATCTGCAATCCTGAAGAGCATGTTAAATGTGCACATGTATTTTGAGAATATGTTTATAAATTTCAAATCTATCATAAATTGATATTTGTATTTATAAATTTCAAATTGTATCATTATTGATATTTCTGTTAATTTTTCAAATGTTATCATTTTTGATATTTGTATTAAAATTTTCATATCTTATCATTATTGATATTTATGTTTATAAAATTCAAATCTTATTCTTATTGATATTTGTGTTTATAAATTTCAAATCTTGTTCTTATTGATATTTGTGTTTATAAATTTCAAATCTTATTCTTATTGATGTTTGGATCATTTGCTTTGGTGTGTTTTCAGACCGTGCTGTACCAGCCAACATGATGTGTGGAGTGTTTGAGACGCCCTCCGTGTCCCAGTAGACTGCTGTAAAGTGGTCATTTACACAGCTGAAACTAACTTTCACCACTAGTATACTCTATATATATATAGCTGTGATCATACTCAAAGACTACTAATTTTGTAACCACCGATTAAAACTGTGACTGTTAGATGTCATTGTGCAGTTTGTCCCACATATTAGGCACCATGAGCATGTGATATGTACATGATTGCAGAAATAGCACATACATTTTCACCACATATTTTGTACATTTATAACAAATGAACAACCATCAACAGCTGCTGTAACTCCTTTGCTAGAGAACATACAGTGTGTTAATGTCTAAGGGTGCTTTNGTGTTTTCAGACCGTGCTGTACCAGCCAACATGATGTGTGGAGTGTTTGAGACGCCCTCCGTGTCCCAGTAGACTGCTGTAAAGTGGTCATTTACACAGCTGAAACTAACTTTCACCACTAGTATACTCTATATATATATAGCTGTGATCATACTCAAAGACTACTAATTTTGTAACCACCGATTAAAACTGTGACTGTTAGATGTCATTGTGCAGTTTGTCCCACATATTAGGCACCATGAGCATGTGATATGTACATGATTGCAGAAATAGCACATACATTTTCACCACATATTTTGTACATTTATAACAAATGAACAACCATCAACAGCTGCTGTAACTCCTTTGCTAGAGAACATACAGTGTGTTAATGTCTAAGGGTGCTTTCCCAGAGATTTAGATCGATCTAAAGATTAAGTTTTAGGTCGACCTAACTCCCTGGGGGTTCACGCTAAATTGCAGTCAGCCGAGCGGGCACCATAGTTAATTACCCCCTTACAGCTTTTAGTAGGCGGGACAGACGCTTAAGCCGGCCAAGCTGACAGTAATCTAGTGAGACTCCCCACAGGGATAGATCGATCTAAAAATCTATGGAAATGGGGTGTAAGTGTGCTTGAGGTTTATTTGATCAAAGTTGTGTGTGCACAATGAATTGGCCAAAAAGAATGAGGATGAGGATACTGTAACTTACCACTTTCAGTGTTGGTCATTTTGTAGTCCTTGTGGAGGACTTTAGTGAACATACTTTGACTGAAGCAGCTGGATTAGGTTTGAATGGCTAGTGGCAGGCTTACAGTATGTGACCCATATGGCAGAAATGTAGGGTACCAGTTTTGTTTAGCAATAAAAATTGACGACTTGCATATGCTGCATGCACACACTCACACATGTGCACACCACTTTTGTCCACATCTTATGCAAGTTTAAGGTTATAGTATTTTTATAAAGCAAAAATCAAAAGGACAAATTTATTTACCTGTTGAAATAACAGTCAGCACGGTTCAGGTTTTGTTTGAATGTACATAGCATGGTCATGGTGAGTTGATCTTTTGCACTTATTCTATTAAAACCATCCATTTTGACTCATATCAATTTTATCCATATGTTGTATTCAGTATAGCAGTTTAAAACAATTTTATTTTTTACTATCACCATATGTTGAATGTTACCAATCATTTACTAAGCTATTGTTACTTTCTACTTTTCTACTTGTGTTAGTGCTCAAAGGCCTTCTGTGATTACCACTACATTTTGATTGCATAATGTTCCCAGATGTATTTTATACTCTTTTGTATTCTTCAGTCTTCAGTTGATTAGGTTGTTGTTTAATGTGTCAACAGAACAGACTGTAAATCAACAGTTTCAATGTAACACTTGTTCTACATGACAGATGTGATGATTTGGAAGGCATTTATTATTTAAATACTTTTCTGTTTCAAGATTCATTGTTAAATATTTTGATTAATATTTTCATTTTAACTACTAGTATTATGCTATATGAAATAATTATTATGAAAAATAAAGGTTTATAAGTGTTTTCTATCATTTGGTCATTTATTGTTGACAAAAACTTACATGTACGCAGTACATAATGCAGAAATATTTTTGTCGGATGGCGGTAGGTTTACCCAGACGACAAAATAACGTTACGTGTGAAAAGACGGCGTGAACACAAAAGATATTTATATAAATAAAAGCATATCACCCGTTTTAGCAAATTTACGAGTGTCCCTTGTATGATCATCAAGCGGGAAAAGAATGAAAGGGACCAATAGACTTGTGAAGATTCTTTTGTCTATAGCTACTTATATTTGTCTGGTCTTACCAGCCTATAATTCATCTGCTTGCAGTCAGACTTCATCAGGGAATGAGGTTGTGATAGGTGTGACAACCTATCACCCCCTCTGGTGTGCTATTTGGTCAGATCCCCCCTTGCCTGCCCCTCCCTTAGGAGTGGTAGGTAGAGATTGGGTAGCTCAGTCCCATCATTCCGGTTCAGCTTGGCCCCATGTAAGCGGATGTTAATCGCTTTAAGAACTTTCCGGTGTAGGTCCCGTGGCTCTCTTCCCAAGATTTTTATGTCTTCTAGGGTTGTTTATGTTATACAATGCCCTGTTTGTTCCTGGTGTTGTCACAACTATCACAACCTCATTCCCTGATGAAGTCTGACTGCACGCAGATGAAATATTGGCTGGTAAGACCAGACAAATATAAGTGGCTGTAGACAAAAAGAATCTTCACAAATCTATTACAATAACATAACTAATAAAACTTTTCTACACGAAAGGAACCAAGCATTAAGTACCATGGACTTGCTTGTTTTTTTTTCCAGCATCATACTACATGAAATTTCTTTTTTTCTAAAAATTTGATATATTTCTTAACACCAAACGTGAGCAGACGACAGTACTCCTTCCTCATGATAAACCCGCTGGTCCATTTTGACGGTGGCATTTCCAATGTTTCTCCAAAGGTTGCGTTACTTTGACAAAATTCCGCCACCTTTCTATTCACTGCCTTAAAATTACGGACTTCATTGAAGAAATCAGTATTTTGGTTTTCGAGCACTTTTTCAATCCTCAACTTAAAGTAGTCGTAGAGAATATAGTCGGCATAGCTCAGCTCTCTGTATCTTTTAACTACCGTTGGATCATCGACTTCTTTAACAGCCGAGTTATAATCCTCTGAAAAAGAAGAGCCAGTTTTTTGCTGAGTGTAGAAAAATTCATGTGTTCCCCAGCACAGCATTCTCTTCAGCAGTATCAGGCATTCCTCAAAATATTCCAAAACTATTACAAAATCAAATTCTCGGTCTATGTGGTATACATATTGCCTGGCCTCCTCTACTGCGTGGGGAGTGCTTTGGGTGGTGTTGGCCGGAACCTTAAACCCAAGGTAACGTATCATTCGGTTCCAAAATCTGGCTGCCTCAGGGGATGTATATAATGATGAGTTAGAAAAAAACATTTCCAGCTGGTTTTTCCCTTCGAGTCCAAAGTATGCTCCCTTATGACGATAATTAAAAAAAGATTTAAAGGCACTCAGTGGTTCTCTAATAATTGTCACATAAAAGGCATCATTTGGTACGAGGTGCTCATGATCTTTGACAACCTTATATCTTACGTGGCTTGCGAATATGTCATGCTTATCACGTTGATGATCGCTGTCGTTCAGACTTCTCAGCAAGGAAACCAAGTTAAACTTACTGCCAAGAGGGAGCGCCGTTTTTAAGCTGTGCCGGAATCCATATCTTAGAATAATACTGGAAAGGGTAGAACTACCGCACTTGGGAACTTTGATGAACAGGACGTGTTCCTTTGGGGTACATGGCATGGACGTGACGGAGGCGTTCCAGACGTCCAGAAGACTTCGTGCCCGGTATCTTGGGTTAGCAGCATGTTGTCTTTTATGCGAGGCTGCTCTATCGTCATCTTTTTGGATCCTGCAATTTTTAAATCAAATTTAGATCACACATCAATTTTTATATCGACACTTCATCTGGTCAGTATTATAACTATAAACAGGTGATCTAACGCTTTAGTGCTCTCCACCGATGTGTTTAGAGAAAGGGGGTCCACGTTTCGTTTCCCGGCCTAAGAGCGCCTGCTGTCTCTACGCTAGACTCACAATACCCTCTACCAGGCCGACAGATTGATTTTCCACAGATATTCACAGATAGGGGAGACCGGGGCGAACCCCGGGGTAAGTTGGCCCCCCGTCAAATTACGAAAAAGTAACTACGAGGTTAAAAAAAAAAATTGGCCACATACTCTCGTGAAGTGACCGTAGCCTACAATGCTAAAAAGTTAAAAAGTTTTAATTAAGCGGTGAGTTCAAATAAACGATTTTTGCACCTAATAGTAATCTTGTTTAAGGGCGCATTCCCATAGTTTTTAGATCGATCTATCCCCGTGGGGAGTCTTACTAGATTACTGTCAGATAATCCGGCTTAAATGTCCGTCCCGCCAAGAAGTTATAAAGAAGTTATAACTTCTTGGTCCCGCCTACTGCAAGCTGTAAGGGGGTAATTAGCTTTCGTGCCCGCTCGGCTGACAGTTATTTAGCGTGAACCCCCAAGGAAGTTAGGTCGATCTAGTTGGATCGATTTAATCTCTGGGAATGGGGTCTAAGAGATTTAAAAATCTATTTTCATAGGCTTTTGATCGAATATAATATTTGTATAGGGCATCAAACAGAAGCTCTTTGTTACAGGTTTCACTGAGATGTATCGTCGTTGCTCATTCTAGCACCATAAATGGCTGCCAGCCTTTAAAATAAATAATGTGCACCCGGGGCTAGATGGCCCCCTTGACTCGGGGCAAGTTGGGCCCTCATATTACCCACAATCCTTTGCGCGCAACAGAGCAAGAGACCATTGTTTAAACAAATTCAATGGTTTGTTAAATAATTACCAGTTTTAAACTGAATTTGTTAGTTTCTTTTAAAACGAAAATTTATTATTCATTTTCATTCATTAAAAACCTGCTTTATACCCTTATTAACGTATTCTTAATTAAAAGAAAACAAGTTTTATTAATAGATACATGTATGTTGGTTCTCGCAGCACATACAGTGTGTCTTACGGAACCCTCAATAAATCTGCCTCATTTGAACTATATGTTCATCAAAGACTCTCAAAAATCAATTTAATAAATAAGAAATGTGTAAAAATGTATTTCAAGGCGTTTACATGAGATACTTACTTTATTTTCCTGACGTCAATTGCGTTTTTTTCTTTTTTTTTGTCAAATTATGAGCCATCTGGTATTATATTAAAAAAAATAATGACGAACGTTGCATACGTAGCTTAGTTCATGGGGCTGGCTTTACTCTAACTCATTCCAAAAGTGTCTGACCGGGCCAACTAGCCCCGGTCTCCCCTATGTCTCTAGATAAATAGACAGTCATTTTGGTCTGATGTCAGCTTCACTTCGCTTCAGCCAAAAATGTCCACAATAATAACTGCGGTCCTGGTAGAGGGTAGGCTCACAGCACATAGTATGGAAGGTGAAGCAGGAAGGAAAGGTCTAGTTGTGGCTGCATTGTCAATTCTGAATGATGATTCAGAGAGATCCACATAAAACAATTTTAAAGTATGCTTCCAATGACATTTTTACCGGAAGAACTGTAAGCATTGGTTCACAAATAAAAACAAAGGCTATTTATTTTGTGACCCTCTAGCAGTTTGTTCTCAACCAGATATCCTTACGGTTACAAAACTGATTGAACGGTTTCTGTAACAGCTAGAAGGGCCTCCGTAGAAATCTAGAGAACAGGCGAATTGTTGGGTTACGTCCCCCTCTCCCCATACTGCCCCGCACCGACATGTCCCTGCACCGACACTCCACCACACCACCAATAGGCCTACTCCCCTGTACCAGTACAACCCCCCTGCCCCCGACAGTACACAAAATTTTATCCAAGTCAAAAAATACATTTTTCGTAAAACAGACCTCAGAGAGGAAAGATAGATTCAAGATCAAACAGATTCATAGAGAGACCAGCAGTACATTTTAAAAGGCATGATCTTTTATATTTGGAAAATATTAAGAAAATGAGGCTTTAAACTAAGTTTTTACCTATAACATTATGGTTAAATGAACCAAGCTAGGATCCAATATATTGGATCTATGAACCAAGGAGTTGTATCCCATTCAATTCCTGTACTGAACAGAAGCTGGAAATTTCTAACTGTGTTAGCTTATGGTCAACCTGGTCGGAGGCCTTCATCAGACTGATGTCAGTAAAAAGCGTCACTCACTATCCACTAGGTGATATAGCGGCTAGATCCCTTTTATAAATCTCAGTTTGACCATGCCCCCTGCCCGCCACCCCAATTTCTGGGTGCTTGGTGACAGCTGACGTTGATTGCCTCTCGTATCTTCGGTGGGATGTCGGATGACTCGGATTGAAGAATTTTAGTTTAATTCCAGTCATTGCTGTGACCAGTGTGTATAACATGCTCAGATGGCATAGCTGCTTTTGCCTAGTAGTACAGTCACAGATTTCTTGTGTTCATTTCATCTATTATAGATTGTGTACAATAACCTTATTATACAATCAAATGACCACGCTATGAAAATTTTGCCCAGTCTTTACCTGTTTACAAAAATCATGATATGTTACTCACCCCTCATTGTCTGGCAGGATCAGCCATACTAAGACGTTCCATACAATAACAGTGTACAGAAGTAACAGAGAGAACGCGGTCCAAAATGTTACTCTTTTATAACGCTCGGTCAAGACGGTCTTCAGTTGCATTTTGCCGTGTGTTGTTGTCCCATCTAAACGTAATGACAGTGAGCTGATGGTTTGCCTCTTAGGTGAAATACACTCTAACATATTGCAGGTTTTATTAATTTTTGATAGCACTATCAGTTTGTGACAATCTATCTCCGCGTGTTCTGTTTACTAAATGAATTGTATAACTTTAACAAATATGCATTCGCCAATGACAAAATAAATATTAAGATAGCAAACAGTTTCCAGCTGGAATTATAACAAGTCGTGATTGTCTCTCACATACTGGTACATTACGTGTCACACACGAAGCAGGTCATATAAGGTCCCCTACTTTGTTCTTAAATGCCTTATAAGCTCTCCAACCCTTTATTAAAATAATCTCTCTCTCCCTCTCTCTTTCTCTCTCTCTCTCTCTCAGTTGTGTGGAAAAATGGAGGCGGTGCGAGAATACTCAGCACAACAAACTTTTCCATTACTTTCAGTTGTATGTCAGTGCCTGCGTCTAGGAAAAGATCATGTTTGCCCTCTGTTTTACTAATACATTTTGCCAAAAAAATTCTTTTGACTTGATGATCCAATATAAAACTTAGTATGTGCCACAGAAATTTGTATAATATATAGGCCTATGTTTTTCACATTTATACGTGAGGTAACGTGGCAAGCAAAGATTCCAGAATACTTCTATAAGTTAATATTTCTATAATAATAATATTTCTATAGGTTGTTAACAATGTATTTATTGGGAAGTATGAATTTCATACGAAGAGTTTTTATCCTTAAAAGAAAGACAGGAGGTATTAAATAATGGTTTTAAAATAGTTTTAAAATTTCTAAATTTGTTTTATTCAAAGGTTATCTATACGAAGACCCGTCCCTGTATTAGGATTCGATATTTAATACAATCTTTGATTTCATAATTTTGTTCTAAAAGACTGGCCAGTTATTTACAACAACATCTGCCTTCCTTGCTGGTACATCCACAGTACACATATCGGGCATGGCTTCCTTTTCACTGTATGGCACTATGCACTCTTGAGTATTGACGTGGTTTATTTAAGAAGTAGACACTAAAACTCACAGAAAGGGGCAGAGGATGGGATTTAGGTGTTGTGGAGCGTCGATTTGCAGTAATACCCGTATAATATATAAGTATCATACCATAAAAAGCATATATTCAAGGGAAAATTCAATCAAGTAGGCCTACTTTTTTCTCGAGGTGTTAAAAAATTATTTCCACTGTTAGAATATTAAATTTTATGACTTATTCCCATATGTAGGCTATATATTCACGCGGCATAAAAATGGGCGCCCCCCCCCCCCCCCCCCCCCCCCCACACACACACACAAGTTTACGCATCTAGCTCTAAAGACTGACATGACTGGAAAAATGACGGGAGTAAGCCTCCGCCCCCCCCCCTCCTCTCTCCCGCCACCTACATCCACCCAATCCTGCCCCTTTTTCCTTCAACTCTATCGTTTGCTGGTTCGTATCCCGCGTTTCTCTACAGCGAAGCTGTTAACACGGTCTGCAACATTTCGGGGAGAGTGAGGTGAAATATAGATTCTGCCAAGATATCTGCAAAGTTTTAAGGCGCAAAACTGGAGAATTTGGTCAGTTTTTCGTCCTTTATAAAGTTTTTAATATACTCTGCTTTTCAGTGGTTCCAGGAGTCCTAAATATTTTGCTGGCATTTTGATAATTTTCTCTTTTGTGTTTCCCCGAAAAAACGTCCATACACAAAAATCGATAACCGTATGGGATTTTTATACAGGCAATTGACCTACTTTGGGCAAGTGCAGTTATCAGCGCTATTTAACAATTTTATGACTTGGGCGTGGAAACGTGATTCACGTTTGTGATACCAATTTTTTTCTTACAGTGATGTGATTAATAAACAGTGCGTGTCGATCACATCTTTCAAAGTTTTTTTTAGCATAAAGATGCTTTTCTTTTTGAGGATAACGGGAAATGTGTACATAACTCAAAATCAAGAAAATACTGCATTTTTCTCTTATATGCAAATTAGATTGCCTTGGGTAATAATCTGGCCGGAAGTTCATATCTCTGAACGAGACCGGCGTAAGCACCATCTAAATGACGCTGCAAACGAAGTTGTCAACCGGAAGGCAATCAGAAGTGGATTCAAATGTTTTTGATAAAGATTTTTAATTAAGTTTTAGTCTGTAAATGTACAGAGCTGAAAATAATTTGAATTTGCACTAATGAAGCTATTGAACAAAATGCTAAGTGAACCGAAGAAAATTGTCTGATTTTCTTATACTTACATCTACATTCACAAATGAATGAAATTCAGTGCAACATTCATGTGTTAATACACTGGCCAAGACCCCAGTCAACTACTGTATATGGCATCATTCTCACCAGAATAACTTGAAACTATGTGGTGGCATTTGGTCGGATTTCTGTAGAAATTTGACATGCCAACTCGCTTTAAATGACCCTTAAAGATCTGTATATGTTTTTAGCCTTAGGTTAAATATATGGTCATGTCAACGGATATAAGCTCCAAAGTAAAGTTTTTAAGTTTTAAAAATGAATTTTAAAGGATACCCGAATATAGGTTTCTACCAGTAACTTGGTTATAAAACATCCATAAAAGGTGTGTTTTGCCTTGATATAAAGCAGTCTGTCGGAGTCGATGCGATCTGACCTCCTCCAAACTATAGCTGAAGCCATGCCATTGGTATTAGGAATCACATAATTGCAGTCAATGCCAGACGGATTGCCGTTTCAAGGCGAACTGTTACATATTTCGTATCAGAGTGCGGTAGTCCATGCAGAGGATAGTTTCAACCAGCAGTGTGCATGTGTAGCTTCTGGTGAGTACAAAGGTCACCAACGCTCGTTCAGACCATACCACTATCAACATTTTCAGAAGAATCCACACTAAATTTATTATTATCATTGCTACAAAATTACGGATCCATCATTGGCTTTTGTCCTTTTCGCCTAACTCAACCGTAAACTCATCCAAAGCATTTACCACTTACATAACTAAACAGCCATGTTGCATCCTGTATAGTTGCTAGATTTCAATGACATAGTTTGAGTGGAATAATAATTAACATGCAGTAAATCATGGTCAAGATCAATTTATGAGTTCATATCGTTAGATAGACGGGGCTTCAAGATACAATTAACAAGGAAATTGACCAGGTTTATCGTAGAGACTAAATTACATTTAATTTAAAATGCTATTTAGATAAATTGTATTCGTTGCCGTGCTCTATTTTGTCATTAAAAATTAGGCAATTTGCATGTCATGTAAAGTTTACAATGCCGATAGACAGAAGAATTACCCCATGCGTGTTGCTTTTCTGTATGTTCGGTGTAATATTACCTGCATGAGTCACTGCCAGTCCTGATACAACAGTGCTTCTTTCTCCTTCTTTTATTTTCTCCCTTTCATTTCAAATTATGTTCCTATTTTTAAAAAACAGTGTAGTTTATTTATCGTGAAAGGGACCATGGAGACAAAGGCGACTCTTTCGTATGAAATCAGATAGAACAAAAATATATAAGATCGGAAGAGAAAGACAGACGTCATGACAAAGAACAACAAGCAATACGCAAAAATAGACAAATAAAAAGTGAGTGGGCATTATGCACCGACATTTTTGTCTTAAAGCGTATTAAATTGACGAATGTTTAATTTAGATTCTTTAAAATTATTCGGCGGGTTCAAGTCTTAACTTCTCCTATTAAAATTCATTTTCAGTCTTCGTTTACTATGTGAACAGCGTTTTAGACGTTATGTTGCAAAATCAGTTTTAATTCAATGTCACATGAGATCAACAATTGGACATTAACCTGAACTCACTCACCAAGTTGTCTGACATTGGCAAATTTATGTGTTGCAATTTTAAGCAGCTTTCCAGTGGGAACTTTAATTACATCTGTCCACCTCTATATAACAGATACGATAGCGCAGGGTTTGTTCTTCTCTAACGACAGCTGTATCCGGCGTGTACATATTGTGTGCAATATCAAAGTGATGGAGCCAATACAAGTGGTAGTTTTAGTGGTGAGTAGGCAAACGCTTCATATTGGCATGTTAAAGTTTTCATCGTGACTTTGGCCGACATACTATTGAGGAAAAAACATTTAATTTTTTTTTCTGAAAAGGCAATCGACTACCAGCCTTGGACACTGGGATCAAAGGTCCGTGTCGTTGCATGAGAGCGGAATGAATTAACAATCCCATGACAAAATACTACATCATGCAATGGAATAATTTCCCCGCCTAAATTCCCTTTGTCGAATTTTTATCAGATATCTGTGTTAACCATTGAAGATGCTTTATTTTGCACGGGTGTCTCACTTTACGTGACTACACGCCGTTTCTATCCAGGCGCTGTTTGTCTCCGCTGATGGCGCTGTTAGACAATTTAGGCTCTCTGACGTCCCCAGGAACCTACGGCCTTTCAAGTGTAACGAACTGGCCTGCAACTCGGACTGTTCGGACATAGCCCCCTGTGAAGTTGAAACTGACGCCAGAGTTAGATGCGTGGACAATCGGTGGACGACGCCGGACGGCATTTTACATGGACACTGCCACCGTTAGTTTCCCAACGCCAACTAAATAACATGATTAAAGCAATAGATTTGCGTGTGGGTTCGGGCATGCTTGTGTGCAGGGGCGGATATTTGAAGGGGGGTCCGTGGATGCAAAGCCACCCCCCACCCCACCGCCTTAAACTTGGCGCGGGGTTCGGGACCCGGTGAAGGCTCCCAACAAATTTGGTAATTTAGAGGGTGCCGGTGCCGGTGAACGGTGCGGCTTGGTACGGTTTAGAACTATGGTTCAGCTAGTCAAAATTCTAATTTCAAGAGGGGACCATATGAGTGTTTTTTTTTTCAGAAATTGAAAGGGGGGTCAGGACCCCCCCCCCCCCCCGACACTCCTCTTAATCCGCCAGTGATGTGTGTGTGTGTGTGTGTGTGTGTTTGTGTGTGTGTATTGCATGCACACACTCAAAAAGTATTGTTGTGAGCTTTTTCAAAGAACTTTTTATGAGGTGAAATGATTAATTCAGCAGAAAGCTTTGAAATTCTTATTTCATTTTGTATGTAAGCATATTTAATCTTAATTTGTGTATGTGTGTGCAGGCACATACTCAAAAATTATTGTTGTGGGGCCCTTCGAAATAACTTTTTGTTAGGTGAAATAATGAATTCACTTTATAAAAGTACCATGATTTCACCAGCGGAAAGTTTTATAATAAAATCACTTGTTATTTTTAGCCTTATCAAATCTTAAGTCCATTTTAAAGGCATCTAAATGTTGATTAAAAAGTATTTCCTCACTGCAGCTGAGTTTTTCAAGGAATATGCGAGACGAGAGTTCGCTAAAAACGTTGAGTTTGACGTTGAAGATAAAACATTAGTGTGCGACCGGCCATCCTTTTCCCTGGTGGCACAAAGCGAGGATCAATGGCAGCTCCCTGTTCTCACTCCAGAGACCCCGTACATCAGACCACACCTCCTTTGTCATAACTTGCGGTAGGTAAACGCTATATGTCTTAATGTGGGTAAGATGCGTATATCTGAATATGCAATTTTTCATTTTTGGTGAGTCAAAGCTTGCATGTTAAAATTTTTCATATTGTCCACTTTGCACTTACTCATGGCGTTGACTCAGGTACATAACAGTTACATGTAGGGCAGCATTCCTTGTGCAATAACTCTATGTTGTTTAATAAAAAAATAAATAAATAATAGTTCAGGTGTATGTTTTATCTGTTTTATACGTCTTATGAATGCAAGCCTGAATACAGCAACACCTATCAACTGATTTATAAATGATAAAAGCATCTTGCTGGGTAATTCCAAATGTTCCATGTGTTCTCCAGTTTGACAACTGCCGGTGCCGTTGGAGGTACCCTCACTGAGACCGACTTTGCCGCGCTCTGCCGCAGATTGGTCAATAAGTTGAGGGATGGAAACCCGAGTTTTTTTACTGATGCCAAGTTTAGCAATATGGGCGTCGTAGACAAAGGGTTTGTTGTAAGTATCTGCAAAATCACTATTGCGTGGAAATAAAATTGAGTGATTGCAATCGGCCCATTTGCAAAATGCGTTCATTTTCTAGACAATAGGAATATGCTTAGACCTAAAAATTGCTGATAACACAAGTATAAAAATACTGTATGGACTATATATGTATGGCATGGATTTACATGTACGTGCTTTGACTGTCATTTTTTAAGTGTTCAAACGTTTATTCCTTGTGTTCTGTTGGAAAGATATCTATTGCTTAAAGCAAATGTATGGCACGTTGTTTGACTTCTGTGTCGGTATATACATGGTAAAATAAAAGTACAAACGGATTTAGAATATGCAAACTTCAGTTGTATATGTATCATTTTCATTTACCTCGCTTGAATGTTGTACATTGTACAATAATGGTGTTCTGTAAAATTTTAAACTATGTTCTTTTTTTAAATTGTCCCATGTTAGACTGCATCCACCGCCACTGCCACAACAAAACTGTTCTGCTTCAAGAAAAGAGGAGTGTGGGAAGACTGCAGAGACCAGTCTCGACGTCAGGCGTCCAGTCTGAACTGCAGGCTATTCGTAAAGTCCATCGCGGCCTTTATGGAGTAGATTTGATTCATATTTCATGTTCAAATGCTGTTAAAACTGATACATTTGCTAGCATGACATCAAAACGTCGATATTAGGGTGCTATATACCATATGTAATGCAAACAGCTCATGTAGTGTACGCAAAAAATTAATAAATAATCTCACAAAGAAAACACATTATTTCGTCTTAATTTATATAATTCTGACAAACGCGTCCATCACAGTGAAATTCGTAATACACCGGTATAATGAAACGCTTTCTAAACATACAATTGCAATTATCATAGTTCTGCCAGTAGTGGCCCTGATTGCGTTTGTTGAGAAATTTTCTCAACTACGACAACGATGCTCAAACATTCGTGCAGTTCAATAGCCGTGACTGTAGATGACGAAGCCTCTAGAAATAGCTTAAGGTTAGTAAAATCAAGTAATTTTGTCGTCGCACGGGTGACCTACCATGTATTCTTTGGTACTAATCTAGAACACTCCCATTGGGACGGTAGGTTTGTTGCAGCATATTACTTTTAGCATGGCGTCATCATCGGTTCTGACTCTCGCATTATACTGTATATCTGCCGCGGCGGCCCAGCCTCAAGTTACCACGAAAAATGGTGTGATACAAGGACTTGTGAAAACAGTAGCGGGGCATTCTGTGAATCAGTTTTTAGGGATTCCTTTTGCTGAACCACCTGTAGGAGCTCTGAGGTTTATGAAACCACAGCCGCCCTCTAACTGGACTGGGGTTAAGCAGACCACCGCTTTCGGTGCGGCGTGTATGCAGAATACCACTGACAGGACTGTCTTCATTCCTTACAATGTTCAGGTATTTAGACGGTGGAGAGAGAGAGAGAGAGAGAGAGAGAGCATGTCTGCTGTTGCATTCGAAAAGTCTTAATTAAAGCTTTTTAACAAAGTTTATGTAATATTTTACCTTAATATTTTACCTCTTTGGCCACATATTTATATCCCCCCTCAAAAATAAATAAATAAATAAATAAATAAATAAATAAATAAATAAAAGTGCCACCCCTTCCGCATTTATGTACTTTGCTATAAGGGTACCCATAAGTTAAAATCTACTAAGCAACCGATCATCGTGTAAATTTGGGATGTAGTAATACCTAGCGTGACGCATTGAACGCACTGAAATATCTGTAACGATCGGTTAGCATATTTAACGTTTGCCTAACGTTTGATTATCGTTTGGAAAACATATCCTAACGCTTTGCGATCTGTCGTATAAATAAAGTGCCATTTTCATCATAGATTTACCAGTTGGAGAGGATAGAGGTAGGTCTTTTACAACACCGATTGGATCCAGTTGGCAGTCCACAATTGTTATACTTTAGTCGAAAAATTAATTATATTACATTCTTGTTAAAACCAGTAATGCACTGTATTTCGTATAAAGGTCAATATAATAAGCTGAACTCCTAAGCTTGGGATGTACCCTTTTCTCTCACGTCCACGTCCATGGTACATGTAACGCCAAGCAGTTTTCCCACCCAAACCGGTCATAATTATATATCCTCAAAAATGCATAAAAGTAATAGTATAATTTCTACAGGTATTAATTGTACCAAGAAAGTCCTTATAACACTTTAACAAAATTGTCAATAGAGAGATAAAAGCACCTTTAAACTGGGCTTGCTTGCTCAGCGTTCATATCATAATGATGCATTTAAAGTCGATCTGGACTCAAAGACCATGTGAGATTTTTAATTTAAGGGAACAATCAGCTGGAAATTGTAAGGTGATAATTGTCGTTGCGTTTAAGAAGTAAAACATGAAAAGGAGAGATTTATGTTGTGTTTGCCAGAATCAAGGCAGGGGATCCTATGGACTGGCTATATTTTTCGACAGAATCATACGGTAGTGCCACGAAATCACAACAACACCCGTAAGTTCAAAAGTTCGCACGGGCGTAGGGCCTAAGTGTGATTGAGGGAAAGTGTGAACAATGATGCTTTTTGTTAAATGTTTTGATTAGTTAAACTTTTTGAACGTGACATTAATAGACAGCAGCGTTAACTATTTACTTATAATTTTTTTCACCCCAGCTGTCTGAAGACTGTCTAACCCTGAATGTGTTTGTCCCGGGGACTGTGAGTAACACTAACAGGAAGGCGGTAATGGTCTGGATACACGGCGGGGCTTTCACCATCGGAGGAACCAGTATCTACCTTTTTAATGAATTTGGTACGTCATAGTGTTCGATATTTTGGTAAACTCTAATTTTCAAACTCTATAACTCGTGCAGTTCGTATGGCAAGTTATGGACAAAAAACGATTCCAGTCAGTGACAGAAAAGAGAATTGGACTAAAACAGGACGATTCTCAGACCGCATGCATAACAGATGCATTTAATTATATTAAAAATTCGGAAATATCTTCTTTGTCATTAGTGGTACAAACTGACGTCATCGTGGTATCGGTCAACTACCGCCTGGGTCCATTTGGATTTTTGACCACTGGTGACGTCAACGCTCCTGGTAACGCTGGACTTTGGGATCTAATAGAGGGACTCAAATGGGTGCAAGACAACATAGAAAACTTTGGCGGAAACCCTAAAAAGTACGTGCTTAATCTCTGGTAGATACATGTAGGCGAGGCACGTAGTGAGCCAATGTAAAGCAAACGCAATCGTTACATAGTAGTTACGTTCTTCAAATACGATTAATTATAATATTACAAAGTTATTGTAAGCTCAAAATGCATTTATTTAACATATAAAAGCACAAACAGTAATATACCTAACATATATCTACATTTACGTAAAATATCGCATTGAAATTTGAACCTAATACGTGGGAGAGTGAGACAAAACAGACGAGACCGACCACTCACAAGTCACTGGCGTCTTATAAAGGCCAGTGTACTGGTAGTGAGACATACATGTACAAAACAAAAATATTTCTAGTAGAAAAATAATCTCATTCTCATTATCTGTAAATAATATAATATTTAATCCACATGTAAAACGGATATCATTTATACCGAAGGGGAAAAAATGCTAAGTAACGTGTACTCAATTGGTTGTTTCCTACATTGTATATGTAATTTGGTGGATCTTTAAGTAAAATGTGAGTCAGTCTTTTTAAGTAACACTTTAAACAATCGATCGAAATTTAATGAAAAAAGTGTCGACTTATTGCATGTATCTAAATTATCATTTCCAGTGTGACTATTTTCGGGGAATCGGCAGGTGGCTGTATCGTTTCACAACTAGCTATGACGGTAGCCTCCAGGGATCTTTTCCATCGTTTTATATCCATGAGTGGCACCGCGCTAAGTGATTGGGCCTGGGTGAGAGACGGACCTCAGGTCGCTACCAAGGTTGGCCAATCTCTTGGGTGTAACGCCGCTGCATCGGAAAAGGCAAAATTGGTCGCCTGTCTCCGTGCAACCAATGCAACCTCCTTGCTCAGAGCGTCCGACCAGTCAATGTTCCCAGGACGTAACTCATACCCTTTTGGACCTGTCGTCGATGGCGACATGTTTCCTCTTCCTGTGGTGGAAATGTTGAAAGATATCAACTCAACTGTTATGAAAAACTTTTTCTCGTTGGATTACATGGGTGGATTTACGGATTCTGATGGAGGAGTCAACCATTTTTTCCCAACTATCAACATCACCTTTGGTGTGCCGCCCACCTATATGAGGGACACCCTGATTCCTCAGTTTGCTGCCGGTGCGTCCGTCTATCACAAAGATGAAATTGCACAGAAACTGAGAGAAGTTTACTACGATGCAAATGCCGACATGGAAAGGACTGGACGTCTAATGGTCAACCTGTATACTGATACCCTTTTTTCTGTGCCCACAGTTGGTTTTCTCAGAAGTCATCTTTTAGCGCCCGGTGGCTCCACCTTTCTTTACTATTTCACCAAGGAGCCGTCATTCCCGCATCTCCTACCCGTACCAGACTGGTTTAAGGGGGTGAACCACGGAGACGATATCGCCTTCATGTTAGGACCTGATAGTGCTGCTCAATTCAACTCTAACTTGACAGGAATAGAGGGGAACACATCCAGAGCTTTTATGACCTATTTGGCAAACTTTGCAAAAACTGGGTAAGCTTGAATACCTAAACGTTAAAGATGTATAGATGTGTGTATCTACTTCTGCTGGATATTTTTCACACTTTTTCTTGGATTAAGGAATTTATGGTAATCAGCAAAATGAGACAAGACTATTAATATTATGTATAATAATAATTAAAATAAGCGATTCTAGTGCGTACAACTTACGCTTTGCAATATTTTGTAACATTCCAGAAACCCTAACATCCCTGATACTGTTCCAAGTCCATGGCCGGAGTATACGTATACGAGGGAAGAATATCTAGACATCGGTGACGTCATCATCAATAAAACTGACGTCATACCACGGCGCATTAACCTGTGGTTAGACACCATCCCTGCGATACTCGCCAGGCCCACCACTTCCGCTCCGTCCACGACGCCGGTGGCTAGTGAAGGTAGCCTAGTCCAGTTGAGCACCATGCTTGCCATCCTTATCATGTTAAACGCCTCGAAGTTACTTAATTGAAGGCATCCCTTTTCCTGCTTTATCATATTACCGTGGTTCTGTATCCATGTGTAAAAATAACGTTAAAGAAAATGCCTTGCCCAAAGGACATCTTTTTATATACAGTGTTTGATTCCTACTCCCTGTGAACAGTAAGTACATTGTAGCTTTAGGTTGGCTTTGTGATATAGTGTGTATACGCATGTATTTTGCACTTTGTCTGAAGAAACATAATTAATCTGCGGTCCTGGTAGGGATAACTGCAGCTGTGGTGTAGGCAAGGACTCTCCAGTTGATAGTCCACATTCTTTTTAATACTACCGTGTAACTACCACCTTTACTGCTTTCCAGCTTCTTAGTTACGGCCCAAGTTTGTGGTCCGTTTTGAAAAATCCTCACTACGCAAACTTTTATGAATTTTATGGTTATGTCTGAACATTTACTGGATTTTAGACTAAAACAGATAAATAAATAAATTTATTATTATTATTTTATTATTATTGTTATTATATATTTAGCGTGAACACTGAATAAAACACACTGGGTGGTAAATTTTTGTGATAGGAAATCGGGAATAAAAAGACAATTTGTTAGATTTTAGACTAAAGTTTTTAAAAGTTTTTTTTTAATTTTTTGGCCTAGCCACACCACACCACACCTACATTGTACAGAAACGAATCATTTGGGCTCCCAAGGGGACCTTACGTTAATTAAGCTTATAATATGTTATACTCATTAACAAGCAAGATAATCGAATGTCACAGTCTAGGAGAGACAAAGCAAAGTCCCGCTGCACTAGGACGTGTTCTGGAATACCAACACGCTTGTTCATGTCGCCTGTTTGCTGGGGTTGAAAGCCCAACGTTGAATTCTTGGAGAAACAGACTGTCAATTTCCTCTACACTGATATAGTTTGACTTCTAGTCAGATGGTGGTCTTTGACATCAAACGATGCCGACCAAAAATGAAATGGTTGTTTATGTTTGTTGTTCTTTGTTAACATATATTTCTACATTAAAATCACACAGGATACCCTAACACAAAGCAATACAGATGCAAAGTTTGCTGTCAAAATCTACAGATCAAATACACCCACAGACGGTTGTCCTCAACCTAGATAAACTTCTTGAAACTATCAAGTAATACATGTAGTTTTCATAAATTTCGAAACTGAAAGCCTCAATCAGTTTCCCGTCAGGGTCTCAATGACGCCGTTGTCCTTGACTAGTCAAAGACTCCAAACCCCCCGCTTGAAGAACCGCTGCTGGAGCGACGACGCGCGTGCGGGTCCTGGCGGTTTGCCCGAACATTTTTCTTCATGTTCCGTCTTATTTCCTCCTTCTTGTCCTTCTCATTCTTCCATTTCTCCTTCTCCTGTTCTCCATGGGTTTTAGGCATGCTGCTGCTGCAAAGACAGACACAATAAATAAATAATAAATAAATAAAACTGAATGGTGATTGAATGAACAAACAGAAAAGTGAATCGATAAATAGCATGAAAAGATAGAAAGCAATAAAAATTCCGTTAACATCTGATTATTCATAGCTGAATTTTAACAATTTACTATTAGTTCATAGAAAACTTAATTGCTACAAAGACATGCATGCGCAAGCACACGCACACATGCTCCAGACACATGCACTAACGAAAAAGAAAGCGTGCACACTTATGCAAACGCACGCAGGGAGTCATCTTCACAAATAGTCGAATATATGAATTGTGACCTTTTCATATCCGCCTCACTCGCCTCACTGTCATATGAATATTCTGATCTTTCTATTACACTGTAGTGGATGGTTCAGTAATTTTGTGTGAATGTCATTTGTATGCTAATAGTTAATGTGGTTAGTTACAAAGAATACTCTCAACGCATTCTGTATATCCTTGAGCTCATATACCGTTATCTCGTAGGCCTATTAACTCTTTCCTCATTACATGAATCATTTTAATGGGTGCCCGGTAGACGGGTTTATTAATTCCCCATCAAGTGAAGTAATCAAATTCAGTATTGTAGACAGATTAAAGTGAACACCCTTAAATGCCCTTCAGGGGACTATAATTTCACAATACCTAGGCATTGGTCTTTTTATAAAAATTGCCAAAATTAAATCACAGCCCAATTTTTAATGTTTACCGGTGGGATCTATGGGTTACCTAGAACCCCCTCCCTGGACCCCCTCTTCGTGAACTATTCTTCGCCCTCGTTTCGACACATTTTCTTAACAAATCGCAATCATTTCAGAATTTTCTAAATTTCGGAGTTTTTGACTGAACGGTGCATTCTGCACGGAAGAGTCGGGAGCGACGCGTTTGACACAAACGCGACAAGTTCCTGACGTGTCCTCTCTGTGCCTGTAAACTCACTGCTTGGTGACCCACTTTATTTGACTACCCTCTACCAGGATATCAGGTAATTATGTGCACTTTTCTCTGACACAGTGCAGAAAAGTATCATCATTCATCTGTATATTAAAATCAATCTGTGTTTCTGATAAAGCGTACACTTTGACGGGGGTACGTGTAGCTACTCAATCTTTCCCAGTGACCTTGGGTCATCGCTACACAGGTTCTCACCTCGAAATTCAGGTCTGAAGTGAGCCAGCTTCGTCGTCACTAGCTTTCAGTCTACATATATGTTCATGTATATGTATATGTATATAAAAGCTTGAAAGATCAAAAACTAGCTCATGTGGCATCTAAAATTCAGGGGCCGGGTGCCAGGTCAGATGTGACACCGATGACTCGAGATGCCGCATACTCCACCTGTAGTTTAACCCGACACTTATGCACGAGTCGGCCCTAGAGCCTGGCTATCATTAATAAACCCATACATTGATATCAAATAAGCTAGAACACTTACGAATAACGGTCCGACATGTTTGAGTGTCGTCGAAGTGGTCCTTGCTATGAAGTTAAATTTTTTCCCTTTTTGAGATGGATTTGATCTATCAGTGTGTCTCTGTACTTGTCAGTGTGGTGCAATATTTGTTCAACATGCTTCGTTTTTTTTCTTCTTTTTTTGTAGGGGCCTGCGAGGGTAAGGGCATTTATGAAACAAAAAAATGTGTGTCATCCGAGTGTGTATAGAAAAATTAAGTGGGTTCATATTTTAATGTCTACGATGTCTACGTTAAAACGTCTACGATCTAAACAAATGTTTCAAAATAAACGCCTTTGCATGCGTGCCCCTTTTAATACCACATATTTCATGTAACTGAACCCTCCCCCTCTCTCTCGGTCGCTCCCTCGCTCGAATTCTTATACATCTTGAAAAAAATTAACATCAGGAACCTCTCACGACTACAGCAGAAAAGAGGGCGGACAACACCTTGCGGGCACGGCAAGTTGGTGACACACACAGGTGGATGACAGCCAGACTGCAAGGGTGCGTTCACACTAACCTAAAGTAACCCGACCAAACGACGTTTTCCCCTTTGACAGTACTGATTACTGAAATGCGCCCGTTCATGTCAGGTGTTCCAACAATGGAAAAAAGTTGGTTGCACATAACCGCCCAACCCCCCAAAATATAACCAAAACCAGTTAAAATTGCTGCTAGCAACCCAATACTGTAATTCTCTGCCGCATAATGGCAATCATATATAAATATATGCATTATCCTAAAACGGCTGGTTTAAGGTCGAGTTTGAGAGTGAAGAGAGCAAGCAACAATCCCTTAGCTAAGACTATTTTTTATTTACGCAGACATCAGTCCCTCCAACTTAAAAGATTATACAGAGGGTGTTAATAGAGAGAAAAATATATATATTGAACGTTGCATTTTTGTTATGAAAAGGCAGAAATATGAACTACCGACACATCCCCAAGTGGTCCAATGACTAGTTCACAGGTACAAGTGCCAACTGGAATTGAATTCACACAGGAATAAATAAAACAAGATCAGAAGCGTAATTCTCTCTGATGTATATTGAACCCTTCGATAACCCGTTTTATCCCTGTCTGCGTGAACACCAAACTGGCGTCGCCAATAACTTGGTTCTACTCCGACATTCACGTGCACAGGTAATGAAACTAATTTTCAAAACTTCTGAAAAAAAAATTAAATGCCCCTCGAAGTGATAAACAGAGATCTAGCCTGTCAGACATTCCCTTCTGTTAAGGGTACATAAATGTCAACCAACAATAGTCGACTGCTAGTAAAAACATCAAAGAGCCATGGGGCAGTTGCTCCTTTAAGTAATTATTTTACGAACAAGGAGAGGGGATGATCATGCATGTTATCCATTATTAAAGTCCATTCATTTCAACACCGGTTGATTCTATTTCTTTCATAAATTATTATCCCTTCTTGACACTACCCTCTACCAGGGTGACAGATTGATTTTTCACAGATATTCACAGATATGTCTCTAGATAAATAGACAGCCATTTTGGTCTGAGTCAGCTGCCTCAGCAAAAATGTCCACAACAATAACTGCGACCCTTGTAGAGGGTATCTTAAGGCCCTGTATTTGGAAGAGGAGGAAGTTCAGGGAGTATACAGGTGTTGTAATCTTTAATTATCTCTAGGTATCTAATTCCCTATAAAAAAAAGCTTATTCACTGATATCAGGGTCCTTTTAAAATACGTACAAAATCACACTGTGGGGCGCTTTCCACATTTAAGTACGTATACCAGACAACTAGCGCACCCCTGTGGTAAGAGAGCGAAAAAAAGATCACATGCCCCCAACTCTACCACCGCATGCTCTTCATATATTTTATTATGTATTTCTTTGTTTAGTTTTCTAGCTTAATTCTGCTGTTAAGAGTACGCTTAGCAATCGATATATGCAGTCTCAGAGGTTTAAAACATTGCCATCCTGATCTATCTACAGTAGTTCTGCAATCTATAGCACATGCAAAGTAATTTGTCGGATTTTTTGTTAGAATCCGGTGTGTTAGAATTTCATATCCTCGGGAAGAAAACCACAGTACCAAATGGTGCTATGTGGGAAGACTCTGACTAACGTTAAAGGGGAAGAAAATACAAAAGTTGAGAGACATGTTAACGTGCCAAGTAAGAGCCAAGAGAATTCTGACCAGTCAGTGACATTTATGATAATGCTACTGGCAATTAGTCAACGATTTATTTCAAATACACGAGTCTTCTATATTTCTCTAAATTAACCTGTTGTATAAGTACTGAAACAACTTATCAATGTAAATAAAGTTAATTACTTGATTAATTACATATTTAAAGCAATGTGTTGGAGGTTTCAGTGTTTGGAGCAGAAACGATATCAAAAATTACAGATGTGACCTGCATATAGGTCTTCTGTTTTTCGCGCACTAGAGAAAATAATTGAGACATTAAGAGCTAACCTCCCATTCACTTTCTTATTTACAAATGTCTTTGGGGAGAAAACAATGCACAAAACGACACACCACCACAGCCTCGTCAAGATATTCAGCCGGAGATTTGTGAAACCCTTAGGAGAAAAACTCTCGTCAAAATTATCCGCAAGCGAGAGTTCCATGGATGCGGTGGTGGATAGTGAGATAAGGAGTGAGACCAGGACTTGGTGCATGTGTACTACTTATGGTACTGAATTCAAATTTGAGTTACAAAGAGAACTCTAGCATGGGATATAGCTAAAACAAAAATATTTTGCTGTTCTAAAATGGATTGAATGATTGAATGTGGGTAATTTCTCTCTCTCTCTCTCTCTCTCAGACTTACTCGTAATATACTGCCTACATATACGAACTTCATTCCTAACTAAGAGAAGTACACGATGGGAGAAAAATGCATATCTCAATATATCGAAAGATTTTGTATTTAATGGATATCCTCCAAAACGCTTTCATTTCTACCAGAACTTACATTCTCTCAAAGATATTAAACACATGCAAATGCAATAATAGTGTTTTCAAAATAGGCGGCGTTCAATCAACTAGAAGTAAGAGTGCTTCAACTCCGAGTCCATGTGTCCTTAAATCCCGGGTAAACGGAGGCTCTGAATAGGAATTTGGAATATTTGATGCCACCTATGACACCCTATTATAACATACAGAGAGAAAGTACTCTCATTTTACCGAAAAGCACGCCTAAAACAGAACAAAGCGTATATGGAAGAGGCCACATAACATATCTACTGTAGGTATATATGGCATCAAAAGTTCTGGCATATTTGGCTCGGGTGACATTGTATTTTCTCAAACGTAACTGAGAACCACCAATATCCGATGTTTTTCTGTTGCGCCACATTTTCTTCAGGTCCGAAAGCAGAGGACCTGATAAGATATAGACCTCGGTGGTTATGTCAAAGAGCAGGACGTCTGCTTCAGGGAGAGAGAGAGTTTTCCTGGTTCGAGAAAAACCCCATGAGTGCGCGACTTAATACCAACACGCCTTATCCAGTGTGTTCCAAAACGTATTCACTCTCGGATTACCCATTATTCGTATATATATTGTTATGATTTAGATGTTAATTGACAGAGATCCGAATCTTATTGTTTTATTTTAATAAAAGAAATTTTAAAAAAGAAATTTATTGTGGAATATTTACAAAATAACATGGCATTCAAGTAAACTCTAATGTTCTCAGTCACAAAAAAATATTAATGGTCATGCAAAGAGTTAGAACTTTTTGGGGACACCCTGTACTTTTTATGTCTGTGAAGCTTTAATATGGGTACTAATCCATACGCCCACAATAACTTTATACCTAATCATAGATATTTTAATATGTAACGTTTATGTTTGAAAAAAATCTTTAAAATGATATGAAAAAAGATCAGTTCAAATGTAGCCTATAGGAAATAAGCGCGCACGAGCGCACGCTCACATACATGTACGTCTTTTTAAAGAGGCGTATTTTTTATTGTTACGGGATGGGTTGTTTCCATCCAATTATATCAAGTGAATTTAAATTGCGTCTTTGTGCAACGAAATCCTTGATAGAATTTCAACCCGCATGACATGAACTCCATATTAAGGTCACTTTTTAAGCAGCACTTCATTCATGTGTGTTGTTGTTGATATTACTACCGGAACTAAGTTCAGGAACATTTGAACTTCAACCAAGGCCTGGTGTGAGTTTCATTTCAATGATCCGTTTACTTTGTGTGGTTCGATTCTATGTGTCTTAGAACAGTTCCAACAATTCTTTCTTCTGTTAAACACGTTGGCCTGCCATTGTTTTGACCGATTAAGAGGAACTTAAAACCTACTAGTAAATAACCAGCGATTGTAACGCAGGCTATATATGATGCATGCTTGCTTTGAGTTTAATTGAAAATCCTTTTGATGTCTGTGCCCAAAAAGCTTTTTGCTAAAGTAAGAATAGTTGAAATAGAAAACCTTGTTATTCACGCTTCTTTTTCATATCCTGTCCTCGTGAATCTAATTTTGCGTCTTACGATTCGACTTTGTGTACAGTATTTTGGTCTTGTAAGTAATCCATTAGCATTAATTTTCCCATTCCCTGAAATAAACCTTTACTATTTCAGATTTACAAGAATGAAAAAAATATTTTAAGCAATCCATGCCATCATTCTCCCAGCTCTCGGCACACATTTCCAACAAATTCTTAGTTTAAAATTATAAATTTCCGCGTCAGTTAGAACTGTCTCCCCGCCCAAGATATTGGGCTTTTACTCTAGTGAACACAAGTAAATGCCGAGATCAATGTCCACACCCTACGGTCACTGGGCCGGTCAGATGACCAGTGAATCGGAAACAAGAGCTGCGTCCGTGGCCCTTAATCACCTTCACCGAGTGAGGGGAGCGTGCTATTACCCCGCGGGCCTGCAACGTTGCCTAACTCAGGTTGGAGGGTCAGGTCCAATCAATTGATGTTCCTGCGGGTCAAATATTTATTTTTCTGTCGACTAATCCGGGGCAAAAGCTTCATCATAATATCCCCAATCTGCCCGAACCCCCTACTAATAGTAAGCGTATCCTTACGCAAAACCATGGTGGTTTATTTGCTGTGCTGTGGGGTTATTTTGAGGGTGGATGAAGTTTTCACGCTCCATTAACGTGTGTGTGTGATTGTGCTGATCTCGCTGAAAAGAGAGTGTCGTATTTCAGTGGTGTTAAATATTTGTACAAGGATACGATAATTTCGGCGTAACTAAATGATAACAATATCTTATGAAAATAGGAAACTTTATACATATGTGTGTGCACTTCATCCGCGGTTCGTTTGACACCTTGCACGGAATTACTTTAACGATGTCGAATGTAGCTAGTAGCGTGAAGTTCTTTTTCATTCACAAACTGCGCTGTATTATTAAGTCCCATTATTCACAATGCAATAAGGGACTGTAATGGTATAAAAATAGCTTAATAGTTTTAAGGAGATATGTTTAACGCTTCTGTGGGAAAACAATTTATTGGCTGTCGACTCTTTTTTTCTCAATGATACGAAAGAAGACAAAATTGCCTATCATACAGCATCACTGTCATCGTAAATTATTATTTCATCAAAACGGCATAACAAGAATGTTTCCAATTTTTTCATGCAAGACACAGTGGTTTGCTGTGCTATTCCAGCCATAACATTATTGAAACCTTTTAACTCTCTGATCTCTTTCCAATCCCATGCGGTGCTCCTCGCGTAAACCTATTTATATATCAAAATTCCACCTTATCCTAACTCTCTGACCCTCCCTGTCCCTCGTCTCCTCTGGTCAGCCATCTATCACTAAATCAATAGAAAGGCCACACAAACCAAAAGTCGTTAAACTAGCAAAGAGCGTCGTAATGTTGACAATCATGCAGGGGGATTCACTCTATTGCCATTAAAAGCGTGGGTTACGCAAAATCCACACCTGCCATTGAGACGACGATCAGAAAGCAAGCAAGCGAAGCTGCTAACGTTCACATTTAGTGAACGCTTCCACGTCTAAATCGAACTAATAGCATTCACGCGGGCGAGGTGTGTTTAAGGAAAATATAAACAATACACAATGACGGTATTAGGCTGAGCATGCAACGGGACAATTAAACTGACCGTATCCTTTCACATTTGTACGATTTAAGTCGCCGAGATCGCTGTGTGAGCGTGCAATACGCCCGTTCCTGCGGCGCGGATATATCACCGGACGATCATACAACCACAGCGTAAGGGGCTGCCTTCGAGTTTGGTCTAACTGGTAAGTTAATACATTTTACTCTTTCTCATAGACAAAAAAGTCATAAAATGTCATGTATTATATTTAATTCAAGCCAAATGTTGATTTAAGCGCATTATTAAAATGAGTATTCATGAGGGGCACCTTTATCCTTGGGTCAATCAGAAACATATAACGAATATTACAGATGGATGGTAAATTTTTCATAAAAAATAAGCTAAACAAAGTTGATGAACTGTGTTTGTCTAACGTATCAGATACACAATATCCGTGTGATTCAGGTTCTTTAAAATGTCGACAAAATAGTTTTTTGCCCTTACCTTAACTTTTATTATTTCACACCTACTCCTGCTACTTCAAACAGACATAGCCGGGTAATAAAATATTTGTAAAAGAGGTTTACAATTTCCCGCATAAAACCTAAGATATTAAGATACGGGAAGTAAGATGCATAAACTTACTTTCATAGTGTAGAAAACCCAAATTCTACCTTTGCAAATACATATTGATATGTGTGGAGCTAACTCGATAGAACAGTATATTGAATGGGACATCTCCGTCACGTACGGCAGTGTGGCACGCGTAAAATGTCATACATGCGGAGATTGTTTACACATTCTCCAAGGTTACCATGACGACATTCCGTAAAGAACGCAAATAAGGTCGCATGATAATGGTGATTTCATGATAGGGAACTAATTACAGTAAACGTTAGAGCAAAATGCATTATTATCTTTCATTAATAACACGATAAGTGAAAAAATTGGTAAGAATAAAGCATTTTTGCTCTATCATCTATACATGTCTTCGACACTAATTAGGAACTCATGATCTTGCACTGGAGGCAAAACAACCTTCACTAAAATCTATTTGTTATTTGCCCAATTTTTAGTAAAGTCGATATCGGTAAATGTTTTCTTCATCTACAGCGCAAACACTGCGAGCTGTTAGCTAATCTCGACACAATTAACTACAACGTGAAGCTTTGATTGTTAACAAACTGTTACAATAGCCTCCTTCCCAGGTTTGGATCGCCCCTTTATCGAAACTAATCAAATTGATAAGGAAAACCCCTGCTTAGTAGTCCCAGGCGTTGCAGTCGCTGAATACAAGCATGGCGTCTGTTGTTCCATATGAATTTAAGTGGCAAATTGCTATTTTGTTGTTCCCCTTTCTGATCGGATTTTATATATTATGATGTAAATATTTTGAATTGATGTTGATCGCTTTCTCGGCCCGTCTAGAGCTCATAACTTCATTACTTCTTTTCGATTAAAAACTTCGACGAGTTTCGGCCTTGTTTACGTAATCAGGTCTTTGTGCATGTTATCAGGATGGTAATATTGTGAAGAGAAAATGTCAGTTTGTGAACAACATTACCACACTTGTTAAGCACACGATTTTGGAAAATTTGAATATCCTCTTTGTTGATTGTTAATTAAATTTGTCCAGTATAAATTTGCTCTACCTATATATTTTCTCATATTGATACTTTGACCAACCAGTAGAAGGTTTTTGTCATACCCCAAACAAAGACCAAACACCCGTGCTCTACCTGGCACAAAGAAAGGTTGAGACGCTAAGCCAAATGCAAGCGGTTTCTATTTGATCGGTAAATTCCATAATTCTCATAAGAATCTGTGGACAAAAAAAAAAGTAGTCGAAATTACCTGTTTCTCTCCTGCAATTTCCTCAATCCGGCTTTACTGGGTCTTGTAACGGAAATGGAGAATCACAAACTTCGCCTGTCAGTGTCACTCCAAGTGTATTTATAATGCGGCGTATCGAGCAGTGACATCAATTATGTTTTGAAACGTATGGGCAGATGAAATACGGGTGGCACGATGTGACGAGCAACGCGATGCAGCTGTTTTGTGCAAGATTTAAATAATAATTGAGACTTTTTTAATATCATTTTTGGTGTGATAGTTAATTTAAAAACGTAAATGACATTTCCTTAATGTGCCGTTGTTGCCCCCCCCCCCAGTCTTCTCTCTCTCTCTCTCTCTCTCACTTGAATCAATCTATCAAAAATGCTAAAAGTATGAAGGTGATTCCGTTTTGTTCATGATAACAATACAGGCAGTATGACAAGCGAGCGGTATTTAAATAGAACGATATTATCCCCACCTATTCTTTAATTGCCTCAATACAAGGTGCTCAATGGGCAGTTTTGGTTGACTTAACTGGTAAATAGGCACTGAGCAATCATTCTTTTGGATTAAGTAAATACTTGCACGTAGCAACACGCAAGGCGCTGCTCCAATGCAGCGGTCTATTTGATTTTGAAATATATATATTCATTATCACGTAACACTGCGTATTACAACAATGCATTACGTGACCCCTGTGTCACTAGTATTGAATGCATGTTTGTGCCAATGAGATTAATCTAGGCTAATTTCGGCTTACTTCGGTTAATCTACGGGCGCATTCCCATAGATTTAGATCGATCAATTTTAGATCGACCTTACTCCCTGGGGGTTCACGCTAAATTGATGTCAGCCGAGCGCGCACGGTAGTTAATTACCCGCTTACAGCTTTTAGTAGGCGGGACAGACGCTTAAACCGGCTAAGCTGACAGTAATCTAGTGAGATTCCCCCACAGGGATAGATCGATCTAAAATCTGTTGGAATGGGGTCTACCAGTAGGTTACGTGAATGCCAGAGTTGTGCGCATGCCAAACTAAGGGCGCATTCCCATAGATTTTAGATCGATCTATCCCATAGATTTTAGATCGATCTATCCCTGTGGGCAGTCTCACTAGATTACTGTCAGATAATCCGCCTACTACAAGCTGTAAGGGGGTAATTAACTTTCGTGCCCACTCGGCTGAAAGCTATTTAGCGTGAACCCCCAGGGAGTTAGGTCGATCTAGTTGGATCAATCTAATCTCTGGGAATGGGGTCTAACAGGAGCACGGAGGGGGGATGGTGGGAGAGGTGGAAAATCATGTCGTTTTGTTCGGCTTGACACAAGACCTTGACCCATGTAGATGACTGCTGGGGCCTTATGACCATGATTTGAACAATGTTCCGGGCTATTAGATATATAAATTTTGAACTTTCTAAAGTAAACATTGATCACATAATACACTCGTAAATAGTCTACTTATGACGATTACTGCATCGTAGTACTGGTAGGTAGATATTATATCAAGAATGCATTCTTAAACCCGATCATATCAACAGACTTGAAATTCCAAAACTGCCCCATGGCCTATTTTTATAAACACTTATTATAACCAAACACCAACGTTTCATTGGTGGTACTGCTCTATTAAACATGATTCAGACTAGGTTTGGACCCTTTTACAACAATCTTATGACATTTCATTGTTAATTTAAACAAAGGGGATACATATTAGACCGTAAAAGGGAGCAGGATATTCGGAATGGTATATTTGGTTGAACTGAATCTTAATCTTATCTTATTTGTGGATATCAGTTAGTTCTTTTGAAGGAATACTTTTATACCTACAAGTTAGTGTAATTCACACAAAGAAAAATACCAAAATACCCGATATTGCGTTGATATCCCAAGGCCCCTACTTAGAGTGTGCTGAAAAGCGATGATAAAATGGATGGACAATTACGATAGTCAGTTACGGTTTTACTTCATTTTTACGCGTTAACAAGCGATATTTCATCCACTGTCAGATAATATCATTATATATTAGTCTGGGAGCTGCTCCATCATAATTCTTTAATCCATTCCTAATTAAATGTTGAATCCTATCTCAGGTCTCTGTCATCGAGTTTTTAATACCAGTGAGTCATTGGACTTGATGTGTTCCTTATCAGAGTTCTATCATAATATCCACAGCTATTTCTCTCACACTCTTATACAGAGATAATTTAACAGGCAAGGTGGCATCTTATGCACCTCATATAAACATTAATAAAAGATAATCGCTCAAAATGTTTGGCTGTGATTTTACTACAAGACGAATGTCCACGTAATTACAAAAGCGGCCCTGGTTGAGGGTAAGAAAGAGACGAGATCTCCGTCTCAGTATCCAGAAGTGACATGAGAAGGATTTCTAACCTGTGGTAACCGTCCATAATGTCAGTACAGCTACCCACGAAGCTTGAACTGCCCGAGAATGTTCTTTGTCACAACAACCCAACTCAAAAAGTTTGCCCCCCATTTTAATTATTTATCAACCACAAGAAATTTCACCTCAAATACTAACTAGAGTCCTATCTTGTATATTTGACTCGCCTTTGGCTATGTAAATGACAAATATCTTTTGTATATACAGAAGTTATTGAATTCAACATAACACTTAGAGAACCCGCTCTTTGAATAACATCTTCGGTATTTTTGTCGCACAAACACTGTGTCTGAGGCCACTGTTCAGAATATCCGTAAGTCGAGATTGTTTCGGTAAAAAAAAACGTGGTTTTGATACTTCTAATTTAGACATCAAAATAGTGCATGAATGCTGTAAAATTTCTATGCAAACTGTCAGCATTCTTTTATACTTTAGATTATTACCTTCGGGAATCAAGAAGTAGAACGTGTTTTATTGTGATTGTCAAAAAGACCTGATTCGTTTACTCATACTTTTACAATGTATTGTGCTTATAGGGCTAAGTTTTTTTCTCCATTAATATGTCATTAAACTCCACTTGACAACAGTAAACAGCGGGCCTTTTCTTATTTTAACTTTAAGGCAAAGTTGCTATTAACTTGAAAATATTGACGCAAGTCAAACCAACTTTTAAATCAACCCGCTGTCCCTAATGGACTTTATTTTCCACGCGTTTGCTTGGAGACTACATAAAGTTTTCTTGAATGACTTGAATCCGATGTAAAGTACTTCTTACAATCTAACGTGTAGTTATTAGTTTTGTTTGATATTTCAATAATGCGCTTCTGCTGTTTACAGCATGCAGTGAGGATCTTAACTGACAGCTATATTATAACGGTGAGAAATGATCCTTCCTTTCAAGAAATTTTGTCCACTTTCTTTGTAGTTTTTCGACATTACATTCACTCACTCTCTCTCTCTCTCTCTCTCTCTCTCTCTCTCTCTCTCTATCACACACACACACACACACACACACAAGCGCTCGCACACACGCACACATTAAGGCACGCCCTCCACTATCTCACCTACCTATTCTGTCTCAACCCCTTGACACCCTCCCTTCCTTTTTGCCTAAAAGAAGCACACGTGTTCGCACTAGACCACCCCCTCCCATTCCCCGTACTGTTGTCCCCAAAACACTACTCTGCACAACTCCATTGACTCGGTCACTTACAGGGGTTGTCGTGTCGCCCACGTATGAATGAACGGCATAAAAGGCCAAAGAGCACAAACAGGGCTTAAAAAAGAACCGACCCGCGTGAAAAGTCAATCGTAAAGAATTCAGGCGCGTAAACAAATGTAAGCGTTTGGGATGGTGACTTGGGTTTGTGAAAGAAGTGCCTAAGACCGTTTGGTACGTTGGGGCAAAAGAGGAGAAGGAAATGTGCGACTCTCAGATGTCCGAGGTATACATATAGGTGTCCTGAGTTAAAAGGTAGGCGTATGAGAGAGCAAAAGAGAGGACAGAAGACCCGGAGGTGTCCGGAACCAAAGACATTTCATGGGTTCCCCTTACCTTCTACCAGGGCCACAGATTGATTTTTCACTAAATATTCACTCGAGATGTCTCTGGCTAATTCACGACACAATTCTCGCGGCACTGAAAAAAGTACATAATTAACCAGACAAATATCTGTGAAAAGTCAACCTGCTGTCCTGGAAGAGAGTACACATGAAGTCGCCCCCTACGTGTCTCGGGTTTAACATACATGTGCATTAATTTCTTACTATTTACTGGTGCTCATATTCTTTTAACTAGAGAAAAGGTTCTTTTAACAGATCTTTAAATGCCTCCCACATATGAAAATGTTTAAAAGTCCAGAAGACGAGTGTTAGAGTAGATCCCGTTGAGATCTTCTCTCGATGTTAAAAAAAATTAGTATTTAAAGACTCTGTGAGCAAAGATGGGAAATAAAATTGAATCCGAGTCCTTGAAATGCTTTACGAGTGTAATCCAGAATGGGACAAGATCCATCCATTCTGTAATTCCCATTATATTTTGAAGATAAGAGATTTTGTCTGTAACTATGCGAGTGTACCCTTTTTTAGCTGGTGGCATCTTCCCTCTGACAAAGAGTGGCATATGTGGCGGAATGGTCATACTCCTACATATCAACTTCAATACAAAACAAAGTTTACAAGGTCGCGATGTCGAAGTTAATCAGGCATTGGATTAATGGAGAAAAGGATTAATCAGATAGAAAAATTAAGACGGCTGAGGCGTGTGTATGAGCAAAGAGCTGATAACTGTAGGTTACAGTTGACTTTTGCGTTTACTTTAAGAAGTGGTCAATGCCTTCAACACGTGTTTTCAAAATAACAATGGTTAAGTGTGAAACGGTCTTTTCCCTTAATTCCAAAAATATTTAACTTTTGGTCATTGAAATTCATTTGTATCATTTGATTACCAATAATTACCAATAATTTTTGCGTTAAGATAATAAATACTAAACGACGACGACTGCGCTTGTTGCGTTAATAGGTAGTCACGCCCTGAATTTCATTTAATTTGATATCGAACCATGTGGTAAGTAAAAAAAAAAAAAAGAAAAAAAAAAGAAACGAAAAGAAACGGAAAGCAAACAAACTGTATACAAAAATCGCTTCTGTGTACTGATCGTGAACTGCTCTTCAAGATGGCAGTCTCAAATCTGAATGCCTACCTGTGTGTTCAGATTTAACCGCGACGTGCAACCTTTCACTCTCCTCCACTTCAGGTAAAACTCTAATTAGACCAAATGTAGCTTCGTGCTTAGCATCCACGTAACTGATTTTGTCGCTGTCTTGTCGTTAACTCGAGGAACTCCGTCAGAAAACTTTACAATGCTTGGTATTCAGGAAATTTGTTGAAAGGGGAATGCGTATGTTTCAAGCACCCAAACTGGCTAGTCGCTAGCTTACAGCAAAGGTTTATGTGGGGTATCATTTGCATTGCCTTTTGTTCTGTTTGCTTTTACGAACTAAAATGTTTTCTCAGTCAATTCTACGTATTGGTCCAGTGTCAGTATTGCACAGCATTAGCTCTGGAGCCCCGTATCTATTTAAATTTATTGTTATTCGAACCATCAGTTTTGAACAAAAGATGTGTGATATTTCTTCTATTTAAAATCATGTGGTATGAAGGACGAAAATTGATATTGGATTTAAAAAAAGGTGGCAATGACAAAGTTAAAGTCGTTTCGAAGAGATTTTTTATATGAAAAAAAAATGCCGTTTTCGTTTTACTTCTTCTTTGTTTTTTTTTTTCGAATCCATACTTACATGCCCTTAAAATGAGTATTTTGCAGCTCAAATCATTTCAATTTTCGAGAGAAATTGCTTTACGTATTATTTTCACATTGCACTTTGTCTTCTTTGTTTTCAATTGTGTTTCTGTTGAAAAAAACGAACTTCCACTAAAAAGGACACAATTGTGAATATAAACGGTCTCACATGTCCAATTAAAATTAGGAATATGGGAAGCCACAAAATAAACATGGTACAGAAGAACCCTGGGCCTGCTGGTTTAAAATTATGACAGACTCTACCGCTGTTATGTGTATCGATTGCAGCACAAGTGCTCTTTATTATATATTACAAACGCAGCTACAAAGGAATGGGAGGAGGGGGGGGGGGGAAAGACACCCCCTGCTCCTCTTCAAAAGGTAGAAAAAGACAGTTCTGAAATATAACTTTCACAAGCGTAATAAACTTTTCTTCGATTGAGAGAGAGAGAGAGGGATATAGGGTTTGGAGTAATGCTTCCCACAGATGTTCTGATGAGAAAACTGATTGCAACCAAACTAAAACAAAATGCAAGTGATAAATAACATCGAAATCAGCGCGTAAGAAGGCCAACGCCCATATTTGCCCCCTTTCTTTTCTTTAATAAATGATTAATTTTTTAAACAAAGCCACTGTGCTTAGAAATAATTAAACTTTCTGTCAATAAGATGAACTGAGACGTAACATGATTTATGATATAAAAGATCCTTAATTTGCTTTTCCCACTTTTTTCTATTTTGAGTTTTCGCTGCTCTTTAAATTGTATCTCGCGCATGACCGGATTTCGGCACACACCTTACCGACTTTCCCTATTTAAATGGAATTAACTTCGTACTAAAGTTAATGAAATTTGAGACAAGTGTCATGAGGAAATATCCAAGGTGGAATAATAATATAACTACAAAAATAATAACTTTCACAAGAGCAATTTAGAGCCTCTTGCACGAGTGTCCCGTTTCTCAAGCACGTGCCCATTCAAAGGGATTTTCAACAATGTTTCATCAAAAGGGAACCACATATGTGTTTGAATAGAAACACGCATATCGTTTACCAAAATTTAATGAAAAGGATTGCAATCCTTTAAAAAAACTTTCGAATTATCCATTTAAACTCGTCTCATCATATTTGTCGAAGCGAGTAATGTGCGATGTTTGGCAAGCTACCAAAGCTAGCGTCTCTAATTTTCTGCAGTTAAGTCAAAGGGCGTGACAGACAGACAAGTGGGTCACCCCAAAAATATTATTTGCACAGGGTTGGATCGCCACCTCTAAGGTGTAGAATAAGGTAGCATTACACTTGGTTCAATCGGGCTATAGAATGAAAGAAGGGGAGATGACGCTATGCTGTGCTTTAAATCAAGGATCGAGTTTAATAGACCGAAAGTGATGTTTGCCAATAAATGGAATAGGTATTTGGAAAATAATTGATTCAGACGAATTGGGACTCGCTGTGACAAATAGACTCACTGAACCCCTGAAGACAGGAGAGAAAAAAACGTGAGGGAAAATCGCGCTTGCACAAAAAGGGGTTTAAAAAGACGTATGCGCATGGACGGCGAAGGAGTTGATTTTCGGTTATTCTGTCAAGATTTATATCTGCAATACACTTCAACTCTCTTCACAGTTGCTAGGGATCAGTATAACAATGAAACGCTAAAACGGGTAAGTCAGAAAGTCATAGGAATACTGTGAATGCAGTTTGGGCTATTATATTTCCTATTTTTTAGATTAAACCAGTGTTCGTTGAAATGGGGAAGTATACTTTGTCTCCTCCTTGTAAATGAGCAGAGCAGAGTAGGCCTGATTACACGTACTGGAACTAGGATGGTTTCCCCATCCATCTGTCCTTACCTTGTAGCAAACTAAATGCATATGTCTGGGGAAAGTTCGGAATTTGTCTATGAGGTAGGTTTTATTCAAGCGGCGTGCATTAAATGAAACGAGCATTTGTGTTGGAAATATAATTATCTATTCTCAATTATACCAGTTATATATATCATATACGAACAAGAGCGTGCTTGGACACCACACCACACCAGGAGCGGACAAAGTAGGGAGTAGGACGTGTGTGTAAACCCTACTGTATGTCAAGCTGGAGTGTCCCAATAGCAGTTCATCGTTAATTTCTTAAATACACGTGTAAACATATTATCACCCTCATGCCAGTACTTCCCCAATCAAACGTGATCAATTATTATCCATGCGATATCTGTTTTCTATTGAATAGTCTTGTCTTGTTCGACAAGACTTTTCTTGCTTTTTTACTGGCCTTATCCTAATAATAATGATACTTTACTATCATCAATGGAAATATACCTCTTCCATACGTTGCGTTCAACTACAGACGACAGTTATACTTGTGTTGACTTGTAAATTTTCTGCAAGTCACAAATCCTCGTTTCATTAAATACTTTGGAAGATACTGAATAGAAAGGCTGAAAGCCCAGGTTATACATGCAAAGACGTCTATACAATTTGTTTTCGGAAGTATCAGCCATAATAGTCATATGACACAGTTATTAGTTCAATCAGAAGCTGGATTTCCTGACTACTATTTCCTTTCCACCGTTATTTGCCTGTTGCCGGTTCCTTTTGGAAGCAGAATGTTATCAGTGTAAGCTCTATGTACGTTTCCTGACAGCCACTGCATGAGTTTTACACGTTAATGAATTAATATGTCTAAATAAGATAAATGACATTTTGTCTTGTTCCCAAAACCTCTCTCTCTCTCTCCTTCTCTCTTTCTCTCTCTCTCTCTCAGTCTTTAATTTTATGATCATAAATCTTCATTAGCTTGGTCTGACAAGAACCATTTTAACCCCGTTTAAATTGCTTTGTGAGTGATAAATGCTCTTTGGCCTTAAAAGGGCAAATCATTGTTTTAGTAAATCACCAGTTTTATTAACGGGCTTCCTGCAGCTGAACAGATTTGCGACATCTGTGAGAAGCGTTTATTTTCTAGAGCAGGTGTATTCACCCAAGTCAGGACAAAGAAGGGAGCACCTTTTTTTTTAAATTCATGCCCATCTCTCTCTCTCTCTCTCTCTCTCTCTCTCTCTCTCTCTGCTTTTTCCTGTTATGTTCTTTCCTATTCCGTGTCTATTATATAATATTGTTTTTAACTGTTTTCAGCTGGGAAACTTGTTGGCCACCAACTATCTCATCCCGCACGGCGCACAAATATGTAGTTCCTAAGAGTGCGAAGAGTACCTTCTCCTAGAATACTATCTGTAGTAATGATATTGATAATGTTAGCACAAAAAACACCTGATGGACCTTGTACCGGTGATTCGAGTTTTATTTCAGGAACTCCTCTTTGGATTCACACCTTTGTTTGGTTTATCTGCGGGAAATCTTGTCCATATCATCTTAGCTGTCAGCGAGAAAAAATATTTTCAAGGGAACGTGAATGAGATCATGAGAGTATATTTTGCGCGTACATTTTTCATGCCTTTTCAAATTTATTACCCTTTTCTTTAGAGAAAGATGGATTTGGAGCAGAAACCAATCCGTCCGTCGTTAAATTTCTTTAAAAAAACAACCAAACCACAAAACATTTTTGCTGGTTGTATATAAGAATTGTTTCGTTTTCGTCCACTTATAACCTTTTTATGAATGAATTTGCTGAGGAGTATGTTCATGTTCGACATCCCTGTTTTAGACGGGAGAGATAGCTTTTGTTTTTTGAGCCCTCCAACCTTTGTTTTTGTAGAAACAGCTGAGTTTCTTTGGCAAAACAACTGAGGAATCTTAAAAACGGGAGAAAATAGGAAGGAAAACATATTTGTGGATTGCTGATGAGAAAGTCCGACGACTAAAGCGTGGGTCCCGGTCGGGTCAAGTCGGGCTTACGGAGCTCCTTGTCTTATCTGAGGGACAGAAAGCAGATCACTTGATTTCCATGCTGGGTGGAGGTACCGGTGATATTTAAAGGCGGGAGACTCAGGAAGAGATCAGTATGCGCATTGACAGGTAAGTTTATGGCACTGCATGACATGATGATCCGTTATCCGTGCTTTTAAGTGTGCGTGGTTGTAAGAAGGTGAGTGCGTCTCTCTCTCTCTCTCTCTCTGTGTGTGTGCGTGTGCGTGTGCGTGAGAGAGAGAGAGAGAGAGAGAGAGAGAGAGAGAGAGAGAGAGAGGGAAAGAAAAAGAGAATAGCATTCCCTGTTATACTAGGCCTTACAGCATGAATTGTGTATATTCTACCTGTTTTAGCTATTTCTTTAAATTTCTAACATCAAAAGGGTGTCAACTTATGGTAGGAAGAAGTCTTGAAGAGCAGCATTAAGCCAGTTTTTATGCTAGTAACGGGAGATTAGAAAAATAAGTAAAATCGTCAGTCAAACCGTCAGGCTAATGTCCGTTTCAGCATCTTCTGAGAAGAGCATTCCGGGTTTTACATGCAACTAATATATGTTATCTAGCGCTAGAATTAGTATTATCTTTTTAGATATTGATGTGCACGATAAATTAAATTAAAGCCTACATGACCAACTAAAAAAGGCCTCAAAGAGCGCAGACCCCCGCCAATACAACTCAGTTTTCATGGATAATTAATTGATTAACTGTTCAATCGAGCACCACCGAAATCTTAAACTATCGTAAAATTTTATTAATTTCAATCCATTACTTTTTGACTTGGGTTGTTAACTAACAGACAAACAAAGGCAATTAAAATTATAAACTCGTTTACTTGGCGGGGGTTAAAATAAAGTCGCTATTTGTAGGCCCTATCTATCATCAAATTTTATCAGGTTTTCTGTCCTACTCAGCAATATCAAATGTGAATCCAGTATTTTATTTTTGATACAGTCTTAAGACAGGATTTGTAGAAATCGCACACAAAAAAGTAAACATGATATAAAAGGGGAAGCAATATCAGACATCAATGATCGACAAAGAAAGCGAATCTTTGATAGCTCCTATCTAACCACATTCCACAAATGATAACCGACGCGGTAGACCAAAACCCGAAACAATTATATCTATAAATTGAAAGTAATCAGGCGACATTTAAGCTAAACCGCACGGTTATTTTACATCGCATAATAAAACCGGAGTCTCGTGCGAGACACATTATTTTTAGAAATTAAAATTTATGACAGGAAGCGATTGTGGTTACTGGAAAAGAGGTAATTTCCGCACTGCTTGGATAGCCTATCATCACGGTATTTGTAAACAATATTTGATAGCCTTTGCCACAAGTTAAAAATGTTTATAAGGTTAGAATAGTGTTCAGTGTATTGTTCAAAATGGGTCTGCTTTTATGTTGAGCGGCTGTGTCCGCAGTGTTGTGGTTTCTCCTTGCTTTTTAGAAAGAATAAGAAAGAAATAAAAATGCTAATGATAGGCTACAAAAATATTCCTCTTTTAGATATATAGGCCTATAGATGCGGAAGACTTGATCTTTGTCGTGAATTTCAGTATAGGTCTAATCTAAGATGCGTTACAGGAGAGAAGGAGAAACAAAGTAAAACGAATGCCTTAGCCTTCAAAGAAAAAAGGTTTTGGCCTCTCTTGTCATATGACTTGTTCAGAGTTTTTCGGGGAAAACAACAAAGGCATTTCTTCTTTCGCGATACATTTCCATTCCTGTTAAATTCAATTCGATGTCACTTTTGTGAAAATCATTCAAATTCATAAATTTCCTTGTTACTTATAACACAATATTGCATGAATTAAATATTCTTTATGGCATTATATATTTTCCTTTCGCCCCTTGCCCCAAGAACGGAGTGAACGCCATATTAACAGAAATAGGTCAATGCAATGTCAAGTCAATAGTGAACGTTACTCACTACAAACCGCGCTAGTTTAAACATCTGCCTGTGGTGGCATATACCTTTATGTGGTGCTAACAGCTGTAATATTAGGTTGCTTCTTTGGAGGACAAAGACTTTAGCAAAAGTCGAGTGGTATCAGACAAAACAGAGGTATTCTGCATGAGAACCAGTCGCGACACAGACACAGACAGTCGATCCTGCGAGTGCGATGCCTGCATTGGGTTGTCGGCTTGGTAAGTTTCTTCATCCAAAGTCGTGATCTCGGCTTTTTTTATTGAGAAATTTCAAATTATATCACTTCATGTTTATATCTCTGTTATTACATGGACAAGGGACTGTGACAGATTTTGGATATCTTCATTGTTTTCACCGTTCACGCAGCTGCGCAGACGCCTATGTTGATGTTTGGTTACAGTGATACATTGTATAACAATTGTATCTGTACACAAATGGGCTGGTTTTGAAAACACCCCCTGGGATGCGTACTGTTTTTTCTTCTTTTTATTTGAAAGTGATGTTAGATTTTCAACCACTTTTACTGCTTGCATTATATATTGTCATCTGCTTCAGGTGGATGAGTAACATAACTTTACCTCCAGCCCAGGTATATTAAAAAAAAAACATATGTTCTGTATCTGTATCAGTATCTGTCCATATACGTCAGAAACCACTACTGGTGTATGATAGGCGAGCTATGATAGACGGGGAGAAGATGTTTGTTCATTCTCTGTGTTTTGAGCACAATTGACTTAAAACAAGAAGCAACTTGGAGAACTTTTTCAGTGATAACCCAGAAAATAACATAATTATTACAAATACATATTAAATAGATATATATATACATATGTATATTTATACATTTTTAGGTTTATGATAATATTAGGGCTTATTAATGATAATCTCCAAAAGAATAAGCTGTAAGTTTTTCTGGTGAGTGTTTACCATGTTTGGTGTTGTGACAGTTGAACCACAGTGTGGTATGAATGGATGACCTCTAGCTGTGGTTTGACCTTTGATGAACTCTGACCTTATGTTCCCATTGAGCTGCTATTTACTGTTTGTGAGCTGTATGTATGTTTGTGGGGGGGGGGGGGGGGGAGGCATGAAAGGGACTGCTTTCACAATTTTGAAGAAAAGGCAATGACTAGAGGCAGAGATAAATAAAATAAAGAAACAAATGAAAAATAAATTAATTAACTAAAATAAAAAAGTAGAAATTGAAAATAAATGAATAAGTATCAAGTAGATAAACAAATGAAAATTCTGGTGTAGGATTTGATGAGAAATTTTAATAGAGTGGCTTATGATTGCCTGTAATACATGAGCCATTTCATCCTTTTTTTCTTACACTCTAAAACCATGTCTGCATATACCCAGCATAGTGACAATAATTGGTGAGGATGTAGACCCTTTACCTGGCTACACAACTGCTTTATACCAGTGGTATTTTATTTTAATAAAAAAAAGTTCCACATAATATGTGCATGGGTCAAGATTTTTTAAAAGTTACTTAACATGCTGCCAGTTTGGATGGGTAATGGAAGATAAGCAACATATTGACAGAGTTGATGTAAAAATTCTGATTTAGTGTTATTTACGCTGCATACAAAGCCATCTTATTTATAACAAACTAGACCAGTTATGAGCTATCTGCATTGACATGACGTGGGATTACAATGTTGATATGAAGGATCATTGACCAGATAGTTAGTTCTAAAGCAAACTGAATTATGAGTGTCCACTTGAGCTATAAGAACCAGGTCAAAGCAGGATTTGTGTGTGTGTGTGTGTGTGTGTGTGTGTGTGTGTGCGCGCGCGTGCGCGCGCGTGTGTATGCAACAAAACTGTGCATAGGTAGAGAACTTGATAGTGGATGTGTATGACAACCCAATTTGGTTTATCTAGAGTAACCAGGTACAAAACAACGTAAACTGAATTAGTGAGGGGTGTGGTGGGATGGAACTATGTAGTTTTTCTCGTCACCTTCAAGGTAAGGTAGAAACGGGTAAGGTAAAATAAAAATAGGCCACACCTGCTGGTAGTTGTGGGTCCCCTCCAGTTTTCACAATGACAGAAATGCACTAGGATTAGCTCATTGGTATGCCTGTAGAACACTCTGTTACATTTTTTTTTTTTTGGGGGGGGGGGGGTGATAATAATGGATATGTGGATTGACCTAAGTTTCTTTCAGCTGGATCATGCAGACTGTTTCCACTTGGATGATTCTTGAAGATTTTCTGACAGATTTTTTTTTTAATCATCATTTTACCTGTGACAGGGAATTCAACAGTTTTTAAAGCTACAATAAATGTTTTATTTGATAAAAAGAACATGCCTCCAAAAAGAGCCCCAGTATTATGTTGTGTCCTTGTTCACAGGTAGTGTAAAAAAGGTCATTACAATTTCAAGTTTACATCTTCTTGAGGCTATTGTACCCCACATTAAAACATTTTTGAGAGAAATGAACAAGTTATGATATTTAGTTAAACATGTGAAGATCTCTGCTTCTTCACTGAAGTTTTGTCAGGGGAAACCTTATAATTTCCAGTTTACATTGGGGCACCAGGAGATAAGCTCTTTAAATTATTTGAGGAAGACTAAGTATACAAGGGGAACAAAAGGAACATCAACAGGGCAACCTGAGTATTCGTAATTACCATCTTTGTACTGCGATGATCTGCTTATCCATTTACCTGCGGTCATAATGTTGTCAGATTTGATAAAACGGAAGAAATTGTTCTGTTACAGAGAAGCGCGACTGGCTCGTTGGAGAGTTGATGAAAGGCTTACTGTCACTTGTTGTCAGGGGGATTCAGTCCATGTCCAGCTAATCCTTTATTTTACTGGCAATTTTAGGTCAAAGATCAGCAATTTTTCACCAGTGACTAAGAATCTATTTGGTGTCTACTGCTGAATGAAGGAATGTTGCTGTGGACATTCGGAATTTATTGAGTACTGAAATGTAGAAATTGATACAGATGTCTGACTGAGAATGAAACTGAACACTAAAACATATTTTAAAATTGGAAGGTAATTTTAATTAAAATGTTTTCATAGATTAGGTTTCATGCACATTTTGGAGCATTTCTGTGTTAAAGTGAATAATTTTTTACTGGAAAAACAAAGAAAAATACTTTGTTAAATTAAATGAAATCCAACTGCTTGTCTTACAGCTTCTTCATGAACAACCGTTTGATAACAAATAGTTTTGATAAAAATATTATTATTAGTGATGGTGATGGAGTCTAGTCCTTGCAGTGGAGATCTAACATATAGAGTATGGGTACTAATATGCTGAAGTGATTATCATAATTTGCCCAAACTTTGTAATTATGACATGAAGTAATGATAGAATAGGCAGAAGGGGTGATCTCATCATTATTGGGCCTGACATCCTGAAATCAAGTTGAAAAAAAAAAACTCCACACTATGTAACAGCTGTCGTAGGATAACAAAGTTGGCAGAAATGAATGAAAATCTCCCAGTTTCTGCTCATATTAGTCATCATGCACACAAAGAAGGGAGACCTCCCACAGATGATGGCTCTGAAAAAGGCTTGAGGAATCACCATGTAGTGTTGTTATTTAATCTTGATGCTTTATTTTACTTGCAGATTGTTTATGCCTAACTATAATAATTGGGTGTTGACCAACATGAAGCAGAGGTTTGGCAATATTACTAGAAGTTTATCAGCAGTTAGAGAGATAGCTTTTTTGTTTCTTTCTTCAGACAGTCAGGAATTCCGTTGTGCAATCTGAAACCAATTCTGCTGAGACATGACTTCTTACGGACAAAATCATTTCTTCAAATTCTTTTCAGTCATCTCTTGTCACATTGTTCAGCTTAATAGATTTCAGGCTTGTTGATAATGCCCAATGCTATCTCAGGTGTCAAGACCTTCAATGAACTTATTTGACTACGTTTCCAGATAGAAGAGCGTGGGGAGAAAAAAGCTTTGCCTTTTATCATTTGGTGGGAGCTGTCCCTTTTAGGAGGGTAATTGCATTGTGCTGTTGTCGAAAGGACTAACTGTAAAATTTGATAACATTCAATTAGGAATGCACTTTGTGAGTGAAGCACTCTTAGAGCGTCTTATTGGGATGTTAACTAAAAAAGGGAGGGGCAAAGTACCGTAAAACTTTTACTGGTGTCATATAGGATGTTCAGCAAAGAGAGAATTCATTGTGTCTATTTATTATTATTATTATTAATAATTTCTATGTCTGAAGACAGTTACGTACTCAAAATGCAGACTTAGGATGTCAGAGGTTATTGGTCGGATGTTTGTGTATGTTTGCAGGAGGGAGGGGATTTTAAACTATTATGTTAGTATGTAGAAAAGGGGGAAAAGCTTATGCTTCAATTAAAACCCCAAAAATATAAACTACCACTGCAAATAGTCTCTCTCTCTTTCTCTCTTTCTCTCTCTCTCTCTCTCTCTCTCTCGTGTGTGTGTGTGTGTGTGTGTGTGTGTGTGTGTGTATGGATGAGTGGCTGAAACTAGTTTAACGGATGCAATGTTAAAAATTCGTATCTAAGTAAAAAATAAAAACTGACAAATATCACAAAATTTGGAGGCTGCTTCACTGCTCCTCTCCCTGACAAAATTGAAAAGAAAAGTGTCGATAAGAGTGACAGAGATTTAGGACTTAAAATGTAATGGAAATTGGAGACAGGGAAATTTAGGATGGCAATTAGCAGCTGGTGAGTGTGTGCTTTACGGGGCCTTATCCATGTTTGGGTCCCAAGGTAAATATTCCTCTTCAGTAGTAAAGAATGACTGGGGCTCTAGTCTTATCTGTCTTATTACTGTGTGCTACTGGTGCTGCTGTCATCATGTTTTACTTCTCTCTGATCTCTGGTTATCCTAAGTGTCTGTGTAGAAACACTGCTACCAGGCAGAGGTGACTAGCCAGGAGCAGGATAAAGGAGATCATTACAAATGTTTTCTCTCTGGTAACCATCCATCTTGTGTTTTTCGCACAATGAGAAATGTTAGCAAACTTGCTAATTATGACGTAAATAAATGCCAGTCTCACTGAATGATAAACATCAAGCTTAAATTTACCATAATTTGAAAATTGTTATTTGTTAGCATGTTATAAATATGTTTTTGTAAGTTGGAGGGGTACGAATCCAGGAAGGACAAGAACTGCACACATGTTACACCACAAAGATGTGGACCATGATATACTGATATGGTATATGGACCCATAACTTAAGAGTATTATTATAAAGATAACACATTTAACTGAAGTACCAATGCTTTTATTTGTTATTATTAACCTGCGTATGTTGACTACTTGGTTATCTCACCTAAAAAAAAGAAAAGATAAGAAATCCATGTTCCTCCCCTCCTGATAACACATCAGTCTATGAGACATGACAAGTATGAAACTGGAAGTAGGGGGAAACCTGGCCCTCCAAACTGCTTAATGTATAGAAAACACCAAAAAAGGAGTTTTTGAAGTGGGTTTTGAATGTTAAAGTATAAAGTATTCACACTGGTTGCTTGTATAAAAGTGGGGGGTTGCTGCGATCGGGACAATTAGTGAGTGGCAAGTGCTTCGGGAGGGCTGCAGAGAGAATGAATGCATCTGGTAGACTAAGTGCTGTATTTTTTTACTGCGTTGAATTGAAGATGTTACTTTGAAGGATACTGTGGTTTTTTTTACCCAAAATTTGAGCGGACTTTTTTTCTCTTGCAAAATGTTGTGGGTTTTTATGGTGAAAATCTAGGTTAACAGGGTAATGTGGCATATTTCAGTGACTAAAGCAAGTAGATAGCAAGTTTGGGTTTTGGAAGAAAAATGAAACTGAAACTTTACTGTGGGAAATTACCATTATGTTTGTGTTGCAACATAAAAACATTGCAGTGAACAACATAAGCTGGAATTGGCAAAGTCAGACGTTAATAACCTGCAGAATTTCTGACAATATGCTGCAACAGCCCAAGGCAGTCTTTGGAAATTAGGATTATCTTTTACAACTAACTGATGTGACATAAATAGTTTGATAGGAATCTGAACTGAAGGATTATCTGGAGAAAAGATTTGCAGGGCTTATGAAAGTGAAATTTGGATGAAACAGCATTGAAAACATGACATCGAAACAGCTCCATATGAATCTGAGTGGTAAAAGCAAGAGTCTTATAAGATAAAAATATTGCTAGGAGTGGAAAGTGAAATTGTCATTTACAAAAGATTTTAAAGACAACTAGAAATATGCATCTATAGGGATTATGCATATTGTTGACTACAAACCTAGGTAACTTAAAAGAAAAATTGGTGGAATTTGTAAATCAGTTTATTGACAGTCTTGAAAAAAATCTTTGAAGCAAGGAACTTTGCATTATCTGGTGGAAAAAAATGAACAGAATCAGGGAGCACTCCACAGTGAGAGGAGTCCCTCCAGGGGGCAGCACCCAGAGAGAGAACAAGATGGTCATTTTGTATTGCAGACCAGGACATGTGGATTTAAATGGGAGAAATGTGTAAGGAACCAATCATTTTTTTTGTTTGTTTGTTTGTTTTGTTTTTGCTTTGAATGGCTTATCTATGAAAAAAACTTCCTCAATTTCTTTCGTTTTTCTCTTTGCTTTGCTTAGATTACTTAATGTTAAAATGTTGGAATTTTGTTTTTGCTTTGCTTACTTCCTCTTATTTTTGTGATGTTTTTATTATTATTATTAATAAAAGTATTATTATAAGTCAGCATATCAAGGGTGTTATCAGGTTAAAATGGTGGACATCACCATAGAAATTAATACTTTGCTTTTTATGAAATAAAGTGACTTTGTAGAATTTTTATTACAGCACTAGTACTAATTAAAAGTAGGCATACACCAGTGCTGGCACATTAACTGGCATGCACACACTCTTTTTCTCTTATCTCTCTTCTTTTTCTCTTGCTTTTTTGTACTGATAATAAGTTTCCAAACTTCTTCAAATAGCATTGAGTACACATGAAATTGATATCGACTTCTGGCAGAACTACACATGTAGTTTACTTTTGATGCCTCATTTGCAGTAAATATTTGACGATAAGAGCCTAGATGTTGTTACCAGAGTGTGCTTTGTTGCATTTTGGCTTTGTTAAGATTTACTCATGCATTGCATATAACAGTCGTAAAGACACCAAGGGGAAATAGATGTGTTTCTCTAGTATAAGGCAGGGAAAAGTAGTTTTCCCACCTGGTCAACAGGGGACACTGTGATTTACAGCCAGGTTCCAGTTTTATGTTAATTTAATCCTTGTATAAAAATAAGGAATAAAGAAAAACTGTCTGACTTCATTTAATTTAATAGTTTCATTTTGGAAGTCTTATCAGGCTGGATAATGAATGACTTCGATTTATTATCCTCATTAATTTAAGAACATTAACTATAAATGGTTATAATTAGCTATTCAATGATGTTCTCTATTAGTTAAATCTGTCTGGCCAGTACAGCTAATTAATGTATTTCATACAAGTAACTGACTGGTTTTACAAACAAACTCAAAGTCTGCTTTGTAGACTTCCATTGCAATCCACTACAATTTAAAGTAACTATTCTAGTCGTTTCTTTCTTATAAATCTTTATACAAGGTATCAGTATTTCATTGAAGTGAATTGTCGCTGGTGAAAGTAGACTGAACATTTTTGTCCTAAGTGAAGACTGACTTATCTTTCTCTCCAGGTCATTAAGAAACAAAAAATGAAAGGAAGGAAATAATGAAACAAAATTGTGTGTTATCTCTTTAAGTTACTGTCTACTATTTCAAACAATATGGCAGCATTTCATTTTCTTGGTTTGTTGGAGTGGCAATTATTTGACTTGTCTGCTCACACATCTATAAGAATTCGGTCCCATAATAAACTTTCAGAGATTTCTTTTAAAGCTGGCTCATGGCTGAGTAATGATCCCCTCTAAATTTTTTTCTCACTCCTCCCATACCCTGACAGTGGGGAAGTCATTTTTGTGTAAAACATCATTTGTAAAACCTTAAGTGTGCATTCCCAGAGATTTAGATCGATCCAGAGATTTATATATAGATCGACCTAACTCCCTGGGGGTTCACGCTAAATTGCAGTCAGCCGAGCGTGCACCATAGTTAATTACCCCCTTACAGCTTTAGAGGCGGGACAGACGCTTAAGCCGGCTAAGCTGACAGTAATCTAGTGAGACTCCCCACAGGGATAGATCGATCTAAAATCTATGGAAATGGGGTCTAAGTGATGGCTGCTTAGCACATGGCTAGACATGTTGAGATGTCTTGTCATCAATCAACATATAAATAGGCATCTTCTGTGATCACTGGCATTAATTGCCCTTGTTGAGGAGACCATTCCCAGTTCACTGTCAAACCACAGTCCAAAACACAGTCCATAAGTTATAGTGCTTTTGTTTTGTTGTGTAGGCATATGATAACCTTGTTACCTGGTAAGATTGTACTTTATCTTTTCTATGTACTGATAAGGATTTATAGTCATTCTGACAGAAGAGGATATAGATATCTGCACGTCCTTGATACTGGGTAACGGCAGTGGGTGATCATCTTTAAAAGTCTGTCAAAATATTCCAATGCGTTGTATTACAATGGGGTGCTTTCATATGAAAGGTGATAGATATTTTTATTACAATGAACAATTTTATGTTTCCAAACATTGCTGTGTATTTTAAACTTTTTAATCCTTTGTTGAAAATGACACGAAAACAGCACTTTATACCCCGTTCACACTGCAGTCATTTAACCGGTTAAATAGCAAATTAGGTCGAGACTCGAATTATTGCGGTAGTCTGAATGTAATTCGCATTGCAGAAATTCGGATATTTCAGATTGTAGTGTGAATGGGGTAATACTAATAATCTGGGACACAGACATACCACTCTGTTTTGCTGCTTTATATTATGGAAAAGAAAGCCCCCAGAATAGTATTTGCATGTTTTTATGTACAGACACAGATGTGTCTGTACATATTGCCATCACCTGCGTCTGTCGTCGCCGATGGCGATGGCGATGCCGGCGCCGTGCACTTTCCTTGTAAACACGATAAGTGGAGGGCAGTTTTACTTTTTGGCTTTATATTTACAGAGCTGATGAATATTCATAAAACACAGGTCAAGTTTGAAAATCAGCATGATCAGGCCATTATTGTAGAAGTTATGCTATTTTTTCACTTTTCAGCATATATGCAACCCTGTAAACACATTTTAAGGAAAACCGTTAGGCCTGTTGTCATGAAACTCACAGGAGTAATCAATCTTACTAAAACGCAGGTCAAGTTCGAAAATCGGCATGATCGGGCCACTATTTTAGTAGTTATGCTGTTATTTCATTTTTCAGCATAAATGCAACACTGTAAACACAATATACGAAAAACAGATGGGCCAATTGTCATTAAACTCACAGAAGTGGTAATTCCTGCTAAAACGCAGGTTGAGTTCAAAAATCAGCATAATCAGGTCATTATTTTAGAAGTTATGCTGTTTTTTCACATTTCCTCAGATTCAATTCTTAGGCATGTTAACAGTCTTTAACTTATTATTTTACTAATAAGATACATAAAAGTGTTTGTTTGACATTTCCTGCATCTTTACAACATCGTTAGTTGATTATGTAAAAATGATGGTAAACTTGTTATCGTGTATTGTGTAATAAAGTGTCAAAAATGGAAATAAACTCATATCATTACAGTTTGTAAGATTCAATCATTCACTATGTTCAGAATCTCAGAATGGAGGAAATTGGACATTTAACACTATTCTATTGATATTTTTCCCATCTCATCAATTTTGTTAGTTGATCATATAAAAACGGTAGTAAACTGTTAATTTTGTTTTATGTTAGAAATTGCTAAAACTGAAAAAAAAAAAAAAAACATTTCAGAACATTGCTGTCTTTGTTTACATTTTGGCATTTTCAAGTTGTGACTTTAAAGTTCCATGGGCCTGAAGACCTTTGCTAGTCACATTTTCTGAATATCCATAATACTAATATTTTATTATTAAAATTGATGGTCATGCTGTTAAACATTATGTAATATTGCATCAAAATTTGAAAAAAAAAAAATATTGTGGGCACTGCTCCCATGATGACCATTTAAGAAAAACCATGTCACTTACTGTTCTCAAACTTACAGGAAAGAAACATGGGACTAAAATACAGCTTCAGTAGGCAATGCAGTATGTTTGGTAATTCTTACTGCTAGTTAAACGTTTTTTTTTGTGAAAATTTAATTTTTCACATATTGGCATTTTCAAGGTGTGACTTTGAAGTTCCTCGGGCTTGAAGACCCATGCTAGTCACATTTTCTGAAAATCCATGATACGTATATTTTATTATTAAAAATTGACGGTCATTATGCTGTTAACCATTATGTAATATTATATGGCATCAGAATAGAAGAAAACGCAATTTTGGGTGCTGCTGCCATGATGACCATTATGGGAAAACCATGTTACTTATGATTGCCAAACTTTCAAAAAAGAAATACAGGACTAAAATGCAGCCTGAGTTGGAAAAGCAGTCTAATTGGCTTCTTTTTCTGGAAGTTATACATTTTCACAGTGTGAACTTGTTACACAATTTACTTACATTGGTATTACCTGTTGAGCATAATTAAAATTCGATGTTGAATTTGCAGTTTAACATAATGTACTTTTGCATCAGAATTGACAGTAGCCTATTTTGTGCATAGTTATTTCCTGTTTTTTGTCTGTACATTTGACAGCTTTGCTGTTTTGTTTTTGTTATCTCGGGGATCCTTTATGGAACACACACCAGAGAAAAACAAATAATGCTTTTTGTCTCAAATTTTGATAGCTGACGAAAGCAGGTTGATGTGCATAACCATCGTATTATTTCCCATACACGTGAACTATTCAAATCGTTCAATTTGGGGGTTTTAAATACCTGAGATACACTCCGCTTTTCATAAAATCTGAGCATGTAATCATAGATGTTATGACCCAATCCGTTTCCATTTTCTTCAGACGCGCAACAGCTAAACCACAGCTAGTGTGTAGTTTCGTTTCCCCATTCAGATTCGGCCCAGGGACATAGCGTAAATAGTGGAGATTTCCATTGATGAAATAATGACCTGGTCACATAGATATTAAATAAGACAAATTAGCTTTATCTGGTCCTCACTTTTTGGCTTGTAACTCGCATACTAAAACAATTTCATGTCATCGCTATTTTAGTGCCGATTCAAGATCACAGCGTGCGTATGTGTTTATTGTTACTTTTTTTTTCATAATTTTTGAATATAAAGCAAAATATGATGCATATTCCAAGCAGAAAGCATGCGCATGACAGACAATTTCATGTCGTGGCCATTTAACCACCGATTCAGGATTGCAGCGTGCTTTCCCAACTATGTGAAGTTAAGTGTACTCTTTCTTTATAATTTTTGTATGCGTTTAATGTTACATTTTCCAAAATTTTTAAATATTATGGTGCATTTATATACTAAGCAGAAAGTGTGCTCACATGATCAGTGCCATGTTGCCCATGTCCCAATGTTGTTACCCAGTATCGCGGACGTGCATATATATATATACATATATTAGCGATTACCTCCATCTTCAGAAAGTGATGGTACAAGTGTACTGGTAGATGTGAATTCAGGGAGCTTTTGCCACAAAAGGTATTTTCTTCAACACCCAGGTTTTCAATGGAGAATAAGCCAACCATCCAGCCATCAGTTAACCAGCAGTCAGTTGCCTTAGATGACAGCTATTATTTTCATATCACTCTAATGTCTAATTCAATTTTGCAGTGGCTTGATTTGACAGCCTACAATATTTACAAAAAGTATTTTGATGTACCTAGACATTTTGCTGAGTCAGGAAGATACAATAATGATATTTCAAGCCAGCTAGAGGCACATGCGCTGTCCAAATAAGTAGTAAAATCCACAGAGGGTCACTGACACCACATACCCGAATGAACCGGATGAAACCAGTATTGTTCTAGTTTTTATGAATGATGTACCGTAGATTGTATATATCCTGTTAAGACTGGTTTATTTCACAGTGATTCACTGAATGGTTCATACACAACCAAACTCAAGAGAAAATTTCATTCTCCCATTGTATTTTTTTATATTTTAAAAGCATTGTTTCAGTTATTCTGTTGATTCCAGTGACAGTTGAGTGTGGTATGTTTTGTCTACTAGTACTTAGTAAAATATGACACAACTGCTCTGTATGGAGTCAGCATTTTATCTTACAAAAATTGTGAAGGGCTTATGATATGGTTTTTATCCTGCTTTGTGAAAATTGTTCAGTATGTTTCTTTATAGTAAACATATTTTTGAAAAATTCATTTTGTTTTGGTATTTAGCTACCAGTTAAGGGATGCATTTGTAAAACTGAACAAGCACAATATGAAGATTGTGATAGAACTTTATGAACCAATTCATTTTAACTTTAGGCTTTACATAGTGTAAGTGCCTATGCCTGTAAAGGTGGCATACCCAAACAATTGGTCAATTTGATATTTTTGTAAAGAAAATACATTTAAGGTGCAAAATGATTTAAAGTCTGAATTATTTAAACTTATAAAAGGAAAGATGATGATAAAAGATAGAAAAAGAGGATAACATTAATGAACTGAAAATACATGAGGCACATACACACACACATACACACACACACACACACACACACAGTGCCAAAGACAAGCCTGAAATCAAGATAAAACTTAAAAGCTTTTTCGTGATCGTGGTCATTATACAAGTACATAGAGAAGTAATGACAGTTAAGGTCACATTTTTTTTCCATCCATCATAAATGTAAATATCAACTTATCAACTCTAACATTTTAACTGCTGTTACTGTAGAGTATACTTTTTGTTTGTATCAAAGAACCATCGCATGCGCACTCTGTTTGAGACCTTGGAGACAGTTTGAATATAGCTTAAGGCCAGGACAGGTTTCTTTTTCAATACTATTTATGTATGCAAGGATGGATTGCATTTATTTTTTATTCCTTTAATAATACATGGTGAGGGAGGTAAGAGAAGGTGCACTGAAGGTGATATTCATTGTCATTGAAACAAATCATTTGGGGGAAGGTATGTGAGAGAAGGATTAGGATTAATTTTAATATGTGTATTTTCTGATTTAAAAGGTAGACTGGAGAAAGACATCCTATATATTTAAGAAATCAGTTGCAACTAGGATACAATTTCAGGCTTGATATCAGTAATAAAAATCATATAAAAAAAGTAAGTATCTCTTCTTTCCCTAACCTTCCTTACTTGTGTTTTATAGAGATAAGGGCAATTTTACTCATAACTTTACCACAATATCTTTGATAAGTAGCAAGAAGTGGGAATTAAGATCTAGAAAGAAAAACACAAGTTGAACTTCCTTTTTGTGCACAAATTTCAGGGGTGCAGTGTTGTGATATGACAGTAGAATTGGGCATAACTGGAATGTTCTGGTAAAATCTTCAACAAGAAAACAGGTTTTGTCCTATATACGAGAATACATCCACATGATTCATTACACTTTTGAGTTCTACATAAAAAAGTAATTTTAAGAGTTGTGTGAAAAAAGGTATTTAAACATATATTCTGTGTAGGAAAATTCCACAGTTGATAGTTGCACTATTTAGTGTACACATAATAGTATCATTACACAGTCATAATTGAATGCTGTGGGCAGTGAGGTGAGGAAGGGCAGCCAAGATGCCTAACTTCATGTAATACTAGAAAGAACTATTCTGTCTCCAGGTAATGTAGATATATACCATTAGGACTTCTTCAGGCTGTGTTCACATCTGGGCCAGGTTAATTTCCGTTGTCTGGATATAGTTAAACGAATTACCCAGGTGATGAAGGGACTCTAGTCACACCTTAGATTTTTCAAATCCCAAATGAAACATCCTATGTTATCTCCTATGGGATTTAGATGATTGTAGACTTTTTCTGAAGTCTTAGTCTTGGGTCCTCCTGTCCAACCTAGGACATTGGGCGGCAAACTTTTTCCTTTCTGAAGTCAGCTGATGAAATTGCAACCAAGGCATAAAAACAACTACTAGTAGTCTAAACAACAACAAAAAAGAGAGCCTGTTTGTTGTATGCTGCTATAGGCAAATTATTGCGACATCTCAAAACTTATTCCTTTAGTTTCCCATGGAAACCCCAAATTTCAGAACACTGGCAGTCACTGTAGTAGTCTCTGTCTCTCTCTCTCTCTCTCTCTCTCTCTCAGCAGCCACATAAACCACTGTATACATGATTTCAGCTGTAGGGGCTATAAACACATTGTGTCTCAGAGTGCCCACAAACTGGCCTGGCCTGCACAGCTGACTGCTGGTATCAGCTCACTGTGACCCAGTGTGCTGGGGAGACCAGGTGAGGAGAGGTGCTGTTTGTATTTAATGTCTTTTGTCACTTGTTGTTTATTGATAAACATACAAGACACTGCATGGAGAGAGCAGTCAAGTAGTACAGTGACATTAGGGCACTATTAGCCATGAACAACTGCCACTCTTGACTTCAGTTTGATACTTTGGTTTGGGACCTCGCAGTTAGACCACAGTCTGAATTCTGACTTAGGCAAAGTGAGGTAGGTGGTGGGTAGGTTCCTAAAAACTTTTTTATTTGAAAAATTTTGTGTATTATAGTTTTAGTGGTATATTTATGTTAGTCATATTTTTGTCATGAAGTGAAGTTTTTGCACCCCCTCCCCCTGAGGTATGATATTGTTTTCATGAGTTTCCCTCANGAAAAGGACGTTTCATTTTTTTTTATTAAGACATGTAAACAAAGTCATGCTTCATTAGAAATAGGTCAATAGTGTCAGCTGAGGCCAAACTTCATCAACAATTTAAGCTTTTTCATAAATATGAACTTAAACACCATTAAAAGAGAACATTTTCGATTATAGAAATTCTTTTGGGTATAACTAGATGCTGTGTGACTATTAAAGACTAGTTCATCGAGTCTGAGGCCCCTTCTTTAATTCTAAGATTTTTTTATTTGCATATTATATAACTTCAATTCAAAATGGAAGTGAAAACTTTCTATTATAAGGAGCCAGGAAGTGAAATTTTACTTTCATTCAATTTGGAAGAAGTAAGATGCAAAGCTATTGTACCATAGCCTGTATCCAAAAGATGTTCATCAAGTTTACTTTTTTAAAGAGGGCACATTATCATGCATTAATGGGTCAGTGGTTGGTCAATGGTCAATGGTCACCCACACTCACTTTACAGCATAAAAATCTAAGCAATATCTGAAAATTTTAACATTTAGATGAAAACGTTTGGATGATTTAATGGTGATACATATTTGTTATTTGCAAAACATATTTAGGGAAATAACTAAAATTTTATTTAATTAAAGCATACATAAAATTTTGAAATTTGTATGACTGTATAATCAAAATTATGCTGTTCAACATCAGACTGTATCTGAGGTTCAGCAGTTAAAAGTGCCTGTCAATTCAGTGTACACAATGGATAGTTTTTCATCTAAGCAAAATGTAAAAATTGAAAGAACAGTTATTTCCAAAATAGCAATGCATGTTATGTAAGTCACTGTGTAAGTGAAAACATTGATTTGAAATAAGTAAAAAGTATAAAATCTTATCAGAAACTTAAACTTCTACAAGCAGTTTGGTTTTCACATTCTTTTTTCCAACTAATAAATGAACTTTAATTGGCAGATTTAGACGTCAAAACTTCTGTTACAGTATACACAGTAAGAAAGTGAATGTATTTCAAATCGGTTTAGAAAAGATTATTATATCAATAATTATTACCAGTATACTAGTACCCAAGTACTGACTGGGCTGGCTCATGGATAAAACATTTTATCCAACTGATGGATAACTTTTAATTACTACATGTAATAGCTAAATTAGAATGTTCAACCAAATAATTGATTAATTTGACAAAACACATATAAACAATCAACATGATAATGTTATATGTGCTATGAAGCCTACTTCAATCTTTGATCAGCCTATGGTGTACATGGATAAATTCATATCACGGAGCAGGGTCCATGCCGAAAAATGATCTGCCTTCTTTCCACTTATTATTTAGTTCCTCTGCCATCCTATAAATCCTGTAAATATTTGTTAGTGAATATGTGTGTAGTATTTGCAACCCGCCCTCCTCAAAAGATCAATAATAATAAATTAAATTATGACAATGTGAAAATTGATGCATCTAAGGACAATAAACATGCTTCTGTTTGACCTTAAATGCCACCTAGCCATAAATCTGTTGCCATTCTCAGGGGCGGATTTAGGCCGTCTTCTGGGTCTTCCGGAAGACGGTCAGATTTTCAAGTTTACATTGACGGGTATCTAATTTTTTCTGTCGGAAGACGGTCAAAAATAGAGGATGGATCAACAAATATAATTTGGAAGGCTCTCAGAAAATATCTCTGGATCCGCCCCTGATTCTGAAGAAATTTTGAGTATAATGTGTATGTGCCCCCTTAATAAAATTTTGACAATTTGGTGTAAGTTTAGAAATTTTACAGAATAATAGAATAGGATAATAGAATAGAATAATAGAATAGCCTATTGTGGACTTCACTGCGTTTTCTCTCAGGACTACCATACATTCAGAACACAAACTACCCATCTTGAATCTGCAGATCTTGAATATAAATATGTATAGAAAGAAGAATAATATCTGCGAAATGTTCAATTTCACGAAAAGACTGGGCAATATTTGGATACAGGTCTTTCAAAATATTAATTTCAACTAAATGGTACTTAAATTCCCTTGTTGTGGCATTGGTGGCATGGTTACAGGCATGAGGTGATTCAATTTTTAGGGTTTAAGATAGAATGAGGCTGAAGGAATTTTCATATCTGCTCTTCATACCGGATACCAGTCTGAATTTGTTTCCCTTTATCTCCTCCTGAGATCAGAATGAAGCAGGCTTAATTTTTTGTCTTTTTCAATGGACTATCTCATTATGATAAAAAAATTTAAAATCCATCAAAAATATAATCAAAAGACTAAGGTATGTTTCTGAATGCTAGTATTAAAAACAATACCTATTTCCCTTGATTATGGAATCAAAATAAACAGTGTGCGTAGGCTTTTTTTAGGAAAAGTAACCAAATGTGAATAAAATGTATGAAAAATGGGTATATACAGTCTCAAATTTTAATGCATTAGTCATAAATAATTATATTATATCAAGTTATCCCTAAATATAATACATTTAAACCCAAAAATAATATAAAAATGGTGTTAAGGTTTATATTTATAAGAAAGCTTAAAATTCGACCTGGGCTAACCTTTCGACCTTTTTCTAATGAGGCATGACTTTCTCTACAGGTGTCTTAATCAAGAAATTAAGGTCCTCTTNCCTACCCCCATCTAGAAAAAGTCCTTGCTGCTGCAGGGGTGGGGTTATATAAGGTGTGATAGCACCCAAAAAGCTACCAGTATGAGAAGGCTATCACACATATTTGGGCATTAGAGACATAGGCCTTACTAAAAATCACTATGAGAATTTGGCCCTTTTTTGGTACCAAAAAAATGTCTGGCTCATGGACTATCATCTGTGTAGTTGTGCATTAGCCACTTCTGTACATTAGTGAAGATGCCAAGGAAAATCTTATTTTATGAAAAATAAGTATGACTGAGGTTATATAATCATTAAAGGTAGGGGAACAAAACACCATTTTCCCCATTTTTGTCTTCATGTTAAGCAATTGGTTTTCACTTTTGTAAATTAAAAAAAAAATCTAGGAATAACTGTCTGTATAGTCAGTGATTTTCATATTACTTTATATTAGTAATGGGGTACATGTTATATAGTAGGCCTGTGACAAACTGTAGAATACATGTGGCCCTGTGCTATATTTAGTTATTTTCTCTCCTCAAGTCCCAGACACCAGGTGTACACAGGTTTGCATGATCTGTCACTGCCACTTCTCTCTGTCAACGTCACATCCTCCTACAACACAGAGTTCATAACTGAACAAGGTTAGACTGAAGATGTGCCAAACTTGCATTACTTGACAACCACAGTCAGTTTCATAAAAATCTATCCTCACCCAGGATATTAAATTGGAAGCCCTTTAGAATATTAAGAAAATTGGTGCTAGCTCTACAAAAAAAGTGACATAAAGCCAATGTTTAAGACGGACAATTCAAGTGACTATAGCCTTGATATTCGTATCATAATATCATTATAATCACAGATTTTCAACCTATCATCAGTTTTCAAGTAGCCACCCATCCACATCCACTTCAAGGCACTCCATCATTGCTGTTTGCTGTGGACACCACCACCACACTACTCTATTGCTATTGACACTGTTAACTTACAAAATTATGGAGGAACCTTTTTAAACACATTTAAAGGGACATATATTGTTAAGGGGTTTTGACTTGGGTCCTATCTCTCCCTTGCTGGCACCATGTTGCTGCTGTTTACACAGATATTGTCAATTTTGGGTCAGTATATTTGAATAGTAATTAAATTGTCCTTCAAAACTTGACTGACAGAAAAAAATGAATTGATTTTAAAATGTGTGTGTGTGTGTGTGTGTGTGTGTGTGTGTGTGACAGACAGACAGAAGAGGGATAAAAGGAAGAAAAAAAACTTAGAGAAAAAGCCCCCCATTCCATTATGGAATTGAGATTTATATTACTCTCTCGGTCTCTCCCCCCCTCCCCCCCCCTCTCTCTCTCTCTCTCAGTGAGCAGAATTCTAAACCGAGCCTTCTCTGTGGGTGAACATGTTATGTTTTACTCCACACCCCGGGGGCTGGAGTACAAATTACAGCTCTAAATTGATCTCTAAGCCTTCACAGGCCTTGTCAAATTACTTCTTTATTGGGCAAGCAGCAACAAATTTGACCCAGTATCACTGGGACCTCACTGTATTCTTGTACAGCTGGTAAATTTTCCATCCTATTTGGAAATGTTGTTTTGACCAATTTGGGATGGTTAATCTTTAAATTAGTTAATAAGAGGAGTCATTCTGTGAAAGAAGCTACAATGTTTGGCAACTGTTGCTTGAATCTACAGTGTCCTCTCCCCCCTCCTTTCGTAAAGCATATGACTTAAGGATGATGACATCAAATTCTGGTAAATGACCTGAGTCATACTCTTGACCACACCTGGACTCGAATTAAGATATAGTTAATTTTGGCAAATTGGACATATAGATTTAAACAAACAAAACTTTAAACTTAATCAGTCAGAAAATAGACAAAATTATGGACAAATTTGATATGTTATATTCTTTCCCCCCCCCCCCCCCCAAAAAAAAAAAAAGCGAGAGAGAAAGATTCAATGAGTTTTGCAGTGGGTCAAAATGCTGAACTTAAGTAAGGCACTGTTAATAGAATCTGTTAAACAGAAGAAAAAATGTCGTCGTTTGTTTGCTGTGTATTGATATTTCAGTGTTTTAAGTTCATTGTCCGCTCTCTCTCTCTCTCTCTCTCTCTCTCTCTTGTCACGTGACTAGATGGAACTCGGACATACCTAATGGCAATAAAGCCCACTCGAACCACTTTACAGTTCTAATGCACTAAGAAAAATGTGAAACCACTTAAAAGTTGTTTACAGAATTGTTGTTCCTGCCTCAAAAACACATTACTTTGCTAAGAAAGAAAGAAAGAAAGATGCAGTTTAGTATAGCCGCTTGCCTCGCAGAAATTAAAAGGCGGGTTGAAGTGCTACAACTGGGCAATGTTCATTTTGGAGTATCACGTTTGGCAAAATAGTGTGTTCTTTTAAGTTGCTGAATAAGAAAAACACAAGGGCTTTTTTCTCCTAATGGCCCTATGAAGCGATAACGTGTAGTCATTTGGATTGAAACAGTCAAGTCTTGTTACATGTGTATCTATGTTTAAGTCCACAGTTTAAAAAGAGTGTGAGTTGTATTATTGTATGTTAAATGTGATCTAGGGAAGTCGAGATGTCTGGTATTGAATCGCGAATACCTGACTATTTGGGCAGGTCTTGTTCTCCGTTGGTAAACAGCAGTGCAACAGCAACAGTGGATATTCGCTCAAGGCGTGATAAAAAAAAAGAGAGAGANTTGTATTATTGTATGTTAAATGTGATCTAGGGAAGTCGAGATGTCTGGTATTGAATCGCGACCACCTGATTATTTGGGCAGGTCTTGTTCTCCGTTGGTAAACAGCAGTGCAACAGCAACAGTGGATATTCGCTCAAGGCGTGATAAAAAAAAAAAAAAGAGTGAGAGAGGGAAAAAAACGCAATCTCTGTGTGTGTTAAGAAGGAAGTGTTGGAACCAATAAGTGGGTCACCAGGGTCACTTTTATTGAGTTATTTCATCTCTGCCAGTTACAGCAACCTTTGTTGACAAATCGTTAATGTATTTGTAGTATTATATAATTCGCATGTTCCTTCAGTATTTATCTTTTTTACGCTGTGCAGTTCCTCTTACAAAAGGGCCGTTTACAATCTGTGTTAAAGTTGTGGACCAAGCTTCTCCATAAGCTGCTGTTTTATTTTTGTTTGTATTGCTGTTATAAGTATGGCTTGTCATGGGTGCATTTACAAAGAAATAAAATAGGTGAAAATTATGGATGACGTAGAATTTGTGTACGAGCGCGGACGTGTGTGCGTGCGTGCGTGCGTGTTGTCGGTATGAACACATGACGCCCCAGTGATATGCTGACAGTGTCCTGAAGAACTGAATGACCAGCCTTTGCGTGACCAAAGCGATTGTTCACGGACCCTAATTTCCTATGCGGTATCAGCGTTAGTCTAGAGTTCAGTTGTAGGTGCGTTACTTCAAGAAGTTTCTACTCACGCGCAGGTTGTACATGTAACAAGTGATAATAGCACGTATTTGGGGCTATCTTGCATATAAATTAATAACTTATCAGTTGCAAAGAATTTTAATGTTTTATTCTTCAAACAAAGCTATATAAAGCATGGACATAATGAGAGATGTCCATGATAAAGGCATATATATATAGTACTTCACTTTTTTCATTCACAGAAAAAATGCAGAATGAGATAAAATAAATCAAACCTGTCGGGCTACACTCCCCTCCCCTCCCCCCTCCCCCCCCCCCCCCCTCCCCCACGCTGAGGACCTTATGTAAGTTATGACATAAGGGTCAGAATAGTAGTCTAATGGTGCGGTGGCATCATTACACCCTACCTTTCTCCAAAGCCCCTGGCAGAGAATGACTCCTTTATTATAAAGACCAATGAAGTAGCACGGGATTAAGGAACCCTAAACCCCTCCGCAGGGGGTGGAGGGAAGGGTATGTACCACACCTCTGTCAGCGCACTGTCAGTCAACAACATTAGATATAAGTTGATCGATGGAAGAGAGTCGCTGTGAACACGTCGGTGTTGATGTAGCCTCTCTGGCAGCGGTGAAAGGGTTGGGGATCGACAGTTCACCGCTGCCGCATTGACAAGCCCGGTATTTAACCTCGGCAACCCTAGGTTGTCAGGATGGCACGTTGCTTGTTTTGTTAAGTGTTTTAGCACTTTGGCAGAGAAAATAACTGTCAGAAAACAGGTTGCTTTTTGTGCCTGATTAATGTTGTCTGAACAAATATCATTATTCGGTTTGCCCAGGTCGAAAAGTTTGGATACAAAACACAATGAATGATGTAAATCATAAGTAGTTGCTTTCATCTTCCGAATTGCCAGATGAAAAAGAAAAGTTAGAGGTAGTCAAAAGTGGTATTAGTGTGTTAACTGCCAGCAGCCTATTACGTCGTATTGTTGAGTTGGGGTTATTGGAAGAATAAGTATTCTATCGGCCACCTGCCGACTGGGTTTTTTTGGAATGGCAACTGTTTGTATGTAATTGTGCATAAGGTCTAAGTCAGAGGATTAAAGAAAAATAACGCTGTTTCCGTCTGCGTCATGAGTTGAAGTGGATTTGAATGAAGTAGAATGAAGGATTGCGTGTGATAAGCATAAGAACGGAGACGTTTATACAACGATCAGACAAAAATTGCTCGTGCGTGCAAATGTTCTTTTTTGCAGGTAAAGTACCGTTACGGAAGTACTTTTTATCAAGCCGAATCCTGGTGAACGAAACGCCGATATCGTACTAAGATGTTAACTTTACGAATTGTGATCATCGCTGAGAGTATAACTTCTCTTTTCAGATACCTAGCCATGGAGCCCACGAATCACGACACTCAAAACACGCCTGAAAGCAGTCCCCCGGGCAGTACCTCGGACGTCTACCGTGGGCATCGAGTGAGGAGTCACTCCACCCCCTATGGGCCCCCGCCTTCCATGGAGCTCCGACAATGGACGCGCCGGCAGTCGGCCCTGGAAAGGCCTATTGTGTTTCAGTACGACCACGATCGGGCCTCGGCAAGCAGTATTCATAATATTGGCGACGTCCATGGTGCCACACCCCCAACCTCTCCCTCTTTAAGCCGGTCAGTTCCGATGTCGGGAGGCTTTAGCGACAGCATGGACTGCCCCTTCAGTCAGTCGGTACCAAACTCCTACGAGATCCACCACGAGGATGCCAGATACGCGGGATTTCGCACGCGCCGCCTCCATTCCGAGCCCGAACGTCCGCCGTCCTACGAGAGCATCTTTGGGTTTCAGGCGACTGCGATTTTGGCGATCCTCACCGAGAACGAAAGTGTGCGCAGCATTCCCGTGTTACCTTCCCCAGACTGCAAAGGAAGGCATAGCTCAACGGACATTGTTGTGGACACGTCCCCGGTCGCGTGTCGACCACGGATACCCAGTGCGCCACCGGAAGTTGAAGTGGATTTCACGGAGTCTGAAATCGCAATAGACTTCAGTTCGTCTGTGTGTAGCGTGACACATTGTAGCGATGACTCGGGCACCCCCACGTCCTGCGACCGTCTCCTCAAGTCTTCCGATACCGAGTTACAACAACACAGTACACACCACCACCGAGAGTGCTCCATAGACACGAAGGAACCGAATGGGAACTGTAAAGATGCGCCAGCTCACAGGTGCTCAAAGAAAAAGACATTACAGAGTTTCTTTTCTCGTCCTAAGTACGTGATGTTGCTGGTGTTTGCTCTGATGGTGTTTGTGGTGGTTATCATCACATTGGTTGTGTGGACGGCGCGGTGAGAGGAAGCTGACGTTTTACACTCATTGTCTAACATGGTGCCATGGACTGACCCCCCCGACAAGTATTTTTTTAATCCATACAGATTCATTGTGGTCACTCCAGCTTTAAAAGACAGTAGATAGAGGTCGTCAGTCTACAAAAAGACATTTACTCGATCACTGTGAAAGCATCACTTTGATTGCTACAAAAGTTTGCTGGAAAACGTGACGTCATCGTATACTTTATGACGTAGTTTCCAGATGTGTGGAGGACATGAGGTTCAGCAAACCAGGTTTTCACACCCTGCAATTGCTGCGTTAAAAGTACATTATCGGAAAAACTGTAGGTCTCCCCGAACGGTTGCAGTGAGAGCCTTTTTTCGCAGCCAATAGTGTACTTTGTGTTCATCTTGTCACATACTGTACCAGCGGGTTGTTGGTATTTGCAAACGTTTTTGGACAAGTCTTGGCCTCTAGAGGTGAGATGCTATTGTATTGAGACGACGCTTAGCATCTCTGCAGGAACCTTCTTGTCGTCGGCAACAAGTGTTTTGAAGAAAACCCGAGTCGGGATCAATTTAGTTTGTAGAAATTCCCAGAATGGGCAATTCATATACTATCAACCAAATAATAGGCGAACAGATCATGAAGCATGTGTGCCATATATGATAAGAAGTCTGTGCCTTAAGTGTGCGATATTGTCTTGAAAGGCAATCTTTGATGTACCTCAGGTTTATTATTTTTGTATTAGAATGCTAGATGCAATCTTGCGCTGTATACATTTTCCCTTTTTTGAGTCAGTTTTAATTTTGAGCATTCAGTTTCGTTTCTAGTTTTTCCACATTCACGTTTTTTTCAGTTAGTCACTTTTCTTATTGAGGGTTGTCCCTCTTGTTTATTAGTGGGTTCTGCGAACCAATTTAGAAATATTATCAAGTTGAGGCGCCAAGTTGAGCGTATGTTCAAAAAAAGTGTTACGTCAACACAGCATAATGACATGGTTGTATTCCTCATAAAAAGGAGCAATGACAAGGTTTGGTTATTTAACAAGAGCAGAGCTCCACGTTCCTTAAAGTAGATAGATAAGATTCAAGACATTCATTCCTTAAACCAGTATTGTTACATGCGTTTCTGTCCTTCATATTCAGTTTTTTTGACAAATTAGATTTGTTCTAAATACATTGTTTAATGTATGACATTTAGATCTGATGTTTTTTACTTATTTGATTAGCAAAATGTGGTTTTTAGGTCCAAAAAATATGCCCTATTTGGTATGAAACGAAATCTGCCGAACGGTAATTGTGTTTTATAAGAAATATGGGACGCCTATATTTACTGCAATATTTATCTACGATATCTCAGATATAGCCATGATTAAATATGCCAAGAGGATTCAAGATTCGACTGTTGGAATTATAAATTGCTCATGTGCGCAAATTGACTGTAACTAGAGTGCAGTTGACGCATTTCTCAAGGCATCTGTCAGGAAAAATAAATTTATTTTGTCTTTATACATATTCAAAGATTAATAAGTAATGGCCCGAATTTAGCTCAATATCATGAGGAGTTTCTTGAAAATTCTTTTCCTCTTCAATAAGTCATTTTGCCTTGTCATTTTCAAATCATTTACAACTTTGTTTCTTGTCGGAAATTTTGCTTCTACGTGCATATTACCCCAGTGGACGGATTAAAATGGTGCGAGCTACACGCTATAGCTGGCCACAATGACTGCAACTGTTCGGATTTGAACAGTAATGATAAGATTTTTCATCCTGTTCTTATTGTTCAGAATCGTATGATCTCATTGAAAATAAGAAGTAGCGTTAAGCTTGAAAAATCTTAATTAAGAATTATTCTTCTTGAATTAAAATGTATTCCTTTTTCAAAAATTTCCTTGCAGTTCATAATGTTTTCGAACAATCGGTCACATGAATAACGGGTACCGGAGAAGATCAGCATTGGTCAGAATTGTGCCGGAAGTGACGTGCAGTGGTGTTAGAAGCGAAGCTGAGTGGTCATTTTATCATAGAGGTGAACGGCAGTGAAGACGGGTTGTCGGAGGAAAAAGAAGTTTTCTAAACAACATGGTAAGAAAACTCTCCTTTTTTACGCATTTTGGGCAGAGAATACTTGTAGAAATAATAGACGCACGATATGAAAACGTGACACGGAACTGGAAGGTGCAAAATCGTGCTTAATTTGCGGTCAACTTGTTTAGAAATAAATGNGAGAAATGGATTTTTACATGAACATTGTCCTTTAAGAATTATTCTTCTTGAATTAAAATGTATTCCTTTTTCCTTGCAGTTCATAATGTTTTCGAACAATCGGTCACATGAATTGTGATCAGTTTCAGTTTATACATGTGTATGTTTACTTTTGTAAAAGATCACTAATTTCAGTTTGAAATATGCTATAAAAATCTATGTGCAGTTATAGAGTAAAATGGGTTCATTTATGTGGACCATCCCTCGATTTTCTGTGGGTAGGCACTGGTTGTAATATTTATTTTATTATTATAATGATTTTTTGTTAAGATATGTTTCCGTTGTATCTTAGATATTTGACTGACATAAGAATCGCACTATCAATGGAGTAAGGCTTTCATTTTGCTGATACTTTTGAGACGCCTCTAGTCAAGAAATTTGGGTTTCCACCTTGCATGCATTATGACTTCTGTTGATTTCTATATCGGTACTAGTTCTGGTAGGCAAATAATTTCTTACATTGATTTCATGATTCATTCTGTACATAAAGCTCATGTCGTTCATGTAATAAAATAATTCAGTTTACCTTTTCTTTTTTCATTTGGTAGCTATCGATTTAATTCCAATGAACGGATGCACTGACGATGACCCCCCCCCCCCACCACCATTTTTGAATACGCTCTCCGTCACCCGGAGTTTCAAAGCCCAGTCAGTTGACTTTGCCCAGCACAGAACGGAGCTTTCGAGTTATTAATAAAGAAAACAAAACGAACAGATTGGCTTTTCTAAGATTTATACTTAAATTTCCTTTATCATGTTCTCGCATTGTCTAAAATACCTAAGTAAAAATTTAAGTCTTTTCGTTTGGTCGAGCCAATTCTAGGTAATTAACTTCTCAATCTGATTGATAGAACTTTCATGATATTAACTTGTCAGTGTTTGCTAGCATGGTTGAATTATCATCAACTTTCCCCTTTGCAAATATCCCCCGCGTCTCCTACATAAGACGAAAAGTTAGCAGTCAGGTTTTTTTTCATTGGAAACGTTTTCGTATCAGGTTATAATATTTTCGAGCTGAATAAACTCGGATGGAGTCGCTGACATTTAAATGTCCAAAATCATACACACGTCATGTATTGAAAAGGCTTTAACACAACTTAAAATTTTTTCGTGTTTTTGTTTTTCTCAAAGTAACCTTTCACAAGGAGTAAAATGGTCCAACCTGAGACTTTAAGACAGCTTTGATCGTTTACGTAAAGCTTTCAACAGTTAATCGTAAGTGTTAATGATTGATGAAGAAAGCACTAGTTTATTATGAGGTCTTTGCGTGCGACAGGTTTATGTCTGTAGTTTTAAGAACGCCTACTTCAAACCCCAGAGGTAGAAAACATAAGGCTGTATGCACAGACTTATTTCAATGAAAAGAATCAAATCAAAATCAGAAGGAAATAGGCCTGCATGACAAAAGGCAAAATTTTACTGCTTTCGTGATAAACATATCGCATCCTCATATGATACTCTGCTGCAGTATAAAATCGACGAAATAAGTTTTTCCTTGCTACTTGTGCATAGAAGGTGAAAATGTAGAGCCTCTCACGTTGATCGTGTTATCAAGATCCATTGATGACAGATTAAAACGCCAACCCTCACGGGTAAAAACTCTAAGTCTCTTAAAGAAGCGACTCTTTTACCAATACAAAAATCGCAAACAAAATATAACGAAATAACTAACGGAACCAAAAACGTAAGCTCCTTGTAGAAGGTAAAAAGGAAGCCCAGATGGGCAGAGATGAAATGTGAACAAGGAACATGTGCCCCTTTAATTTCTTTGTAAACATGACGAAATTGGACAAAAAATGAAGATATCTATTCCCGATAAGTTATAATAACCCCCCTCCCATCCCACACACACACACAAACAACACACTTACTAACAACACACTTACAAACACTCTCTTTCAGGAAAAGCGTAAATCCATAGGTATATGCAGAAAAACTTTATTCTGCACGGCATGCTGTGCGTTACACTGTCGCGTGTTGGCGCTAAAGACAGACTGAAAATCTGCGTTACCACCTCTGCCACCCGCAATGTTGTGTACAAGGAAGTATTGTAAATGTAAAACCCAAGGTTCTGTTTTTTTTTTAAGACACTGTAAAAACCAATGCATTTTTTCTAATACATGTACTTTACCATTCGAAACCGTGTGTTCTACCAATTCATTTCGGTGAACTATCTCAGAGCCCTACGCATACGCATCTTGTCTTCTCTAACACAATCCTGCGCATGTGATTGTTTAGGATTCATTCATTCGACCAATGAAATTTGATTGCTGAGCCTGACGATTTGATATCAAATATAATGGTTGATAAGCAGGGGTGGATCCAGGATTATTTGAAGGGGGGAGGGTCCAGTTTTTTAAGAATGACAGGCCTCGGATGCGAAGCCGACCCTTACCTTTTTGGTGTCAGGTTCGGTGTTTTGGAGGGCAAACAGTGCCATTTGGTGCAGTTTAAAACTATGATTCAGCTCTTCAAAATTCTAATATCAACAGGGGAATATTGGTGTGATTTTTTTCCAGAAAGGGGGGGGGGGGGGGGGGGGGCAGGACCCCCTGACACCTTCCCTAAATCTGCCACTAATAAGATGCTATTGTTTTGTCATTTTATAACAGCAATCCCAAACCACCATCCCCGTGTGACAGGNCTGCCCAAAATGCGTAAAAAAGGAGAGTTATCTTGCCATGTTGTTTAGAAAACTTCTTTTTCCTCCGACAACCCGTCTTCACTGCCGTTCACCTCTATGTTAAAATGACCACTCAGCTTCGCTTCTAACACCACTGCACGTCACTTCCGGCACAATTCTGACCAATGCTGATCTTCTCCGGTACCCGTTATTGTGATCAGTTTCAGTTTATACATGTGTATGTTTACTTTTGTAAAAGATCACTAATTTCAGTTTGAAATATGCTATAAAAATCTATGTGCAGTTATAGAGTAAAATGGGTTCATTTATGTGGACCATCCCTCGATTTTCTGTGGGTAGGCACTGGTTGTAATATTTATTTTATTATAATAATGATTTTTTGTTAAGATATGTTTCCGTTGTATCTTAGATATTTGACTGACATAAGAATCGCACTATCAATGGAGTAAGGCTTTCATTTTGCTGATACTTTTGAGACGCCTCTAGTCAAGAAATTTGGGGTTCCACCTTGCATGCATTATGACTTCTGTTGATTTCTATATCGGTACTAGTTCTGGTAGGCAAATAATTTCTTACATTGATTTCATGATTCATTCTGTACATAAAGCTCATGTCGTTCATATAATAAAATAATTCAGTTTACCTTTTCTTTTTTCACTTAGTAGCTATCGATTTAATTCCAATGAACTGATGCACTGACGATGACCCCCCCATTTTTGAACACGCTCTCCGTCACCAGGAGTTTCACAATTCTTACACAAACTCTTCTCTACGCAGCATACGCTCTCCGTCACCAGGAGTTTCACAATTCTAACAAAATCTCTCCTCTACGCAGCATACGCTCTCCGTCACCCGGAGTTTCAAAGCCCAGTCAGTTGACTATGCCCAGCACAGAACGGAGCTTTCGAGTTATTAATAAAGAAAAAAACGAACAAATTGGCTTTTCTAAGATTTATACCTAAGTTTCCTTTATCATGTTCTCACATTGCCTAAAATACCTAACTAAAAATTTAAGTCTTTTCGTTTGGTCGAGCCAATTCTAGGTAATTAACTTCTCAATCTGATTGATGAACTTTCATGATATTAACTTGTCAGTGTTTGCTAGCATGGTTGAACTATCCTCAACCATGTTAGCATGGTTGAACTATCCTCAACTTTCCCCTTTGCAAATATCCCCCTTGTCTCCTACATAAGACGAAAAGTTAGCAGTCAGGTTTTTTTCATTGGAAACGTTTTCGTATCCAGGTTATAATATTTTCGAGCTGAATAAACTCGGATGGAGTCGCTGACATTTAAATGTCCAAAATCATACACACGTCATGTATTGAAAAGGCTTTAACACAACTTAAAGTTTTTCCGTGTTTTTGTTTTTCTCAAAGTAACCTTTCACAAGGAGTAAAATGGTCCAACCTGAGACTTAAAGACAGCTTTGATCGTTTACGTAAAGCTTTCAACAGTTAATCGTAAGTGTTAATGATTGATGAAGAAAGCACTAGTTTATTATGAGGTCTTTGCGTGCGACAGGTTTATGTCTGTAGTTTTAAGAACGCCTACTTCAAACCCCAGAGGTAGAAAACATAAGGCTGTATGCACAGACTTATTTCAGTGAAAATAATCAAATCAAAATCAGAAGGAAATAGGCCTGCATGACAAAAGGCAAAATTTTACTGCTTTCGTGATAAACATACCGCATCCTCATATGATACTCTGCTGCAGTATAAAATCGACGAAATAAGTTTTTCCTTGCTACTTGTGTAGAGAAGGTGAAAATGTAGAGCCTCTCACGTTGATCGTGTTATCAAGATCCATTGATGACAGATTAAAACGCCAACCCTCACGGGTAAAAACTTTAAGTCTCTTAAAGAAGCGACTCTTTTACCAATACAAAAATCGCAAACAAAATATAACGAAATAACTAACGGAACCAAAAACGTAAGCTCCTTGTAGAAGGTAAAAAGGAAGCCCAGATGGGCAGAGATGAAATGTGAACAAGGAACATGTGCCCCTTTAATTTCTTTGTAAACATGACGAAATTGGACAAAAAATGAAGATATCTATTCCCGATAAGTTATAATAACCCCCCTCCCATCCCACACACACACACAAACAACACACTTACAAACAACACACTTACAAACACTCTGTTTCAGGAAAAGCGTAAATCCATAGGTATATGCAGAAAAACTTTATTCTGCACGGCATGCTGTACGTTACGCTGTCGCGTGTTGGCGCTAAAGATAGACTGAAAATCTGCCCTACCACCTCTGCCACCCGCAATGTTGTGTACAAGGAAGTATTGTCAATGTAAAACCCAAGGTTCTGTTTTTTTTTAAGACACTAAAAACCAATGCATTTTTTCTAATGCATGTATTTTATCATTCGAAACCGTGTGTTCTACCAATTCATTTCCGTGAACTATGTCAGAGCCCTACGAGTCCGCATCTTGTCTTCTCTAACACATTACACTTATGCATTCGACCAATGAAATCTGATTGCTGAGCCTGACGATTTGATATCAAATATAATGGTTGATAAGCAGGGGTGGATCCAGGATTATTTGAAGGGGGGAGGGTCCAGTTTTTAAAGAATGACAGGCCTCGGATGCGAAGCCGACCCTTACCTTTTTGGTGTCAAGTTCGGTGTTTTGGAGGGCAAACAGTACCATTTGGTGCAGTTTAAAACTATGATTCAGCTCTTCAAAATTCTAATATCAACAGGGGAATATTGGTGTGATTTTTTTCCAGAAAGGGTGGGGGGGTCAGGACCCCCTGACACCTTCCCTAAATCTGCCACTAATAAGATGCTATTGTTTTGTCATTTTATAACAGCAATCCCAAACCACCATCCCCGTGTGACAGGTATGGTAGTACTAGGAATGAAAGTTTGGGGTCCCATGGATTAGTTGGATCATTGGGGTTAGTATAAAATGGGAAGAATCTTACCTGCACTAACTAATGTTGAACGGACTACGGTTTTCAGCTGACTACTATGCCTGTCACGCTGGCTAGAGATCCATTGTACTGCATCAAATATAACAATTTTAAATCGAAGCTTTCGTGCGGAAAGCGGGGGAGCTGTGCATTATTATGGAAATCAGGTGAGCATTTTTGTGAGAGGTGTTCAGATAGGTCAAAGGTCAGTAGAAGATGGAGAAGACAGATTTTTCATGGTACGTTGATACAATTTCCACATATGACAAAGAATTTAGCACTGAAAATGACAGCAAACTGCCGTATAAGTGTTGTATAGATGATATAAGATTATGTTGCGTATTTTGTGTTGACAACGTTCGCCCAAATGGAGCATTTAGCACAAATAGTCCTTATGGCCGTGGAGACTTCATATTCATGTCAAATGCACTCTCTATTAGAAGTCCAAAATCATTTTAAAATTTGAAATTTGAATTTTTATTCTGTTATTTTAGTGAGGAAATGCATTTGACAAAGAGGAGGGAAGGGTCTTATTTTAGCTGTCCGAAGGTCTGAAAGTGTCTCCGTCTTCAAAAATGTTAAACTACTGGACTCGGATTTCTTGGCGAGGACATCGACTTGTTTTTCAAAGTACGAAAATTTGCTGTTTATTTATTAAACTTTAAACAGACAAATGCATATTTAGCAATAAGATGTTGAAATATTGTGTCACTATATTCCTGGAAACGGCGGAGCCAGGCTAGCGGGCGGATGAAACGAAATGAGACAAATCCAGCTATTTTTCATCAATATGCCATACAAATAACAGTAAATGTATCCTCGTCTTATGTTCTTATTGTGCTCACCCCCTTCTTTTAGAAACCCCTTGTTTGGCCTAAATGCCTAAATAATTTTTAAGATTCTGTAAATTTTATGCAAATTGGGCCCACACGTTTTCATTCACTGGCTGTCATATCCGTGATTATCTTCTTAATCCGACCGCCTGGTCTTGTCACATTGCATCTTACGTATGAATCTAAAGAAGTTAGTTCCGTTAATAGTGTGAACAGGGAAGAAGTTGTAGTTCTACAACTTCTTGGCACGGGGTATAAAAGAATAGGAATCGCACCGTTGCAAAGTGTGTGATTGCTGAAAACGTGATGCTTCATTTGATATGTTCTAGCATTTCAAAGTTGAATGGTGTTTTGTTAATATAATGGCATGACATACTGCCTTTCGTGATTGTGATTTTCTTCTTTTAATTTCAGTGATTCCTACCTGCTGTTTAACCGGGCGATTGGATGCGTTCTCCATCAAAGATTTCTGATTCGTGTTCAGCAGCGCCCGAACCCATGTCAAGTTTATTTTGCCTGCCGAAGTTTGTGTTTTAGTTAATTTGCAGGGTTAAAATTTTATATAACTGTAATGTTTGCGTAGGATTGCAATTCAATGCATAAAATGTGCATCAACTTAACGGTAGCACGCAGCGAGCATTTTATTTAATAAACTTATGATCAGAAAAGAAAAAAGAAAGAAATGGACTAAATCTATACTAAGCACCAACCTTACATGTTGTTGGTTGTATGTTATACACTTGCTTTTAAGTCGTAGTACAGTACTCTGCCCGACAGCATGGCGCTTTGCGTAGTTTATTCAAACATCTGTGTCGGGAGGAGGTATCCATCAATTCTCGAACTGGAGTTATGGCAAAGATAATTTCAATGCATTGTGTTTTGCCTAAGTGCTGGATGAAAAGAAAAATGATAGTTATGAAGTTATCACTGAGCCATGTTCCGGTAGAGTACTGTACTAACACCACTAATTTTTTATTTGATGGGCAATAATTTTCTGTGGGTAAATTGGGTAAATCTTCAGTTAGGCACTTGGCTGATTATTGATTTTTATGATAAGTAAAACTCTGTGGAGCAAAATATCTCAACTTCATTACGTATATTGCTTTGACATGAAACTTTTAGGAGATAATCAAATACTTCCAGTTTAAAAAAAGAGCTTCCAGGTTTTTAATCAAGAGGATTTTTCGTGTGAGCAGCGATTTCCAAATGCATAAAATTTTCAACACGCTTTAGTTAGCGATAGTGGGCCTTTTTTTTTTCTTTTTTTTTGTATTTTGGCGTGATTTATATTTCGGAATACGATGTTGTAATACAAAAATGTCTTTATTATAAAGCAAAATCATACTTTTCAGTTTTCATATTCAAATGTTTTGTTTGTATATGTTTGGACATAAATAAACCTATATATGTCGAACTTTGTTACAATATTTGCAAAATCTTAATTTTATTACTCGCCGCGAACCCTTATCACCCTTACGATTCTCTTGTCCCTGAAGAAAATCCAGCTGTTTGAATCTCTGCGCAACTACCTCAGCTTTCCTTCTAGAGTTCGTGCGCCCCTCTTGTAGTAATACAATTGATTATTTTTGCAAAAAGAAAGTTGCTGGGACCCAGGAGCGCCAGCATTCGAACCCGGGACCTGCTGACTTGGAGGCAAGCGCGCTACCTACTCCTCTAAGTGTTCCCACCCACCCTCCACAGGTAGACCTTCTTCTTATAGTAACCAAAGGGAAAATTATTTAAAAAAATGCCATGCGTGAAAAGTATTCAGTGATATCTAAGTACCCAAACTGAACTCTAATCCACCAAGTCAATGGTGGGTACCACCGAGTCAATGAAAATGCTACATTTTGCAACTTTGGAAAATCCTTTATTCAAAGCAAAACAAAGTCTGTTAATGAATGCAATGAAATTCCATTTATTTTAAAGTATCTGCATGTAAATGCACAGTTTTGAAAAATACCTTAAGGTTTAAATATTCAAATATAACAACAAAGACAATGTTATTGATACCTACATTAGAACTCTCTCAACAGTGTGACAATTTCAATCCTTTTCTTTATTTGATTTGCAGAATAAACCTTTTAACCAAACTACTAGTATTTTCAATGTCTAGCATACTACATAATCAAACGAATAACAAATGATAAATAAGGATGCGGAACTTAAAATGTCACAAATTCTTTTACATAAAACGATATTGTACAAAAGTATTTGCCACTTGTACGGCTATCAGATCTGGATAATTATGACAGATCAATGAATAAGTCCAGGCCTGTAGCCAGCATTTTCAAAAAGGAGGTTCTTTTTCTGAAAAAGTGGACTTTTTACCATAAAACCTCCTTGTACCTAGATACAATTTTACCCAGAGGGGACCTGTTCCCGGCAAAAAAGGGGCGGTTCTTTCGAACCCCCCGAATTCCCACTGGCTACGGGCCTGAAGTTGTACTGGATACAGTCATTATCTATATCAAAAATCCCGTAACCTTCATTACATAACTTGCTCTCACACACGAGTAAATAAACATCATTACTGCACGAAGCAGTCGAAAGAATGAATTCAATTTCAATTCAATTTATTAAACCTTTGAGCCCTACGGCTCATCAGAATATAAAACAGTGACAATATAAAGTTATATCTAATCAACTGCCATTACTACAAGCAACTACTACTGATACAAACAATAACAATAATGATAATAATAATTCATCGGACTGACATTAATCTTAGTTCCGATGCACATTTCAGATATTTTTCTAAGTTGTTTAATTGTGATACATTGTTAAGTGATAGTAATTTAATTAATTTAAAGACGCTTGGCTTTGTATAATAAAATTTCTTAATATATTTCTGCCTAATCGTGTTGTAGTGAGGGCATTTAAAGATAAAGTGAATTTCATCCTCTACATCATTTAAATTGCATAACAGATTCTTAATTTCTTATTTGTGTCTGTGTATCGGCCAGTCTCTACAGCTAGATTATGTGATGAAAGCCTAAATTTTGCGATAAATTCCTTATTTTTCTGTGAAATTGGCTTATTCAAGTAAAATTGCACTGTGAAATTATCAACAAGGTGTTGATACAGAAGCCCTTTACTCGCTGTGAATATTTCTCCTGTCAGTACTTGTCTAAAATGATCCTTCAATCTTTGTTCTATCAAGAACAGTATACAAACATCCGACATGTTTTCATAAAAAGTGAATGTTGCTGGTGAAAGAAATTTCAAAGAACAGCAGGTTCTTAGAAAATAGGGCAACTCGAATGAATGACCCCTTCAACTTAACGCAGTTTTGTCCAAGGTATCATTGTCACTAATGCCAGTTATACCAGTGTTTTAATATAAAAAGTTTCACATTGTACATTCTATGAACCTGTACTCAAGAAAATGGATGTTATTGATCTACACGATTAGACTAACCTTAATAATTAAGATTAGATCCACAACAGTGATGAGCAAATCAAGATAAATGCTAAAAAAAGTTTTTTTTTTCGTTTTATGCACGTCAATACAGATTCTATTCACACCTGTCAAAGCAGCTTTTCAACCTCAGGAAATATTTGCTGATGGAGATTGAAATTTGCCAGCTCTATTTACACGTCAATTCTAAAACTAAACAATCGGTCATTATCTTGAAATGACATTGAACACAAACAAAACATTTTTTCTAATTTCATATTAAAGCATTTAAAGTAAAAAAAACGTTTCAGGCACGAAAAACAACAATCAAAATGTGGAAAAATACCCAAACAAAGTTTCCAACCATAGCACAACTAGAACTCAGCTCAAATATTAAAACTAATTGAAATATAACAACTTTTAATTTTTGGAATTAAATTACTACTAGTTGTTTTTATATTATTACTACTACTACTACTACTACTATAGGCCCTATTATGATCTTTAGGGGTTCAGAGCCAGGGCTTGACAAAAACTCATATTACTGCATTAGCTTACATGTTTTGGATAAAAGATAAATATTCATTGTTCATGGACGTTCTTACATTGCCTTTATACTAATGACAGTTTACCGATGACGTCATAATTGCAACTTGGGTAAAGATTTCAGAATCACGTTCAAAAATCTCTCCTATACCTATAATATATACGTATATTTTTAAATACGTATTGAAATATAACAACTCTACGAAATTAAACTATTATACCTATAATCCGTTCTTTAATTTAGAAATGGAAATATAATACTCAACTACTGGGCACAAAATATCAACAATGTTACATGTTAATAACTATGGATCAAGCTGCCCAATCCACAACATTTCCCCATTCTTGACATTTCCACACGTAAACATTTTACTGCCACTACTATTTCTACCATCAAAATAGTAAACATAAGATGCAAATGCATTTGTCATTTCCGTGGGCTGTGAAGAGCTGAAGGAAATATGGAGGAAGCAAAAGGGGGGAAATTGGGGCATTACAAAAACCAGTTTCAGCATTTCGATATGAAATGCAAATCACAAATAAGTTCTCATCAAATACCTAACATTAATATCTCACAACGCTGTACTAAAGCGGTTGAAACTAACATATTCGTATACTTAGTGTCTTGACCGTCTCACATCCACTTCCTGGTCACTCTGAACTGATAGAGAAGTGACATCTCCTTCTTGAGTGCGAGTCCAATTAGATTCATGGGGGGAGGAGGCAGAGTGTATTGGACGCATTTTAGTTCAATACTCATAATTATCCTATAGTTGAACCTTTATTTACAATTTACGGCGATAAAAATTCATCGGCCACATATGTGCTACATAAATTTCAAAACACACCATTGATACAATAAATCTCATACCTTAAACCACCCCTAGATGAAACGATATTGTGAAGGTCACTGTCTGTGGTCAAATGCACGTTTTTATCCGAACAGTTTTAAGTATGCATGACATGTACTTCCTTGGTTTGTTCAAAGTTTGGTCACTTGGAGAAAAATACCATTAATCCCAGGAAATTTGGTGAAGTTTGAAAATTTTGCCGGAAGATCTTACAATGCACATCTTTACATAAATAATTCAACACGCTTTAGAACAAAATTGCATAAAGACACAATAATATGTATGCCCAATTACTATTGTTTTACTTTGCGCCATTTACATGTATCTTAAGTTACACCTGGGCTCCGTATCTCGAAAGGTTCGCTATGTTGCGCACGTGCGTTAGCGTCTCGATTCCATGGCCCCGTATCTCGAAAGAATCGGTTATGGAATCGAGACACTAACGCACGTGCGCAACATAGCGAACCTTTCGAGACACGGACCCAGGTCTGCCAGTTATAATGACAGGTCTACGTACGCTTTTAACGAATTTTTGCTCAAATTTCGCTCTGAATTATATTCATTAGTAAAATTAATACGTTAGAATTCCACAATGTGGTGCAACTTTTTTACTCTGCTGTCTTTAGATTTACGACTGCGACTGTATGTTTGAAATGACAGTGGTTTAAGTAATCTGCCGGTACTATTTTATTGGCAACTACGTAAACAAACGTCAATCTCTACAAACATCCACATGATAGATATTTATAGCTGTCGAAGAGAAACATGGCCGAAGAGAACCGCGGTCCTCAGAAGTATAAATCTGAGCAGATGATGAAAAAGGTTTGTTTTCACATAGTTTAAAATATGTATTATATCACTAGCTGGTGAAGCATACTATTTCGGTCTCTATGATTTTAATTATTTTATTAAAAAAAAATGTTTAAATATTTTTATCACAGGTGTGTTTGAAAAAAAAACTGTCGTTCATTGGGGGGGGGGGGGGGAGAAGCATACTTCTGAGAGCTGTTTTAACATTAAAATAAAAAAAATTAAACCAAGTTTTCAGCTCACCTAAATTACACCTGAATTAAGTAGATCAACAATGCCAGATAAGGAATGGGAGAAAAAATTTGAAGTTCGAAGTTTTATGGCCTGTAAAATCAAATTTCCACATCGGGCGGCTTGATTGACGGTTATATAAACAAACGTCAATCACACAGGAACTTTTACTTCCTTTGATTGATAGGTGATGATCAAAGCGGTTAAGTGCAGGCTGCTTGATTGACAGTTATATAAACAAACGACAATCGTCACACTGATGAGTAAGTACAGGTAGGCACAGTGACTACAACCAAAGAAAACGGGATATCTCCAGAAGTATAGATATGGCTGGTTGAAGGTTTTTTTCTTTTAAACATGTTTATTTGCTGTTAGTTAGAAACTCAGCTGCTGGTATTATGTGATGGGAGGTTGCACTCGCAATACTTCCATGTATCAAATTTAGCAACCAATTAAATTTATTTTGTGGCAGGTTTTTTTTCTCTAGGAATGATATTTCGTCATATTACCACGAGGTTCGGTTCATATTGATATGGTATTATTTACTAGGTATAGTCTGTCTTGAAATACCATTTCTAAAAGCTTGTTCAACGCGAGCATTTTTAAAATAACAGATTAAAAATTCTATTCAGCGAAATTAACATTGCGATATTCATATCTAATCACAATGACTTGTAACTCATAATCCATAACTATAGAATTTGTACTTTTTCTAATTATAAACGACCGAGGCGGTCACATTTTGAAACCTGTCCTGTCTCAGCATGGTTGTGCTTGTTGAAGCTACTCTTAAAAAGGTTTACTCTAGAAAAAGAAAAGGAGGCAAATCGCATACAGCATTATATGCTCTCCTTAAGAAAACAGAAGGAAAATATAAATAATGTTTATGTCCGTACATATAGAAAATAGAAAGAAAGTAAAAATTTAGAAAAGAATGAGCAGCCACAGCTAAAATGAACATTATGCTAATAAACAAATAAATTGATGGGTAAAAAAGAATTTATCAATAGAAAGATTTATACTCAAAAAATAAAAAATATTGAAATAAAAAAATAATAAAAACTGGTTCTGTTCTAAGTTATTGTAAAGTTCTGAGAAGCTATTGACCATTGGCACATTTTCGCCTTTGATCTGTTACTCCGGATCATATCTAAAATGTTATTCTATGTAATTTTAGAATAAGATACTGAATTTGACAACTACTTAAAACAACTTTTTATCTGCGGTAATATTATGGCGTCTGTCCCTCCTGAACATTATTAGGACGTTTACTACAGAAGTGATGGAGATGTGACAAGTCGTTGGTCCCTACAAATACATAAAGTAGGCCATAATAAACGCTTTTATAACCATTTAACTCTGTAAAGATTGTCGTTAAAGGGGTGTTAATGCACGTCTCTTGGCACTTTTGTTCCTCATCTACTGAGCAGAAATAACAGAAGATCCTTCTGTACAATTGTTGTGTTAAAAAGTAGGAAAAATCAAAGAAAAATGATTTGAAAAAAATATTCCATACAGAATTTCAAGTCTGTAGATTGTAGGATACATGTATGTTTATAATATGGTCCCTCGCTCCTACCTCCGTTTAAATATCAAAAATAGGAACAAGTTTAAACTTAAAAGGATTGAAGGGCGTTGACTAGCCTGTATCAGCTGCGCAACAACAACAATAAATAAATAAATAAATAATTGCCTTTATTCATACTTTTCAAACCAGGCCTTCGACACAGTCCAGACTGACATACTGAGAATGTACAGATACAAATAGAATAAATAATGTAATAGAATAAAGACAAAAATAAATGATAAACAATGATTGCAATAAAATTCTTAAAAGAATGCCCCCCCCCCCCAAACTTACAACGTTGGACAGGGAATTGTTAAAAAACCACAAAGACGACAACGTCATTTGACCTTACACTGAGGGTAGTAAGCCCGTGTGATGTGCCGGACAAACGGGGTCACGGTGTGCCGTCATCAGCCGAGCGAATCCTTCAGTATTTCAGTCTTGCCTCGGGTATAGAAAAACATGCAATTTGTTTGCGTTAAGACATCCTTTAAGTGAGATGTTCTTTTACCTGGCTCATTGTTATCAATATGGCGAAGGCAATGTCGACAATGTCCTCCCAGCACCCCTAACACCTCTTGTCTTACAACCCGTCCTCACCTCACCGGCCCCTGTCATTACGGGGCGACACTGCCATTCATATAAAGGCTAGTTCCAGCTTTGTTCTTTTTCAGTCCGTTTGAATATCTGTTGACTGTTAACTCCAGTGCAGGTATGTCTTTCTATCGTATTATTTTCTATATGTAGTATAACGCCAATGAAGGCAAGCGTTATATTACATGTACTGGTATAAGCACAAGTTGAAGTTGGTCACCTTTGGAGTCAGCCGATGGAATAGGATATTATGAAGATATGAACAACCAAGATAGCTGTGTTTTACTTTTTCTTCTAGTAACGTAATATGCGTATTTACCAGTATATGTGTCGCATCACACTTCAAGTGATGTATCGATTTAGCCCATTTTATCAGCATTGAAATGCTTGTCAATTTCATCAGTCGGGATATTTGTGCCTTACAGCTGTTAAGAAAGACGTGTGTCGGTTTCTAGAACAGATTTACAATATTTGGGACTCCATGTTAAGGTGTATCATACATGCAGGGCAAATTCAAGCGAGAACCTTGGTAAATAATAAATCTACAAAAAGTGGCCACTTAATATTCTGTAAATGCGCGCACTGCTTTTAAGGCATTCAAACGGACAACTAACACATTGTTGTTCTAGCCGACATTAATTTCGTCTGTTTTTCATGTTTCAATGTTCTCTACTAAAGTCATTTTCCGCGTATGCATACTCCAGCTACATTTTTTTCTTTTCACTTTCCTTGCTCGAAGTAAAACGCCATCCAAGTAATTCAGCATCCACTTAATTATAAGGAAATATATGTTATAAGTAAAAATATATTAGTAAGTAGTTAACAAATGGAATATTATTCTCGGTCTATTTTAACAATAGCACAGACTTTTAAAAATATGGCCACGCCAAACGCCGATGGGAGGAAGTAAACATCTGANCACTAAAGTCATTTTCCACGTATGCATACTCCAGCTACATTTTTTTTCTTTTCACTTTCCTTGCTCGCAGTAAAACGCCATCCAAGTAATTCAGCATCCACTTAATTATAAGGAAATATATGTTATAAGTACAAATATATTAGTAAGTAGTTAACAAATGGAATATTATTCTCGGTCTGTTTTAACAATAGCGCAGACTTTTAAAAATATGGCCACGCCAAACGCCGATGGGAGGATGTTAACATCTAAGATGTTTCCCTCGACAATTTTATCAAAACAATAATTCTTTTGTTACACTAGTTTTCCGGATGGAATCCTCTCTAATCTGTTTCACATCTTACAGGTTTCAGTGTTAAGCGTCCCAAGTCATTGTATGGTCTTAAGTGGTAATTACCGCCATTACGTAATCTCAAGCATACATATTAAAAAGCCCCCCCGTGTATGTATGCAGACCCCTATGCACGATTATGTATGTATGTGGGTCACACTGGCTTTGTCTGAGCATTTGCACAGTATGCATATGTGATATTATCTCTTCAGCTGAAGACGGAGGTACGAGTAAGGGCAGGGAATTAACCAAACCGCAGAACGAAGGACGCGAACGGCACGTACTTATTGCATCGACCTGAACGCCAACGGTTGGGTTAAATATTAAGGTAATGTGTGCTCTCTTAGTTTCTGTTTGTTGATTGTTTTTAGACACTTGCTTTTGGTTTCTTATCTAAAAATTGCTTGTATTCGATGAGGCAGCTAAAATTCTGCTCATCAGGCTGACCTTATCTTTGTTTGGAACAATTTCACCATGCCCGGTTTGTATGGAGAAAAACTCCTTCTCGGAATGCTCTTTTAAACAATGTGTTTTAGTGATAGAATTGTACTAAGTGCTTTCTCAGTGCCATCTTTTGGGGAATTTCTTTTCCGTAATGGCTACCATGACAGTAGACAAGGTGAAAACGGCCTCCGAGTATCGCTGGAGTATCAGCAAGACTCCCCTGCAGTGTACATGCACGTTATAAGCATATACATTTGTGATACCGGAAAATTTTATTCTTTTCAAATGCCACAAGAGTGAGAGACCTTTTCTTATAATCATATATTAAATGTGGAAATATTAAATTCAAGTTTAAATGTAATCGTCAGTCTCCCAATGTAACGATAGTATTTTTTTTCACAGGGCAGTGTTAAAGAATGCTGTGGAGGCGTCTTCTTTTCGCTCTCCAACTGGTTGGCTTAAGTAGGTTTCAAGTCAATGGAGAGGATACATATTGTAAGTATGGTACAAAAGTGGACCCAATGTCCCTCCCCCATTTTCCTAAAAATCGACAAACGGATAAAACATGCAACTATTTAAACAAATGAATATGCTTAAATGAAAAGTATAAACATAGTGGCAATAACAAAAAGAAATTAATATATAAAAACATGAGAATATAATGAAATTATAAAACGATGGAATAGGATTCCAACCCCTTTTTTCTTACAACGTGTTAAAAAAAACGACCAGAGTTTGCTGGAGGTGCACGGTGAAAAAAAATTGAAGACATTAAACAAAAATAAAAAAGTTACGTATCCCCCTTTTTGTTTTACACTCGGAACAGCAACTTATGACATTTTATGGAGAACAGAAGTGGAAGAATTTTAAAATAGTTACTGCAGCTCCACTTGCTAAAATAAGTTAAAGATTTTGCTTCAGTAAATGATGATTTGCCTGATCGTTGTCTTGACATCTTTTCTAAAACATTGACGCTGGGTTCTTTAATTTAGACCCGCTGTACAATTCTTGTGAAACATCCAAGATGTGACGAACGAAATGGCATTATCTCGGGATGATAAACTGCATACTTATCAAAATTGAATTGAAATATTTATTTCTTTGCACCCTCCCTCTCCCACTCTCCCACTCCACCATCACCACCACTTGTGCTATGTTTCACAAATGGAAGTTTAAATGTTATGATGAAATATTTGGTCTACTTCAGTTCGAGATCAGTTTGTGTAAGCCTTCCAAACCAGAGTTACTATTTGTCAGAAATAATATTTTCCTTATGTAATAGGTACAATATTTTTCTTATTTGCACTGCTTCTGATTTATCCTGGGACAGAGAAGACTAATTGCTAGTCTGAAAGTTCTTTTATAAAGTAGACTTAAGGGTGGTCACCTCAAGTTACGTGTCCTTACGGCGACGTTGACCAGAAATACATCATTATCTCGACTATTTTACTAAAAGGAATGGGCACAAAAGATGCATTAATTTAGGATCCATGCGGATATTAAAATTTTGTGTATCTGGATATGTTGTGTAGATTTAATCTTAAACATGTACATGTATAGCTAAGAATATGCATAATCGGCCACATCATAACTTAACACGAGACTATTAAGTTAAACAGGTAAAATCAACCTTCTTTCTTACAGGAGCAATATATTTCTAACAACTATCAGGACAAAAAATCAGATTTCTCTATTCCAAAATCATTATTATCAAAGCACTTTGAGGTGTGAGATTTTAATCACTGAAATCTCTCCTTTTTATCAGACCCGTGCAGTTTTTTATCGGGTCTTTACATATGGGCACTCCAGCTGTATCATAAATGGGATTCTTTATTGATACACCTTCACAAATAAGATACAATCAAAGACAGCACATCTAACTATAACAGAGTACAAACAAGTTAATGAAAAAATATACTTGATTTTAATGTTTGCATAAAGGCGATATAAATAAATACGTGTTAAAAAATCAGTTTACCAGGTCTGGCAGCTTATATTAGATCTCACACTGGAAAAGGAAAGTTTACTGACCTTTACTGATCTCGACCTTTACGTATAAAGTACATTCATAGAGGTTAAACAGACAACTCCTGCTACAGATACGTAAATCTGCAGGACGTGGACACACATTTAGATCCAATTAAATAAATGTATAATAATACCAATAAATTAATTTATAAAAAGATAAATTTAAAATGTACAATGATAATCTATAGGTGATGAGTTTAAATACATATACTGGAAAGAGTACAATGTATTAAGAGAGGGCCTGTTCCCTTTGTTGGAAGCATCTATTTACAAAACACATAACCATTCTAAGAATATCTAAGTCTTGAGCACCCAGAAGAAAATTAAACAGTTCATTATTGCTGAGGTCACCTAGGGGTAGGAACTCTGACAGCTGCCCTCTAAATGGATCACGTATTGAATCATATGCTTTGCACTCTAGCAGGAGGTGGAACTTATCTTCTACTTTATTCGAATCATAATTCAAGGCCTAAAGTTCAGAACATCACTTGACCGGATTCATTAAGACGTGGTCCTTTTCCATGCGCCTACACAGGTGTAATTATGTGGTAACTGCGGTGTAATAACCTCACCCGGCCTTCTTCCTGTAGTTAGGCTGTTTGAACGTCTACTGGAAACTCACCTCTAACATCAGCGAACACTGATGGAAGATACAACGCCGCGGGGAGGTGTACTGAAATCAGGGCCTACGGATTTTATAAAGTGCGCAGTAGTAAGGGTTGCTGTTGGTTGTAGCGGATGGTTGAGTGTTGAGTCGAGGGGACGGACAACTATTAACGTCGTTCACTGGTCCAACCAAAAGATGCAAAGCGGTGGTCCACTTCACGCCAACCAGTAAACAAAGCAAAGCGGGGTCCCATCTTCATCCAACCAATGATAACCAATGCAAGCAGCCCCCCCCCCCCAGCCCCCTCATACATGTAGACCACGTGCAGTACAGTGGCATCACAAATGATATCTCATTTTGTAATCTTCATTTTACCTACTCGTGTCTGGAGACCAGGTGTTCTTTCTTCATCGAAAAAGAACTTGTTATCCCAGGTTCCACTTTTTCGTTTCCTGTGTTGTATGTATGCATCTGCGCTGTTGTAGTCTCTGATGGAAAATTTACAAAACAAATATGCCCGAAAATAAGTCAGTTTGTGTCGATCACTTTTATTTGTGAAATTGCCCATCAAATACTTCATCTGTGTGAATTGTAAGCGTTCAGCATAGAAGAGGGTTTTACTGATGAGTGAATGAATGTTTTCTTTATTTTAATAGACTCGATGGACGATGGCGGGAGTTGCTGGAGGAAGAACGCCAAGTATAAAGCACTGTCGTCTGCGTCAACTGTGGAAATGTACGCGTGGGGTCCTGGCGGCACGAGCAGCGGCGTCGTAGGGGATCCGACAAGCTGTCGTTTTCTTTTCAAGGCGCAGGATTTGGATCATGTTCTCACTGTAGACTTCAAATCAGGCTTCTTCTGGAGCAACAGAAGTGATTCCTATTTAGTCTTTTACGACGGCGACCAAAGCAGTCATGAAATGGTACGTTAACAAAACCGAACATCATGAAATTCGAATCTTATTTCTAACTAGAGGTCTTCCACGATGTGTACGCCCTCTTCTCTTTCTTTAATATATTTCTTTTTTTTTCTTTCGTTCTTCCTATTATTTTGTATCGTTACATTTTTATGAAACTATACACAGAGCTCATGAGTGTAAACTTGGAAGTGGTATGGTAAATAGTCAATCTGTTTTTACATTTTAGTTGCGTTTATCTTCCAAATCATCGACACCTAAGATGCCNCGTTCGTATAGATTGGAGAATTACCGTATCTCATTTTGTAATCTTCATTTTACCTACTCGTGTCTGGAGACCAGGTGTTCTTTCTTCATCGAAAAAGAACTTGTTATCCCAGGTTCCACTTTTTCGTTTCCTGTGATGTATGTATGCATCTGCGCTGTTGTAGTCTCTGATGGAAAATTTATGTAACAAATATGCCCGAAAATAAGTCAGTTTGTGTCGATCACTTTTATTTGTGAAATTGCCCATCAAATACTTCGTCTGTGTGAATTGTAAGCGTTCAGCATAGAAGAGGGTTTTACTGATGAGTGAATGAATGTTTTCTTTATTTTAATAGACTCGATGGACGATGGCGGGAGTTGCTGGAGGAAGAACGCCAAGTATAAAGCACTGTCGTCTGCGTCAACTGTGGAAATGTACGCGTGGGGTCCTGAAGGCACGAGCAGCGGCGTCGTAGGGGATCCGACAAGCTGTCGTTTTCTTTTCAAGGCGCAGGATTTGGATCATGTTCTCACTGTAGACTTCAAATCAGGCTTCTTCTGGAGCAACAGAAGTGATTCCTATTTAGTCTTTTACGACGGCGACCAAAGCAGTCATGAAATGGTACGTTAACAAAACCGAACATCATGAAATTCGAATCTTATTTCTAACTAGAGGTCTTCCACGATGTGTACGCCCTCTTCTCTTTCTTTAATATATTTCTTTTTTTTCTTTTGTTCTTCCTATTATTTTGTATCGTGACATTTTTACGAAACTATACACAGAGCTCATGAGTGTAAACTTGGAAGTGGTATGGTAAATAGTCAATCTGTTTTTACATTTTAGTTGCGTTTATCTTCCAAATCATCGACACCTAAGATGTCATACAGTACCAACAGTCGATTTCTATCTGTTCGCATGATAGCGGGCAGTAGGAGCAGCATAGATTTTCACTTTAAAATAGTCGCAACACTGCGGATAGAGGAGAAAGTTAAAATGATGACGCGTGACCCAGACCTGGGTAAGTTAAAGCCCCCCCCCCCCCCCCGACCCCCCCCCCACCCCCCAGCCCACACACACACACACACACGCTCTCTCTCTCTCTCTCTCAGATATAGGCTACTCGTAACATACTACCTTCATTTGCTAACTGCATTGCATTCTGAGAAAAGTAAAGGTTGCACATAGTACGGATTCTGACAGAGAAGTGCTGCCGCTGCTTCGCTAACGCAGTTGATTGTAATCTTGTAAGTAGGGAGTGATTTAGAGGAAAACGCATTATATATATATATATAATGTTTTATGGCATTTACTTTGAATTCGTCATGAAAACGCATATTTCACTGTTTTTGTTGAAATAAAGTGGATTTAACTGAAATAAAATTAGACAAACAGTTAAGACTGAAAATATCGGTTCGTCCATTTTTTTAAAAATAAACTACGTCTACTGAACCAATTCGGCATTATCCTACTATTGTTAAATGTGACCTACGTTCACGTCTGCATCTTTGACTTTTTTTCTTCCATTGGGATTTCCAGCTTATTATCATCGCTCCATGGACGATAGTGGTAGCTGCGGAGAAGTCGTATCTGTCTATCGCTCCGACGTGGAGGACGTCAGAGCTGCGCCGGGATCAAATCTGCCGTCAGTGTGTCAGTTAGTATTCAAATCCGCGCTCGCCCCAGTGTCGCTCAAAATGGAGTTTCACGAGACGAATCTGATCAGTATTCGGTCGATCCTGAGACTTTACGATGGAGATAATGTGAAGAGTCCACTTTTAGTAAGTTTTTATGTATTTGTTTGCAGATTATTAGTGCAATACGTAATCAATCTGTGTCCCTGCAGTTCTTTTTTACCAATATGTAATTACCTTTGATGTATATTGGACATGAATATCGACGACAAGTCTCCCTGTTAGACCAAAACGATATTGTACAACCATGAAAACTGAAATCTGGAGAGGGGACAGAGGTGAATTATGACCGGGAATTCCTCCATGAAACAGGTTGCTGCTGAACTTTCTCTGATAATGTCTATATTGGCTTTAATTAACTAGTTAATACCAAATCACAATCTCAGCATTGGTTTGTAAACAAGATACACAAGATTAATTATGAACAAGCTATTCCGAATACATAATTTCATCACAAACTTACTTTCCTTTTTTTTTTTTTATTGTTTTCAGATGACACTGAACAGTACCACAGATATGCCCAGCGAACCCATCCTGACGTCGGGCGTTTTTCTTTTGGTGCATTACAGTCGTGACTCAAGATCGTTAGACTCGCTTCACTTTACTGTTCGCCAAGGTAGGTTGAATCCGTGTGGGCCCTCGCACTCAGACTGAAAAAGACGTCACCAGATAGGCTCACTTGCAATTTTGAAAGTACGCGCCACGGCGAAATAATTTTTTTTCACTAACTTGCTTTTGTTGTTCGTATGCCGTCACGTCTCTTGCTCCTTTTTATAAACAAGAAAAGCAGGAGATATCTCGTAAAACACGAATGGACAACATATGATAGCAAAAAAAAAAAAAAAAAAAAAAAAAAATTATTTGTGTAATTTCGCGATTGTCCCGCTTCATAAATAATCCCCCATGAGCTCCCGCTACTCCGACGCAGAAGCCACGAAAATGGGCTCATTTCTTGAGTCACAACCTAGTTGATGCGATAGCTAGATCAAATATGTACATTAAACAACGTTATCTGGACATAAAAAAAAATCTCTTCGGTATCTTGGAAAAACTCTTTTAATGGAAGGCTTGAGCTACTCTGCAAAGTCATATATTTTTCATCGAACTTATGCTCATGGTGGACTCAAGAAATCACCCCGTTTTGCTTCTTTTCAGGCACCCCTTATAAAACTGGCCAGGCGTTCCACGCTGCTGCTGTGTTGGGAGGCATGTCGGCCACTTTGGTGGTGTTTCTGATCATCACAGCGGGTCTATGCACCTACTTTCCTCAACGTGCCGCAGAGCGAAGACTAATGGAACAACGTAAGTCACTGAGAGTAGACCCCATAGTTTTTTATGGAGGTGCATGGCGGTATTGATTCGTTTCGATTGTTTATTTATCTATTTTCCCTTTTTGCGTTATTGAAGATTAATTTAGAAATTTTAGTTTTCCGTTTTTTTAGATTTATTAACAAGGTTGAATATACAATCAAGGCGATTTATAAGGCTTGCTGACGACAAAATCTCGGCTGTTTACATAAATCAACAAAGTTAATTATATTTTTCACAATCGCATCAAAGTTTTATAAGGAGCAATCGTGGAGAATGTGATGAGGTTGCATAATGATGGCATCAGTGTGAGTAGCTTACAGCACATGGGGATTCTATCATCATTTGTATCTAGGCCAGTGATTTATGGGGTCCCTAGGGCTACCTAGCTACTTGAAGGGAGTTCGAAAAAATCAGAAAACGTGTAAGATAAAAGGTCGCATGTCGTCGTTTTATAAATCAAAATTACAGTATTTACGTAATTTTTAGGAAGAGCGCAGGCAACAGAGCAAGCCCATCGTCAAAACCAGGAGCATGTTATACGCAGTTACGTCATAGCTCCGCCCCCTGCCTACAGCGACTTGGACTTTCCGGATCCGTCTTCTCTTGCTCAACTACCCACTTATAGTGACATTGAAGCAAATCCTCAAGCATATTTGGTAGTGATGCCTCTTCCCTATGGTTTTATCCCACGGCCGACGAGTGCAGACAACCACTGTGATAGTGCACAAGGCATTGACCATGATGCTTCTACGTCATGCAAATCCACGTGACGAACGGAAGTGACGACATGATGTGAAGAGAGAGAGAGAGAAACAGAGAGAGGCAGCATTCACAACAGATGATCCCCAGATTTACCAGTCCGAGGATCAAATATTGCCAACTCCACTTGAAAGCAATGCCGATTAATCCCCTAATGGTCTCCCGCCTACCAAATGCGCCATCCCCGCAGGGGTCTAGCAATCAAAACCATTTTAATTTAGCTTTAATTGTTAGGCCTCTACAAGGATGGCTCATGTGGTAGGCAAGAGACCATTAAAGGTTAATCGGCATTGCTTTAAAGTATGGTCCACCATATTTGATCCACGGACTAGTCTGTCCGAGGGTCCTCTGTGGTGAATGGGACCAGAGAGAGCAGAAAGAGGAATTTTAAATTTAAATAAGGGACAGATATTTTTTCAAAAGAGTGAAGTGCAGACTAACATGGGTCTGCACTTATGGAACACATTATTTTCAAGATAGATATGTGCTTTTATGGAAAATTTGACTGTGGACAATCTAATTAAAACAAAGCAAGGGGGGTATGGAGAGATACCATTATTATATGGGGATACTGGGTTCACTTCTCATCATGGGCTTTGGAGGACATAAGAATCGAGTTAGGGTGCATTCCCAATTAAACTATCAATCTATACATAGATTGTGACTCTGAATGCAAATCAGCTTAATTGAATGACAAGCCTCTTCAGCAGCAAGGGGGTTATTGATTTTGTGTGAAAATATTTTTCTTAGAAGCTGAACACACACAAAAATTAATCACTCCTTAGATGTTGAGAAAATGTCATTCAGTTATTCTTGACTGCATTCAGCAAGGGTCCCTGCAAAATTGGATCGATTTAAAACAAGTTTCGTTGGATTATGAAACAGTCACTTTGAAATGCAGGATATAACCTCCATCACTGCAAAATATTCAAGGTCTCAACCTTTTCAGAAGTATGCTTGTGTTGAAGGGAATATCCAACATTTGACAAGAATGTATGTATCCATGTATTATATAAAATAGAGCTTTCTCTAAAGTGATCCTTAAAAAATGATAGATACAATTCAAATCACTCAGTCAATTTTATTCTGCAGTTAAAGAAACAGTTACAAATACAAAGAGTGACTGTAACATACATAAGAGACTGGACGTGCACATGGTAAAGTTACGTCATATCGTGTGACGTCATGGTCACCATGTTACTGTCAAGACTGTTGCATGTTGGAAGATACTGGCCTACTAAGTTGGACGCTATAATTCAATCATTTATCACTTGGAATAAACTGATGTTAAAACAAAGCAACTATGGTATACAAGTCCTGTCCTTTATGTGTGGGTGATGTATATTTATCGTAAAATATGAAATAATGGATATTCAACACCTTGTAATGCTTCCAGTAGTCATTTGTATAGAGTTAATTTTTTTAATACTTGATAGAGCTGTTCCTGAATTTCTCAGGAACTATCTTGAGTTGAGCTTTTTCTTCACTACTTTTTCTAATAAATATTATTCCATAGATAACAATTCTAACTGTTATGGAAAATTGATAAGAAATGACACTTTTCAATCGAAAAATATACACACCCATAAAGCCAACAAAAGTTTATGAAGCATTTTTACAAGTATTTGAACAAAGTAATGAATAGGTAAACTCTATGTAAAGAGAAAGATTTAGATAAACATACAAAGAAAAAAACAACTGAATCTGATCATTGCTGATTACATATTTTTGTACCCTGGTGCCGATTCAAAATATACAAATACCGGCTTGAAATACCAGCAATACCGAGTTATAATCAAGTCCATAATTATATCCAATAAACAAAGTATACAAAGATGATATCAACTGTAGCAAAACCACTACTAATTTAATGTAAATGCAGAAATTTAATTTCATCATTCGTTGTTTCATCATTTCTATCCCTTCAAAAGGAACTATTTTAATATTTGTTCATGATTTACAATCAATTGTCAACCTTTTTCATTATTAGTAAAAATCTATAATTTTGCTACTTCTTTGTAAGAGGATCACAACAGCTGTCATATATATATATATATAGTAAAGTGTGCTGCAGGTTGCCAAACCACCAATTATAAGAAGAGTAGTTGCATAGTTATCCAGTGGTTTGTATCTAGAGGATGATTCAGGCATTCAGCCACACCAAAATTCAGTACGTATATCTCTATATATTTTTATACATATATTGGATTCTTTTTTAGTACAGTCTAAAGCATTAACAGCCAAGAAAAAAAAAGTAGCAATTAATTGAGGCAATGACTACATTCCCCAACTGAAAAACTGTATGTAATATACTGTAACTCATTTTTTTTTTACTTTTTCACAAAAATGTCTTTATGTCTTGCAGACCATATCATCCTCAGATAATAATACCCACCACAGCAATAAAATGAAGCTGACCTTTAGGTTGATGCACTTAATCAATGTAATCCCCACTATGTTCCTTCACCAACACAAAATTAATGTAATAGTATAATCACTTAAAACTACATCTATACTAAAAGTTTGAATAAACTACATTAAATGAACATACACCTTAGCTAATTTTAACATTTGCTTTAAGCTTCATTCCAACTTTTCTACGCAATTAAAACAGTTGGACTTCATCAACACTCTGTGCACATTGTTCCATGACATCATTAATGTATGTGTATTACATCATTAATAATGCATATTACATCATCAAAAAATGAGCACTACTCATCACACAGCACTTCACTACATATTGCCTCAGGCAAATAGATCATCAACAAAATATACACAAATCACCTTCTAGTGCTTGCCCTTCGTCAATTTTGTGACACTATGTCACAAGTTTGCATAGATCTCTCCCCCACCAGATCACGCTATATACAAGTATTAAATTCATTTAAAAATGCTGTTAATTGATACATATTTTCTCTGCTGGATTAAAAGTTGCAGTTTATTAGGAATGATAAACAAAGGAAGATAACTATGAGAAAAAAATAATATATATATATAATCATAATCTTCCTTTTGGTCCTCTTGGGTTATTTCTACTGTACTGACATATCTAAATCATCTCATTCATACAGGCCTGAGCCGCTATACCATATAGTGTATGTGATAATACTAGTCTTGCCTGTTACAACCCAGCTTCACAATATGGTTTACCTTAAAATTAAGTGCCAAATATACAAAGCAAAAGCAGATGAACAAAGTGATTGGACAGAAAGGCAATGTGCACACACTACTACTTTGTCCCACCAGCAGTATTACAGATTATGTACAGCAATATTATTTCATGGTAAGAAAAAGGCACTTTCCTAGTATGGTCCTGGATATATATTAATGTGTGTGTGTGTGTGTGTGTGTGTGTGTGTGTGTGTGTGTGACATACTTGTGTGCTTATTTAATCAATCTATACATATTAGCCCCTAACTAGCTTTACATTATATTATAATAATTAGAAGTTATATGTAATTTATTTTAGCTTAACTATAAAGCTTGCATAAAATATCAGTAAATAAAATGTGCCTAAGAGATAAATACGCATATCTGCCAGTACTTAAGAAAATATTTTAGACTGCCATACTTGTGACCTCATATTCTTTCTTTCTACAGTAAATTTTTCATGATTATATGGTGAATCATAACAAAAATTAACAGTTGAATTTGGTCCCTCTGAAGAACTGGGTCGTTGCCAATGAAATGGAATTGGATGGAAATAATGTCTTCAGGAATGTTATGTTTTATATTTATATATACATATATTCAAATATCGGAAAGCAGATGGAAAAGGTACCTTTCACAAGGAAAGGCAACACTGGAATAAAAACTCTCAGAACCCATCTGTGCTCAAAGACTGCTCACAACAACAACAACAACAAAATATTATTTGCTTAGGATTTACTGGCCTTTTCTGAAAATGTATTTGAGAGAGAGAGAGAGAGAAAGAGTTACCTCAACTAAGAAGCAATCTGTAAGGCCACCCTTTTAAGACAACTGTTTTGCATCCTACCAACATTTTTTCATAAGATTAACCTTGGTTTTCACACCTAAATTTTGACATCGGATTTTTGGGGAAATGACCCATGTTTATAAAGATAAAAAAGAATATAAGGCCCAAAAAATAATGTCTCCATACATGAAAACTAAGACCAATTGAAAATATTTGCCTTTCAAAAATGTAAATACTTCAGCTATCTGCAAGCCAAAGTACCAATATGTCACTTCTGAGACTTGTTGTTATCTTTTAATTGTTATGTTACAGAAACAATTTTATAGTAACAATTTATAACACTGCATCCATTGGCCTGTAGAAAATGCTAAAAACTGGGTGACCTAAGCTGTTATAAACATGTCACATGTTAGTCCAGTATGTCTGTAATAGGCACTGAATATTAGGTTTGGTTAGCCTGAATCAGTATTAAAAGAGGTCAGCAGTCCTAATTCTAAATTTACTGGCAATATGCAGCATCATAACATAGTCATGATGCAGTCTCCAACTTTTTTTTTTATTCAGCATAAGCTGTGTTGTGTGTACTGATGTCAGTAGATTGGTACTCATTTACTGTCAGGGTTAACATGATCATATGGTCACTACCAAATACAGTCTTTAAGAGCATTCTTGAATTTGCCCAAGTTTGATACTTAAAAGGTACCACTGATGGCAGTTTAAAGCCTGCTTGATTATCATACAATAGTAACATTCATTTCATTAAACCTATTAAGCAAGAAAATAGTTCTTCAGGTTATGTATATCAGTCCATAACTTATAATCTAAATGATAGCTTTAGCATTGTGCTTATATGCCTATATATGATATATATGTAATACTATTGTAAGTAAATGTCTCTACTGGCCTTTTCTCAAGTACCGCTGGCCATTCCATTTTTCTGATCCATCATATTACCTGCAACATGAGCAAGGGGCCCAAAAAAATGTTCGATGTCTGCCAAAGGATACTTCGGTATCCTTGCTTTAAAAGTCCACAGCATGTGATATGAATGACACTTCACTTTTCCAGCAAGATCAGTCTTGATAACTTCCACCAAGCACAA
>NW_019774792.1:389606-418516 GCF_001039355.2 Lingula anatina | reverse complement strand
CTTTTCCAAGAAAAAAAATTTAAAAAATTCCCCCAAAAAAAAAAAAAAAAAAAAAAAAAAAAAAAAAAAAAAAAAAAAAATTAATTGCAATTCTGATATCCTCTTACTTAAAAAAAGTACATCTCATTAACAAATTGACTTCTTCCTATGGATCCTTTATATGCTTTCAGGACTTTTCTCAACTTTAGTCTCCTAAACAAACGACCTCAGTAAGCAAAGTGGGTAGCAGTGCTTATCATAAAAAGGACATGCTATCATCCATTACAGGTACACTGACATTCCATCTTACACCCTTTTTCAATGCTTTGCACATGCCAATCCACTATTTCTGTACACCATGCCTCATCTCAGAGAAATATTTTTAATGTATAAACTACAGGTCAATTGTGGGAGAAAGGTGGACATTGGACAAATAGAAAAAAAATGCTGCCCTAAAAATGTATCATGTGGTTCCAGTAACAAAAAATACCTGTAAATTCAATATGTGTCAATTAGTAACCCCCACTTTTCATATCAACCAGAAATGTCTAGGACATTTCAATTGTTGGTATTATAGACCAAGTTTTTAAACTCCAGGATTGAGTAATGTTCATGTTATCACAAGACAATGGGCTAAGTGAGTGGGACAAATGATGGAAAAATTCTCTACCTGGATCATCTGAACTTGTCCAATGATATAAACTGACCCTGGCCAGCGGTACCAGATGTAAACTATATACAGTACAACATAAGATATTCAACACAAATGTTATATGAAAGAAAAAAAATAAAATAAGGGGAGTGCTCTTAAATTAATGCCTTAAACTTCAGTCGTAAAAAATTAGATTAAACTGAAAAAAAAAATGAAGCCATAATCCAATGAATTATCAAGTTCAACTCTGCATATATCAACTTGAAGCTAATAGCTATCAGAATTAAAAAACTTAATTTTGATTAGGAATTGAACGTATGACCAGACTATTACAAGGGATGATTCCACTCACACCTTTTGTAATCCCCACAAATCTAATTTAGATGAGATATATTTGGTAGTGACACATTTTCCAGAAACATTGTTTTATTAGATTGGTGAAGCTGATGGTTAAAACTGTCACTTATATGAAAGCTTTGTCAGCAGTCAAATATACCTGCCAATATACCATAATTGTGGTTTGATGTATCCAGTGACTATATGCTACCCCAAAATTTTACTTTGTCAGCAGAGGACTTAAAGCAGGGATTAAAATCCTTTGGAACATTTTTAGTCAATGGACACCGGGTTTCACTGTATGACTAAAAAAGTGTATTTTTGGATGGTTATCAAAAACAATATAAATATACCATTTTTAGATTAATGTAACCATCACTAACTGGCCTTGGCAAAAATACTTCTGGTATGTACGAAAATTACAACTGCTTTTAGATCTTGATAAATTCTGTACGGGCAAAGATTTTATATTTGGTCTATATACACTGAAAAATGATGTAATATAAAATCAAATGTGTCTGTCTTATTACTAAAATCTTTATCTTCAAGACAATGTCTGCAAGGAATGGAATATCTGAATATTTTTTAAAATCAAAATTCACACACTCTGCCTCGCATTTTCATATACTTTATCAAAAATAAAAGTAAATGTCTTCATTTTCTGGTTCAGTCTCAAAATCTCCAAAATTTAAATTATATCTTTTTAATTTTGTTTTCTTTTTATCATAATAAATAAAACCCTAATCTAAAGCACAAACAGAGCTTCTCATCTTGGAAGAGGTATCTGCAGAAAACCTTTCGGCAATATATCAACAGTCAAAGAAAAAGCTGACAACCTCTCTTTTCCATAATGGAAACTTACCAAAGCTTATAGGCACTGCATCTCTGATAAAGCAAGGCACTTAAATCTGACACTTAAATCACACTTAACCACTATAGCATTATCAATATTTCCCAATATACATGAACCATAAGGCAAAAAAGTGTCAAACACACAAGGTTAAATGTCGATACCAATGATTCATCAAAATAAAATCCATCAAACCTTCAATTTATAGAATGCAAGATATATCCTCGAATGATTAGTTATTTAAATGTATAACAAATTGAACAATTAAATTGTTAAAGAAAGAGTCTACAATAGACATTCACACTTGACACTAAAGCAGGAACAAAAAGTAAACCTTTCAAAATGAGCGAATAAAATTTTGAATGTACATAACTACTGACCTTATTATCATTTTTATTAAAGAAACTTTCAAACCTCCAAAAGGCACTTTTAATTTTTTTCTAAAAACTAAGATCATGGAATGACCTTGACATTGGCCTCTCCCACCTAGGTGGCACTGATTTGCTGAGCTTGCGGTGGTGACTGTGGCCCATCTTGTGTATCCATATCTTCTGCTGCTGTGGGGAATACTGGCTGTTCCCTCTCAATGCCTGGAAACACTGGCTGAGAGTCAGGCACGGGAGTGGGAGGACCTTGTGATGATGAAGCCTCTTGTGACGAATCCCCGTCCATAGGTGCTAACTCTGGAGGCAATGGGGACTCGGCCTCCAACGGGCTCTCTGGTTCCTGCAGTCCTGCACCTGGGGTGTAGTCTTCAAAACCCTGCATGTAGCCCACAGCGTCTGGGCCAAGGTACTGATAGTGGTGGTTCATATAATCCAGGTCAGCATGCTTGAGGCGCATGTGTTTCTGCAGGTCCGCCTTGTAGCCAAAGGTCTTCACGCAGATGTGACATGTGAATGGGCGCTCCTTAGTGTGTGAACGCATGTGCTCAACAAAAGTTGAGCGGAACCGGAACCGTTTCAGGCAATACTGGCACTGAAAGNCAAGTTTCAAATCAAAAGGCAAAATGGTTTTCTACTTATCGTGTTATCGGTAAAAGTGCACGGCGACGGCAACGGCGACGACGGCGACGGCGACGACAGACGCAGATGATGGCTATATGTACAGACACATCTGTGTCTGTACATAAAAAAAAGTAGCAATTAATTGAGGCAATGACTTCATTCCCCAACTGAAAAACTGTATGTAATATACTGTAATTCATTTTTTTTTTACTTTTTCACAAAAATGTCTTTATGTCTTGCAGACCATATCATCCTCAGATAATAATACCCACCACAGCAATAAAATGAAGCTGACCTTTAGGTTGATGCACTTAATCAATGTAATCCCCACTATGTTCCTTCACCAACACAAAATTAATGTAATAGTATAATCACTTAAAACTACATCTATACTAAAAGTTTGAATAAACTACATTAAATGAACATACACCTTATCTAATTTTAACATTTGCTTTAAGCTTCATTCCAACATTTCTACGCAATTAAAACAGTTGGACTTCATCAACACTCTGTGTACATTATTCCATGACATCATTAATGTATGTGTATTACATCATTAATAATACCTATTACATCATCAAAAAATGAGCACTACTCATCACACAGCACTTCACTACATATTGCCTCAGGCAAATAGATCATCAACAAAATATACACAAATCACCTTCTAGTGCTTGCCCTTCGTCAATTTTGTGACACTATGTCACAAGTTTGCATAGATCTCTCCCCCACCAGATCACGCTATATACAAGTATTAAATTCATTTAAAAATGCTGTTAATTGATACATATTTTCTCTGCTGGATTAAAAGTTGCAGTTTATTAGGAATGATAAACTAAGGAAGATAATTCTGAGAAAAAAAATAATATATATATAATCATAATCTTCCTTTTGGTCCTCTTGGGTTATTTGTACTGTACTGACATATCTAAATCATCTCATTCATACAGGCCTGTGCCTCTATACCATATAGTGTATGTGATAATACTAGTCCTGCCTGTTACAACCCAGCTTCACAATATGGTTTACCTTAAAATTAAGTGCCAAATATACAAAGCATAAGCAGATGACCAAAGTGATTGGACAGAAAGGCAATGTGCACACACTACTACTTTGTCCCACCAGCAGTATTACAGATTATGTACAGCAATAATAATTCATGGTAAGAAAAAGGCACTTTCCTAGTATGGTCCTGGATATATAGAAATGTGTGTGTGTGTGTGTGTGTGTGTGTGTGTGTGTGTGTGTGACATACTTGTGTGCTCATTTAATCAATCTATACATATTAGCCCCTAACTAGCTTTACATTATATTATATTATAATAATTAGAAGTTATATGTAATTTATTTTAGCTTAACTATAAAGCTTGCATAAAATATCAGTAAATAAAATGTGCCTAAGAGATAAATACGCATATCTGCCAGTACTTAAGAAAATATTTTAGACTGCCATACTTGTGACCTCATATTCTTTCTTTCTACAGTAAATTTTTCATGATTATATGGTAAATCATAACAAAAATTAACAGTTGAATTTGGTCCCTCTGAAGAACTGGGTCGTTGCCAATGAAATGGAATTGGATGGAAATAATGTCTTCAGGAATGTTATGTTTTATATTTATATATACATATATTCAAATATAGGAAAGCAGATGGAAAAGGTACCTTTCACAAGGAAAGGCAACACTGGAATAAAAACTCTCAGAACCCATCTGTGCTCAAAGACTGCTCACAACAACAACAACAAAATATTATTTGCTTAGGATTTACTGGCCTTTTCTGAAAATGTATTTGAGAGAGAGAGAGAGAGAGAGAGAGAGTTACCTCAACTAAGAAGCAGTCTGTAAGGCCACCCTTTTAAGACAACTGTTTTGCATCCTACCAACATTTTTTCATAAGATTAACCTGGGTTTTCACACCTAAATTTTGACATCGGATTTTTGGGGAAGTGACCCATGTTTATAAAGATAAAAAAGAACATAAGGCCCAAAAAATAATGTCTCCATACATGAAAACTAAGACCAATTGAAAATATTTGCCTTTCAAAAATGTAAATGCTTCAGCTATCTGCAAGCCAAAGTACCAATAAGTCACTTCTGAGACTTGTTGTCATCTTTTAACTGTTATGTTACAGAAACAATTTTACAGTAACAATTTATAACATTGCATCCATTGGCCTGTAGAAAATGCTAAAAACTGGGTGACCTAAGCTGTTATAAACATGTCACATGTTAGTCCAGTATGTCTGTAATAGGCACTGAATATTAGGTTTAGTTAGACTGAATCAGTATTAAAAGAAGTCAGCAGTCCTAATTCTAAATTTACTGGCAATATGCAGCATCATAACATAGTCATGATGCAGTCTCCAACTTTTTTTTTTATTCAGCATAAGCTGTGTTGTGTGCACTGATGTCAGTAGATTGGTACTCATTTACTGTCAGGGTTAACATGATCATATGGTCACTACCAAATACAGTCTTTAAGAGCATTCTTGAATTTGCCCAAGTTTAACACTTAAAAGGTACCACTGATGGCAGTTTAAAGCCTGCTTGATTATCATACAATAGTAACATTCATTTCATTCAACCTATTAAGCAAGAAAATAGTTCCTCAGGTTACGTATATCAGTCCATAACTTATAATCTAATTGATAGCTTTAGCATTGTGCTTATATGCCTATATATGATATATATGTAATACTATTGTAAGTAAATGTCTCTACTGGCCTTTTCTCAAGTACCGCTGGCCATTCCATTTTTCTGATCCATCATATTACCTGCAACATGAGCAAGGGGCCCAAAAAAAAGTTCGATGTCTGCCAAAGGATACTTCAGTATCCATGCTTTAAAAGTCCACAGCATGTGATATGAATGACACTTCACTTTTCTAGCAAGATCAGTCTTGATAACTTACACCGAGCATAAAAAAAAAAAAAAAAAAAAAACTTGGTTAATTGCAATTCTGATATCCTCTTACTTAAAAAAAGTACATTTCATCAACAAATTGACTTCTTCCTATGGATCCTTTATATGCTTTCAGGACTTTTCTCAACTTTTGTCTCCTAAACAAACGGCCTCAGTAAGCAAAGTGGGTAGCAGTGCTTCTCATAAAAAGGACATGCTATCATCCATTACAGGTACACTGACATTCCATCTTACACCCTTTTTCAATGCTTTGCACATGCCAATCCACTATTTCTGTACACCATGCCTCATCTCAGAGAAATATTTTTAATGTATAAGCTACAGGTCAATTGTGGGAGAAAGGTGGACACTGGACAAATAGAAAAAAATGCTGCCCTAAAAATGTATCAAGTGGTTCCAGTAACAAAAAATACCTGTAAATTCAATATGTGTCAATTAGTAACCCCGACTTTTCATATCAACCAGAAATGTCTAGGACATTTCAATTGTTGGTATTATAGAGCAAGTTTTTAAACTCCAGGATTGTGTAATGTTTATGTTATCACAAGACACTGGGCTAAGTGAGTGGGACAAATGATGGAAAAATTCTCTACCTTGCTCATCTGAACTTGTCCAATGATATGAACCTACCCTGGCCAGCGGTACCAGATGTAAACTATATACAGTACAACATAAGATATTCAACACAAATGTTATATGAAAGAAAAAAAAATAAAATAAGGGGAGTGCTCTTAAATTAATGCCTTAAACTTCAGTCATAAAAATTTAGAATAAACTGAAAAAAATGAAGCCATAATCCAATGAATCATCAAGTTCAACTCTGCATATATCAACTTGAAGCTAATAGCTATCAGAATTAAAAAACTTAATTTTGATTAGGAATTGAACGCATGACCAGACTATTACAAGGGATGATTCCACTCACACCTTTTGTAATCCCCACAAATCTAATTTAGATGAGATATATTTGGTAGTGACACATTTTCCAGAAACATTGTTTTTTTAGATTGGTGAAGCTGATGGTTAAAACTGTCACTTATATGAAAGCTTTGTCAGCAGTCAAATATACCTGCCAATATACCATTATTGTGGTTTGATGTATCCAGTGACTATATGCTACCCCAAAATTTAATTATGTCTGCAGAGGATTTAAAGCAGGAATTAAAATCCTTTGGAACATTTTTAGTCAATAGACACCGGGTTTCACTGTATGACTAAAAAAGTGTATTTTTGGATGGTTATCGAAAAATAATATAAATATACCATTTTTAGATTAATGTAACCATCACTAACTGGCCTTGGCAAAAATACTTCTGGTTTGTACGAAAAATACAACTGCTTTTAAATCTTGATAAATTCTGTACGGGCAAAGATTTTATATTCAGTCTATATACACTGAAAAATGATGTAATATAAAATCAAATGTGTCTGTCTTATTACTAGAATCTTTAGCTTCAAGACAATGTCTGCAAGGAATGGAATATCTGAAGATTTTTTAAAATCAAAATTCACACACTCTGCCTCGCATTTTCATATACTTTATCAAAAATAAAAGTAAATGTCTTCATTTTCTGGTTCAGTATCAAAATCTCCAAAATTTAAATTATATCTTTGTAATTTTGTTTTTTATCATAATAAATAAAACCCTAATCTGAAGCACAAACAGAGCTTCTCATCTTGGAAGAGGTGTCTGCAGAAAACCTTTCGGCAATATGTCAACAGTCAAAGAAAAAGCTGACAACCTCTCTTTTCCATAATGGAAACTTACCAAAGCTTACATAGGCACTGCATCTCTGATAAAGCAAGGCACTTAAAACTGACACTTAAATCACACTTAACCACTATAGCATTATCAATATTTCCCAATACACATGAACCATAAGGCTAAAAAATGTCAAACACACAAGGTTAAATGTCGATACCAACGATTCATCAAAATAAAATCCATCAAACCTTCAATTTATAGATTGCAAGATATATCCTCGAATGATTAGTTATTCAAATGTATAACAAATTGAACAATTAAATTGTTAAAGAAAGAGTCTACAATAAACATTCACACTTGACACTAAAGCAGGAACAAAAAGTAAACCTTTCAAAATGAGCGAATAAAATTCTGAATGTACATAATCTACTGACCTTATTATCATTTTTATTAAAGAAACTTTCAAACCTCCAAAAGGCACTTTTAATATTTTTCTAAAAACTAAGATCATGGAATGACCTTGACATTGGCCTCTCCCACCTAGGTAGCACTGATTTGCTGAGCTTGCGGTGGTGACTGTGGCCCATCTTGTGTATCCATATCTTCTGCTGCTGTGGGGAAAACTGGCTGTTCCCTCTCAATGCCTGGAAACACTGGCTGAGAGTCAGGCACGGGAGTGGGAGGACCTTGTGATGATGAAGCCTCCTGGGACGAATCCCCGTCTATAGGTGCTAATTCTGGAGGCAATGGGGATTCGGCCTCCAATGGGCTCTCTGGTTCCTGCAGTCCTGCACCTGGGGTGTAGTCTTCAAAACCCTGCATGTAGCCCACAGCGTCTGGGCCAAGGTACTGATAGTGGTGGTTCATATAATCCAGGTCAGCATGCTTGAGGCGCATGTGTTTCTGCAGGTCCGCCTTGTAGCCAAAGGTCTTCACGCAGATGTGACATGTGAATGGGCGCTCCTTAGTGTGTGAACGCATGTGCTCAACAAAAGTTGAGCGGAACCGGAACCGTTTCAGGCAATACTGGCACTGAAAGTGTGCAATCCCAATTTGCTGGCTTCCAGAATTTTCATGGATCACCAGGTGACGTTCCAGTAGACTCTGGAATTTGAAACGCTTGTGACATATGCGGCACTCATAGGGATATGTCTTGGACTGATCGTTGTTGCCTCTTTGCCTTACACGGTTGACATTGTGGTATTTCTGCATGTGCTTGTTATAGCTGCTGCTGAAAGAAAAGCCAGCATTGCACTGCTCACAGACGTAGGGCTTAGCTTGGGAGTGGACAGGCATATGTTTGCATAGATCCCCTTTATAGGAAAAGGCTTTGCTACACACAGGACATACATAAGGCTTCTCCTTTGTGTGTGTACGGATGTGCTCATTGTAGCGGCTCTTAAAGCGGAACTTCTTGTGACAGTACTCACACAGGTAGTATGGAATGGATTCGAGGTCAATACTTTTGTCGGCATCCACTATATCTGGGTCATGGGTCAAATAGTGACGTTCCATCAGAGATTTCTGCTCAAACATCTTGCCACATATTGTGCAGCCAAATCCTTCATCCTCTCCACCTTGGCCTTCTGTGCCCCCGTCCTTCTTCTCCGAACTCGAACCTACTGTTGATGGGGAGAGAGAAGCTGGGTTGCTGCCGTTCCCCTCACTCTGTTGCAAGACAGGTCCGTTACTGATACTGGAGTCCAGAGAAACAGGACTGGCATTAGGGAATGTATCATTTTTGTTGTTATTATTGTTGTTGTTGTTGCTGCTGCAACGTTGTGCGTTTACATTGTCGGAAATAGATAAAGGAGCTGAACCACCTTGGCTGCTGCTGCTGGTCTTCTTTTGTAGTTTCTGCTTCAGGCTAGCAATGGTTTGGTGCAGAGACTTGGAGCTGTTGGCGGCTTTGCTGCTGCTCTTCTGACTCAAATCAAGACAGCCTTGATCATCCATCTCTTCATCCTGCTGCTGTGGTTGTTGTTGTCCAGCCTCGTAGACAGATTCCATGGGGCCATTGTGCCTGACACTATTGCCCTTCGGCTGATTCCCCTCTTCTTGCATATACTGACCCTCCTCGTCAGAAGTAGGCTCCTGCTTAATATCGATCACCAGATTGCTGTCAGCATCTGTGTCTGTAGAGAGGCTTCTATCCCTCCTATCCTCAGACCCTGCATTGCTATGGTTACTGGAAGGCGGAAAGTGAGCAGCTTGCAAGTCATCTTTTTGACCCGACTGCCCACCACCCAAATCCTTCCTACGCAAATCCTGTGCCACAATTTCCATGCCCTCACCTCCTTCGCTTGCAGGACTGCCCCTGGCATTCATGGGAAAGTGGGGACTGTAAGGGGTAGGGCCTCTCAGATACATATTCACTGGAAACATTACCTGGTCCACCTGGGCTCTGATCTGGGATGGGCTCAGCAAAGGTGGAGGCATCACATGAGGGGGTCTGTGCCCTGGTGAACTCATGGGGCTCATCTGGCCCTGCTGTTGTTGTTGCTGACCTTGAGATGGTCTTCTCAAGAGGTCCCGAATGGAGCCATCTGTGGCACCACCACTCGCAGTGCCATCTGGTGACAGATATGATGGACTCACTGTCTGGCTGTTACGACGTCGACAAGAGGCGCTGATGAGAGGAGGCGGTCCACCTGGTGGGCTGTGCATATACTGCCCAGAGACTGGGATGATGAAAGGCGGGTGACCCATGGGGCCTGGGAAATATGGCATCTGGAATTCAAAAATGTAGTGATGTGAATGTTGAGGCCACTATACTCAACAACATGTGTCACATGTTATAATTCTTTCTTTGGGCAAATAAAAATATACTTGTTTTGACAATTTGGTAACATTTCTTTAGAAGCATTTTTCTAAATAATAAATCAAATGTTTCTGGGAATATCTCAATTTACTAAGGAAGATAAATGGCCAATTTTGTCAGTACTGGACACAAAACTGCGACATGTTCATGCAGCATGTAAGATGTTCAGAAGGTATGATTTAAATGTAACTGTTCATGAACATTTTCAAATTCCATTTATTGAAACTGGAGCAAGTTTTTTTTTTCCTAATATCAAAATCAAAGCATTATTAAAGGGATAATAACTCTTCGTATGAGATCTATATTTTACAATAAAAACATTGTAAATAACTCATAGAAATATAATATATTCTGTATTACCACAAAAAGGGCAGTTATAGCTATTATTCTGATATCTGAGCTTGTCTTTAGACCACGTGACCTTTATTGATGGCTATACTCTGTTAAAATCTCTTAAGAGATTTTAACAAAAAACCAAACTTTTTAGAAAAAAATCAGGGACTAACTTTGAATGTAAAAATGGATTCATTAACCATTGGTAAGTATAGGAAAATTGTTGTTTACTCCAGGAAAATTCATTTTTTGGCCGAAACGAAGAGTTATTATCGCTTTAACAGACAAGCTATAGGGACAGACCTACAGTGTATATGAAGATACTGGCTGCCAAAATCCATATATAGGAACTAGGAATGTTTAAAAAGGAAAAAGACGCCCCTCCACATCTGTGAACTCTCCTAGTGAACTGATATTTTTTACAAAATCCAGTAATTTTCTTAGCTTAATTTTCACATGAAAACCAGAATACCTCTTCTCTAAACAATTTACATTGGTCCCACTGAGCAATTTCAAAAACCACACCTACGCGTTTTTTTTTTTTTTTTTTGTATTTGATTTCTTCATTTCTTCACAACAGACAACTAGTTTTTTGATACTCAATCTACAGGTGAATAAAAGCAACTCAATTCCTCAAAACGAGAGAAAATCATGATTCCAAAACAAATTTGGCGATAAACAGATAGTGGACATTCATGAGCCGAGACTTGTGCCAAGTGAGAGGAATTAGGACCATGATGCAAAGTTAGATCATCTAGGGGAATTCTTCAAAATATCTCTGTTAAGTGTCCAATCAGAGGCCTACAATTCTACAATAGTGAACAGTATACCTGCGGCGCTGGTCCCTGAGATGCCATGCCATTCTGTAGAGCTTTGCCTTGTGAGGTAGTCAAAGAGGAGGCTTCTACACCTGGGAATACACCAAGTTTATGAAAAATATAAGATAAGATCTTCATCACTGAGATTTTCATTTATAACTTAGACAAAGGTCTTTTCATGCAAAATAATAATAAAAATTATTATTATTATTATTTCAAAGTTAACATTTATTTTTTATTATTCAATCAATAGAAATTTACAAAAGAGAATTAGCAACATTGAACAGATAAACAGGAATAACTCACGGTGGCTAAGAATTTTTAAAAGAAATAAAAAATAGTTAATCAGATCGAACCTTTAACACTTGATGCAAAAATAATAAGAAAGAAAGAAAGAACGAAATAGCACAACTAATCCTTGTTAAAAGCCAAACCATCTCTTTTTATGTACGTTGGAAAATGTGCAGATAGACAAAACCCATCTTTTTTTCTTACCCCCTTCTGGACTCAGGCTACTAGTTCCAGGTTTACGCCCTGTCCCATTTCCCTTTTTCACTACTTCAGTGATCTGAACAATCTGGACATCACCGCTGTCTGATGACACACACACAGTGCCTTCGATGACGAGGCATGCATGGTGACTGATCTGGTTTCGACACAGCTCTATAATAGCCTGGGTCATCAAATTTTTAATGTGTTTTTGCTTTTCCACAGTCATTGTCTCAGGTTCTCCTCATCTCTTTCATAATGATCTGGAAATATAGAAAATACAGTGATTATGAATTATCTTTGTTTTGCCTTGCCACTGTTATATGTCTTGGCTTGTTGGCATTTCTATTCATTGAATTCTCTTCTGGAATAAAAGGCATGCAGAAACAGTGAAAATGGTCAGAATCATTTCATAAGTTTGACCACATATTATGTTAATATATAACGTACAAAAGACTGCACTTTTTTTCAATGTCCAATATTCAGTCCTATTAAATAGACTCGTTCCTCATATTTTCGGAGATTCTTAATAATTTTCATTTCCATCGAAAAATATGCTTAAATAAAATTGCATAAAATTAATGGAAGCCTTACTTTATTCAAAGCATCAGTTGGAGAGAGATTAGACGTTATGCTAAAAAGGGCATGATGTTCACTCAACTCAACATTAACAGAAACAAATTAACTTCTAAATGTCTCTGAATCTAAATTGTAAACCTATTTGTTTAGCATGAAAAAAACATAATTGTCTTCCATTGGGTATGGCATTTTTTCCTAAATATATGCAGTCTCAGCCTCTCAGGTATAAATTTCACTGGCAGACTATCCACAAACAGGGAAATGGCCTACAGGTATGAAATCCATCTTCACAAAAACTGACAGTGTCCCTCTTAGACACGAAAATCACATCAATGTGACAAAACCATATATAAAACCTTTTAATCTTATGACAAACCAGTAACAGATTAAATTTAAAAAAAAAAAAAAAACCTGAATGTTAAGTATTTCCTGCCCCTAAACTTTCAAGGAAATGCTCAAGTTTAATCGAAAGAAAACACATTTGCCACTGCCAAGCTGCGGGGCAAAGTACAGGATGTGTTAGATTAAACTATTGAAAATTGAAATTGAATTTTATTTGGTATGTCAGCCATATCCTTTTCCCCAGTTTGAGGTTTAAACATTTTTCTCTACATGGAGAATATGAAGTTTTCACAGTCAGCATGTATGCAAGTCAAAGTGTTAATATGTTGGTACACTGAAGTTATCCTCATCTCATTAAATGCTTTCACATCAACAAAAATTAAAATACTTTCCACTGATTGCAGCTAAGCCATCAGAGATGCCAGCCAAACAAGAGGCCACTTGAGTGCACTGTACATTGCTAGATCATTTAAATTGGACAATTCAATGATTGTAATTGTGAGACTTTATTAAATTTGCCTTGAATATATTGTTACAATGAAACTGTTTCAAGTTTGCATTTTCTGTTTCTGCTTCAACATGTCCAACTTGGCCTACTTCTTTAGTGGGGTTTATCTTTGTGGTGACAGATCATGAAATGGAGAGCATATCCTTACTGCATGTATTTCCTCACTGTAATACATAAATAAATAATTGTTTTTACTGATGTAACCTTAGCAAAGGTCAACATACTCTGTAGTCTTCAAATTCATAAAAATTCACAGTAAAAATCAGAGAATGGTTTAACATTTTTCTTCTATCAAAAAAAAAAAAAAAAACATTTCTGGGTGAAAAACATTCACTTTAAATTCTTCCAGTTCATAGAAATTAAAACTAAAATTCACAGAATGGTTTAACATTTGCTTCTCCAAACAAACCACATTTCTGGGTGAACTGTGATTACAAGCAGCAGGAAACCCAACCCCGCCACCAGGATGTCAGATAGTACTGAGGAAAACATACTGTAAGAAGACTCCACACCAACTTCAAGAAACTATTAAGTTGACAAAGCCTTTTTTTGTTTTGTTTTGTTTTAAATTTCATCTGTATTGATGGTATTCCACATTTTGATCATAAAATTTTAACACTTGTTGGTATAAATAAAGCATTCTTCATCTCATATTTTTATGTATATTTAAAATACGAAAGTTAAGTGACTGTGAGAGTGGAGGCCAGTGCTGGGAATAATACAATGCATTCCTGTTTTTTCAGTATCACAAAGCATTCTTCTTTACGTTTTGATACACAAGCTGGTGTTTGGAATACTACCATACAAACACAACCAAATAAGTTGGGAATACTATTGCATATACAAGATCAAACAAGTCAGAAATACTACTACATTTACAAAACTAAATATGTTCCATTATACTTACGTTTTTGCACTACAAGCACCAACTGGCATGATAAACTTGTAATTTCACAAATTTCAATATTTATCATCTTTTCTCTGGGGAATATGTTATTTACATTGAATAAGATGAATACCTACATTATACCTATCAAACGTTAACAGATCAATGACCCGAGGTCTCAGATGATTGATTTTCAATAAACACCTGTATAAATGTTATGATACTATTGATCACTAGATCACACAGATGGAAAAAAACCCCAATAGTTTAAATACCATGTCTCGGCATTTAATTCAGATATGGAACATAAGACCTTTCAATTATATAAGAACTGCACAGTTGCCATGTGTCAAACTCCTCAATTTTTTTTAACATTCCAATTTTAAGCTATAAAAATAATAATAACAAATAACAGCAGTACATACCAAGACTTAATACATATGTATGACAAGTAATTTATACAATCAATAATGTCAGTCACTGAACATTCACATTACTGGCATAATAAAACTTCTACCATGAAAATGTTTAATAGCTATCCCTGTCATTATCAGAAATATGCAAAGGCAACTGTATTTTTTCAAGCACTGCTATAAAAGCTGATATGTAAAATGATAATATTCCTTGGTCATACTTTTTACTGTTTTTGACATGATTATAATACATCCCACACTTGAAGAGCCACTGATTTATATGCCAGGCTCTGGATCGACTGAATAAGACAGCTGTAATTTTCATGTACAAATTTTAAAGTAAGGTTCACAGGAAAATCGGATACATACTCCTATTTTTATTTAACTGTTCTGTGTGATGAGAGATCCCTTTTACTTGCTTGATTGAACTTTTTATAGCCAATGAGTGTTCCAATCTTTAACTTCAGAATTTTTATGACCAAATCACTCAAATACTTTGAACATTTGTTTTAATTATAGCTGTCTTCACTGCCTTCAGAATCCAGCTCGGTAAAACATGAAAAAGTGAAAAATTTGTCTGGACACCTCCTCAACAGGTGGCAGCACTAAAGTAGATTGCCATGTGCAAAATAACAAGAACCAGGCATAAGAATACTTTCAAATCCCATTTGCAATGCAATTAGTGTAATTTGGTAAGTCCTGGAGTCTAAATACAAGTTTCAATTGGTCGATCAATGATCAATTCCAATAACTATTGCCGAACTTACAAATTGATCTTCTGGGTCCTTGCTCTTTGTGCTCTTTCCCTGGTAATCAATGCAACATAATGGTAACGCAGGAAAACATGGGACAATTACTTGTATTTATGGGAAACGGTCATCGAATTTTTGGATGCTTAATATTCACATGCCCATTCCCTCTCCTTTTAATATAAGGACTTTGATTTTCATTCCATGTTAAAATATAGGCACTGATTCATGTACATGGACGCTAAATTTACCATTAATTCAAAACACAAAGAAAAAGGTATCAAAATTGGAAAGATAATCATTTCATCCAAAGATGAATTTCAGGAACAAAATTCCTGCACATGACTTCTTTAATGACTGACCAAACTAAACATCAGATAATAGATAAAATTTCTTTTGTTTGTCTTTTCTGAATTATCTGAAATTTCAAATACCTCTTTGATTTGAAAAATAATATTAGAAAGTTCATGGCAATTTCCATCAAGATTTAATGATCCATTTTTGTCTTTTTTTAGGCAAAAAAACTAGGATATTTAGGTGTAACAAGAATATATAATCTCCATCCTCAACTCCCCCCCCTTCTCCAAATAAGCTCATTTTATGATCCAGACATTTAAGATTTATATGTAGCCCTTTGTTAAATAATACCAAGATGTCATCTCCCAGACACTAGAATTAATGTGAAAGTACACGGAACAGTCTAGCCAAAAGCATAGCATTACTTTTTGGACATATCCGCTGCATATCTTTATGGACTGTTTCACAAATTCCCCTTGCAAGATTTTCAATTTTATTTTTGAATTCAAACTTCTCACATATTGCTCATCATATCCTAGAGGCAGAAAACTAGTTGAACTCCCCCTGATTATTTCACATTAAAGGGTGCCCCTATAACTTAAACCTGTGCTCTTAATGCTATGTAAAGGACCTGGTATGCTAGCCCCTTTGGCAGAGCTCTTAGCACCTGTATAGAAATTTTGAAAATGCTACACCAGTCCTCTTCTGAAGGTGTCACCATGTCATTGAATAAACCTTTTGATATAACTGCTAATTTTTAAAGAAATAAATACATTTGCACATGCATAAACACACACACACACACACACACACACTGATGGCCAAACAAAAATAATAAAAAAAAATTTAAATTACATAGTACCCTCCCCCTCCAACAAACATTCACACTTCCTTATATACTGAACTAGTGAACTTAGTTAAACTTCATAAGATTTAAAAATAAATAAAAAAAAAACTGATGGTGGGCATTTTCTTTCATTTGTTAGCACAAAAGAATTACATGGTAGTGGCTAGATTGTCTAGTCTGAAATTTCACCAGATTTATAATAAATTTAAAGCTGAAGTGACCCCCCCCCCACACACACACACACACCAACTCAAATTCTTGAAATCTGAACCTCTGCTCTGAACTGATTCTACAATTCAAGTAGAACAGTTCTTTAATTCTTATACATGTACCAAAGAAGAAAGAACTTTAACCAAGAATACCACAGATTTTTCATTCTCAACTCATTTAATTGGGAAAAGGCAATAGTTTTCAACAAAAATTCAACGCAATTGATGAGTAGGTCAGTCACAGCACTCACATAAGAAAAAAAAACACTACCACTGACTAGATTGGTGGTTCATCTGCTGAGTAACAGGAGGCCTTATATATTGACTCTAATATGGCTGGTACACTACAAGCTTGCACAAGAGGCTCCACATCACACAGGTCATTATATAGAGGCTCTTCCCTGCTGACCCATGTCTCTAGAATAGACTGTTGTGGTTGTAAGAGCCCATTATATTTGGGAAAGAATGCGTGTCCCAGTGAAATTACAGGTAAAATGTCTGCAGCTTTTCTCTGGCCAGGTACGGTTACCATAGCAGTGACTTGTGATTTCAAGTTGACTGGATTTCAAAGGTCAAGTCCAGAAAATGTCATATTTTGCACTGTGTTAGTGTCAGCTTCAGTTTTTTTTTAATCTTTCTAATTCTATATTGTTTTTCTCCTCAGATTTCCCCTAAATTGTTAATAACCTGTAGTACTAGTGGGAAGCATCTTCTCATTTATGTTTTATAGGTATTTATATGTATATTATATATGTGTCACTGCATCAAATTAAACGGGGTATTATTAAAAGAAATTTCCAAAATTTATACCAAAATTTAGTCAATTTAACCAGTTAAATCTTGGAACAATCCAGTTTTTTATTCTAAAATAAATTTCAACCACATTTTCATTCTATTTATCAAGTTGGATGTCTACCTAAACTCAGACTTATTTAATAAATCTATATGATAATCTCTAGACTCTTAACCTTTTGAATATAATCTTTCTATCTAAAATGATAAAGTTCAATCTTTTTTAAACAACTGATGTGCATGGACCTTTTATAAGGTATGATGTATCAGTAAATGTAAAAACTTTATATATTTGTTTTTGCACAATAGTATGACATTTTCTATGACACTCGACACCTCCCAACTTTTATCGATTACGTAATGACATACCTTGAGCATCATGGTATTGAAGTTACATATGTAGCAAGGGTTATTCCCTGTAAAACACATGAATTTCTACTACCAGTATCTCACATAACTCAAATAAAGTCCACATATTAACTTGATCAGCAAATAAATAAATAATTAAATAAATAAATAAAATAAAATAAAAACTGCATCTTCTACAAATATCTGGTTAAATCTTGAGTCTGTCAAATGACGTTGGAATGCATGAGGCATTACTGCTGCACATGCAATGGCATAATTCTTCAAATGAGGTTTGGCGAAAAGGACCGAGTGTTATTTAAGAGCAGAAAAAAGCAGAAAAAACCATTCAAATATAATTTTTCAGGAAATATGAAATGACACCCTTTGGTGTTTCTTCAAGTTATGCTATTTGAAACTATACTGTGGCATTTGATTAGGTTAAGTGGCAAAAATATGACATATCAACTTGCTTCATATGTAACTTTAAGTCAAAGTTTAAGAATGTTGCAGTTATATAATATCATCTACCCTGTTTGGTGTTTGATAGTTTCTCCCATTTACCCCAGTTTTGGTAATCATTAAACAGAGTAAAAAAATTCTTAGAAAGATAACATTGTTTCTTTTATTAGGATATCTTTAGTTGTGATAAATCAATAAAATGTCCTTGACATGGGTACACAGAGGGGCACAGAACCTTCTCCAACAGTGCTTTTTGCTGACCAGTAGATAAGCTGGCCAAAGCAAAGATTTCAAGCAGTATTTCCCTTATCTTAAAGTACATCACTTTTAAAAAGAAACTCTTGTTTATTAAAAAAAATTCTCCTTCAGTGAAGTGTTACCCGATTGACAACACTTTATTTCCACAGAAACACCATTCTAAGAATGCCTCAGAGCCAAGATGTGTTAACACAAGTCACTACACATATGCAAAACTACTCATATCTCTTTATTTGTGAAATATTAACTGATCTCAAAAAGGTAAATTGCTTAGATGCTAAAGGATTTTTGCCCATCTTTCCATGACAATCATTTTGAGATAATCTGAAAATAACAGCAGAATTAAGAAAAATGTATTTTTGTTGGAAAAGAGATGAAGCCGCAAGTCTGAACCTAACAGAATCTGTGGTAATAATGACCTCAGTTGCAAAATGTTAGCAGATTAACAAGAAGATTATATCTCCGACCTATCAAATGGGCTGCAACGCAGGTAAAAACATGGTACCTTAGTTCCATCACTTACGTCAAAAAATGGACATGAAACACACCAGACATGCAGAAGCACAAAGAGAGGTTGGTTTTCAGTGGTAATGGGCCCATTCAGAATGACTTAGGCTGTATTCCCAGAGCTTTTAGATCGATCTATCCCCGCGGGGAGTCTCACTAGATTACTGTCAGATAATCCGGCTTAAATGTACGTTCCGTTTAGTACAAGCTGTAAGGGGGTAATTAACTTTTGTGTCCGCTCAGCTGACAGCTATTTAGCGTGAACCCCCAGGGAGTTAGGTCGATCTAAAGTAGATCGATCTAATCTCTGGAAATGGGGTCTTAGGCTGCACCAGCTACTCTGCACAAACTCTGTGGGGATGCTCTCTGAATGCAATCAGATTAACATACCTCTTTTGTTTCTGGTGTACTCACATAATCACCAGCTTCTCTACACTAAGTATTCTTCTCTGCCAAGGGGAGGTTTGTCAGTCGGTAAATTTGTAGAGTTCGTGTGCATTAGCTGTTGCAACCTATCTCACTCTGAAATGGCCCCTAAGACTCACAACGACAATATCTGCTAAGAAGTACAAAGCCACAAACTGACTGGAAATTCACCTTCCACTTCATGATCCATTTTTTTTTTAACTTCTTGTTAAATAAAATAAACAGTTTTATGCTCTTCGGCTGAGAGGCTGTTTTCAGAATCTTATGGGACCGTCCAACGGTAAGGCAGCCATTGTTTTGCTCGGAAATATAAAATTCACCATGAGTCTCACGTACCTACCTGAAACACACACATGCTCTTGCATGCTGCACATTCAAATACCAAACAACGCACAAAATCTCCCACTTACCACTCCCTATGAAGCCAATGCGTCTGCAACCATTTGTTGCCTTGAAGTTGTGGTTAGCTTAACCTTCCCGTATTCAGTAGTTTCTTTTTGCTTTCCAGGAAAACCTAATCCCAGGAATATATTCTTTTAAATGATAAGTGTACTACCTAGAAAAGCAGTCTACTGCAGTATCAACTCCTGTGAAATGGGGAGGGGGGGGGAGAGACCATCACTTGGAATTAACAGTAAGTGACGATTCTGAGAAACTATCGCTTTCATACAAACCTAGAAAAACAATATTACACTATGTCTTTTTTTTAATGCCCTCATTACTTGGAATAAAAGCAATTTGTGTCACTTCAATAACAGTTTCTATATCATTAAACCAATCAATATTATTTAATGTCAACTTTCTTTCTGGTTTCTGGGAAAATCCTTTCCTAGTAATATTGGTGACAAGAAGAAAACTACACTTCCTTTAACACCCTCCATGTGCAGGCTTTTGAACCCTTTTTAATCTCTTAAATTGAAAAAAGAACCTCCTTAAGGAAGGAAAAGTCATAGTCTGTATGGTAATTTATGAATGAGTTTTTTTTTTTCAGTGACAGATGAGATATTATATTTAGTACACAGAATTAGTCAGTCAATGTGTTGTGTGTAAGTGCATGTACACACAAGCATAAATGCCCATATGCATGTTTTGTTTACTACAGGTATTGGGAATAACAGATCACATCTTCAAAAGTCAAGGGTATTTATTCATGGCAATGGTCAAACTAAATTACCCTCAACTGAAAAGCCATTTTTATTTTTTTAAGATACCATGACCTCAAGGTCGACTAAAATTTGGTACAACTAGTCAATAAGCAAACTATGGAAAACAATGAGAAAATATAAATAAATCAATAAATAAATAAACAAATTAATAATAAAGTTACTTTCATAATTTTCAACTCAGATTTATAAAGTAAGTTGAATTTAGAACATTTTAATAAGAGCAATCGAGAAGGTCCACTCTGGGTTAAAATTTGATGCAGATGCTTGAAGGTTTTATGGTAAAAGGTACAGTATTACAGAAAAAGAACCCCCACCACTATTAAATTGCTGCCTATAGGACTGGTTTTAGGGTCTTATGCCACCTACATTTTTGATCAAGAGACTTTATATCCTCAAAGAGAATATAAAAAATTATTGCCTGATAGATCCACAACATACAAATTCCCTTTAGTGCAAGTGACATCAAAAATACTCCATACAAATTTATAGATGGCCAAAAAGTAAACTGTACTCAATTGATAGACTTGGTAAAATACTAATAGCTTAGTTTCTAAAAGTCACTTTAAACAAGTTATCTCTGTCGCATTCACAAGTTTAACATGTGAAGACCTGTCTAACCCTACAACTAGAGTGATAGCAATACCCATTAAGGGCCCTCTTCTGCATATCTCTGATCCAGAAACTGGACTGTTATGAACGTTCAGTCTACGTTTCCTCTTTGGGATCACAGGATGCTTAAAAGGTAAAGACATTTTCACGCAAATGGTAACAAACATGCTCTTCTTTATGGCTTCGAGGCTCACACCAGCATTGAGAAATACCAAAATCATAAAGTAGTTGCCTACGGCTAAAAGAACAAAAACAATATCTGATTTTTTCACACAAAATTGTCGTGTTTCTAATATTTAATTTGGTAAAATAGAAACGTCCACGCCCCTTCCCTCCTCCCAGACAATTAAAAAAAAAAAAAACTACTGTAACCCCAGAGCAGAAAAATCCATTTTTAATATATAGTGCCATGCTTTTGTCACCTTATCTTATTTGTCATATCATTCTATATGAATACATTCTAAGGGATATCTGTTTAATGGGTAATAACAATATAATGAAGAAAATAAATACTAATAAAAATCAAATAAAAGAGAAAAATATCTGATGCCAACTCAATTAGTAGGGCATAAGTTAACTCCTTTCTAACCTTGTAAGATACTGAAATGAGCAGGCTGCCTGTTTTAGCAAAGCCCTCTTTATATTAATCCTTCCTATTCTCTGTAGATTTTATCTCTCCATACCCACACATCAATTTTTTAATGTTTCAATTTTGTTTTTCTGGTAGACTCAAGGAGTTGTAGCAAAAGATACTTTAAACATAGCAGACTAGAAAGAATATGCAATGAGAGCTATATACTTTATTTTGTTCTTTTCCATAATAATATTTTGTTGTTTCCAAAATGAAGAAAAAAATTCATTCTGTTCTTTCTCTCTAGAGTAACATGAGGTGCTTCACCTGTGGAGGTAAAAAAACCTATATGTCACATGACACAGTGCATTAGTACTATTAGGAATAAAAGTGTATATGAAGCCTTCTTTAGTTTTTGCATTGTTTAAGGATAATTTGCACATATGAGATTTATAAGAAATGAAAAATTATAATATAAAAAATATCCTGCTTTCTTGTCTGTATCAATTACACTTTTATTCTGATATAATTCTTCATTCCAGTTGGTTGAAATAGTCAACTGACCTATTCCACTGTTTTATATCACCTCTTTTTTTCCTACTAAACTACAATCATAATAGCAAGGCTATTTTTAACATTTTTGCAAATTGCTGTAACAGTTAGCTACATTTAAGAAAAATGATAACCAAAAATTGCTAATTTTATACTGCTTTCAGTCATTTATTCCACATGACTTACTTTTCGGCATTTGGACTTCAAATATTTTACTAGCTAAGAACAGCAAAATACATCACTTTGCTTTCATATGAAAAAAAAAAAACATTCTTATTGTTTGTCAACCTATTCCTACTTAAATAAAAATTTGTTTATTTGCCAAAAACAATGGCCTTACCCATTTTTTCTCAAGTTAATTTTTTTATCAATGACAAATGGTAGTTTTCTTTTCCGCTTTTTATCCTTTCTTACAAGGGGCCCTGATGTTTTGTATCATAAATACAGAAAAAAACCTAGACTGCAATACTCGGGGCCCTTCAAAATGGATAACTAGCCAAGTTCTCAGTGACTATAGTATAATTCAGTGAACTGTCAGTCTTAGTTCTTCAGGCTGAGAGTCCCTTTTCAGGTCCTTGCACACTTTTAAAGACAGCCCTGGTCAAGTATTTCAAAAGACACCTGTAGCTCCTTTCAATCTTCCCTCAGTGAATTGATCAACTACAAACCCCACAGACAGAAGTGGAATGCAATTCAGAGCCCAAGGTGTGCATTAAGTGTCCCCCATTAATTGGGAATTCCTTGAACTTCATTCACACAATACCCATACCCTGAGTCTAAGAAAGACCCACTATACCAGCCAGAGACGTAACCTGAGACTTTATTATACTGCTGTTATTATTCCTTTGAAATTGCAGCATAGCCCTGTACCTCCGTATACAATTGAGCCCACAAGAGAACAATGGGAACGGGGCCCAGGTAAAAATCAATATGACCAACTAGGAGGGAGATGAATAGGTCTTCCAAGCGACAAGTGAGGCAGCAAAGGAATTGAGCTACCTTGAAAGACCATGCCTACAACCTGATAGCTAGATAAATATGGAGAAAGGGTTGTATGAGTCACCGGATTTCGCTACATATACCTCGTCTTATGTTGTCAGTGTCTCTCACCAGATTTTTTTTTCTTTCGCATGTGTCATAGAGGAGTGGTTTCTTATTCATTTAAAGCTTAACAAATTCTACTTTCACTTTATCTTTTAATCCAAAACCCTGGAATTTTGCAATATTTCACAAGCACAATTGCTAACTTTACTTAATTTATGTTATCTCAAGTCTTCAGACATTTATCTCTATATATATATATTTAAACATGCATGATAAATATCAACCCATCAGAAAAGATTACATGGGTATGGATGCAACTATTTCTCAAAATGATATTTACAGGCAAACAATTCTAGCACTAGTACATAGTAAAATAAAACTGTAAAACCAACATAAATTACATTATACCAACAACTCCATCCCTAAAATAAAAGTGGAAAAATTGGTGGATTCCAATCTTTCAAACTATTCAAGAGTAACTTGCCAGATGCAAAATTTGACCAATTTTCCACTTCATGATTTTAGGGAGTTTCCCGAAAATGCCACATTACTAACATCCATAAATGGTAATATCAGTCAAACATACTTTAATAGAAACCCAACTTAGAAAAAACACATAGGTTTGAAGTATATTATTCTTATATAAAGAAATTAATAAAGAAAAATTAAGTCAAATATATTTCTCATGCAAAAAATATTATAATATTCCACTAATGATTGTGAGAAAAAAGTTTTGTTTTAAAAGATATCTAGATGGTCCCACCTCATCATGTAGAAACAAAATTAACTTCATACATGGCATGTCTTTATTCATCATCATCATTGAAAAAATTTAATAACTCAAAATCTCACAGCAATTAAAACTCCTCTTCAACTCAGGTATAGACTTCTCACACACAACTGATGGCTAAAAACCAGTTAAACAACTTCTTAGTAAAATGCCTCTCATTGTCACACACCCAGACAGTTCCTTGATCTGATCACAGACATAACAAAAGTCACTGTCTCGCTTTTAGTCAGAAAAAAATCAATACTAAGAACCATGGTATAATTGCACAAAAGGCATTAAGAAACATAATGAAATTCTTAAATGAAAAAATGAAAGTAAAGTGGATTTCAACCAACTTTAAAGCATGAATCACACTTCCTCAACACCATTTGGTGGTATGAATTTATTTCATGTAAATGTCTCTACAACCAATAATACTAATAAATGTAAAAGAAATTGATTCCAATGAACTTTTTATTATATAAATAAATTTATCCATGCGACAATGAATCATGCCACAGTAGTAATCTATGTTATCTGTGTTTGACTTTCAAATAGAAAAAGTACAAAAATAAATAAATAAATAAATAATAAGGAAAAGCAGAATAAAATCAATAGCTGATTTTTATCAAACTTGACTTAATAATTTGAACACATTTAGGAAAATGTCCAGTCCTATAATTACATATGGGTTAGCTTACACCACAGAGGTGTCTCTGCTTTCAACGTGTGCTTCTGTATATAAAAGACACCAGAGTATAGAAACCACCTGTGTCCAACCAAGCGCTACATACCTATGGTCACTGCTGCGGAGGCTGGACATAGGTCAGGCAACATATGAATCTACATTAAGACTACCTGTGCAAACAAATAACTCTGTGCAAATAAAATCAATATTACATGATTCTGAAAGTAAACTTTCACTTTCATGCCATGCAATTGTCTTTTGATTATGTTGGCAGAGGATATACTGTAACTAAATTGTCTTACAAATAGAACTTTATTTTTTATTGAAAAAAAATGAAGGCCCAAAATGAACACCTGTGTGCAAATGTATGCAAAATATGCCAGCAGCCAAAGAAATGTATGTCATGTACTTAAAATAAATGTATCTGATGTTAAAATACTAAATAAACATTATGAGAGCTGATAGGTCACCCAGGTGAGATATAAGTTTGCTAACTACCTTGTCTACAACGCATAAACTATGCATCTCCAACTCTTGACACGTCTGGAACTCTTCACGTGCTTAAAAAAATCCAGTTTTAACTTTTCTGCTCAGCTTACCTAAATTCCAAGAAATAACCATCAATGCACATTTCACGATTGTCGGCAGACTCTGCACCCGCCCGTCACTTCCCCGAACTACGATCCCACACCGGTGAAATGAACACGCCGTTTGACCTACTTCCAGGAGGATAGGTTCCAAAGGTCAGCTTAATGTCCTGTTAATCTAGGCGCCCATCCCTCGAAAAGGGCCACCTGTTGATAGTCTACTTCTCCTATCTTACTGTCCATACATCTCGTGATAATCCAAAACAAAAATTAGGGCTGAAAACAACTAAAAAGTAACTTTGATGTAACTCCAAAAGTTGTCGAGAACTCCGTGAAAAGTTTTCCGGAACTTTTCAAAGTGTCCCACTTCCCTCGGAATATTGAAGCGGAAACGTAATTTTTATGCGACAGTCCTACTCACCTTTGTTATCCCCACTCTCGAATATTATTTTCTATCTTGTTTATGTTTTAATCACAGCCCAAGACTCGAGGAAACTGGTCCCTGTTAACGAAAGTATGCCATTCCGTCCCCTCCGGATGTCGTCTATTTGCAACACATTTTCATATGAATAGATTTTCTGTCCTCCCAGTATTGAACGCATCCGAGGAATGACAATAGAGGGCGCTATAAATTCCGTTGAAATATCTCAGAAATTCTAGGTATTCAATAGAAATCGACTTGTTATATTAAATTCCAGAATATCTCTTAGACAGGGGAGTATGAAAGCGCTTGCTGAACATCAAGAATATGAGTCATTTAGAATTTTATTCAAGTACCTGGAAATTAAGTGGCTCCTCTTGGATAAGTGACGTCTATCTTGCAGAGCAAGGTCACCAGGTGAGAGATGAATTCCCGGGAAATTCTGATCATTCATTTGAAGACGCATATTCGTCAGGTATAGGTTCCCCTGGCAAACAGAGAGATATTCGAGCAAAGTATGTTACCCAAAAATTGACAGAATACATAATATTGCATATTTTGGGAAAATTTTGTGGAGCAAATCTCACTCTTGCGGCTTTTCTGTGTATTAGGGTCGTTCACGACAGGTGTGTTATCATCCATTTGTACACGTCGCCAATGTGAAATATGCCATTATTAAATATTTATGACGATAAGGGTCCAGGTAGTGACTGAATGAGAGCCTTTACACAGCTGACTGTTAGATGATTTAGATAATTGTTATACTGTAAGTAGAGATTGTTTACGAGTGACAGCTAATGAACCAGGTGGAAGCTAGGATTTTAGGGGGGGGGGGAGGTAGGGGGTATGTTCAACCTTTTGTTTTATTTATGCATTGTATTTCATTTGTTTATTATTATTTTTAATATTCTTTTTTTTTTTTTTTTTTTTTTTTTTTGATAACTGTTTTTTGTCTGCTGTATAAGAAAGGCAAATATGTAGGAGGATTTAGGAGTTATAAATGATAATAATTTAAGCTTTGAAAAATATATTAGTGAAAAATGCAGGAAGGCCAACTCTATGTTCGCAATTATCAGAAGAATATTTCAACATTTGAACTCTAAGACATTCCTTCCTCTCTACAAATCACTTGTACGTACTCACCTGGATTATGCAAGCTCAGCATGGGCACCACACAAGAGCAAATTCATTGATCAGCGTAGGGCTACAAAACAGCTACTGGGTATGAATAACCTTAGTTACCCAGAAAGGTTACGTAAACTTGGGTTACCAACACTTACAGGTTTGTAGCTATAGGAGGGTGAGAGGGGACATGATTGAGATGTACAAACTAGTCACTGGGATATACGACAAATCAACTAGAGACTTTATTAAATTATGGTCCAGTCATTCACATAGGTCTTGTAATAGAGGAAATTGTTTCATATTCCCTCAAAGAGCCCAATTAGACTTGAGAAAATACAGCTTCACTGTGCGTACAACACAAATATGGAATAGCCTACCCTATCAAGTTGTCAGGGCAAAAAGCCTCGGCTCTTTTCAGAACAGATTAGACAAGTGGTAGATGACCAGGAACTCAAATATGACAATTATAGGTCCGAAATTAACATCATCGGAAGTCACAAGTTAGTTTTGGAGGAAGAGTCCGATAAGGATCCAGTAGGAATCTGAATCGGAAATCAACGCTAATCTAATCTAATCTAATCTAATCTAATGTAATGAGAAAGGATATATGATTTTATTTTATTCATATAATGATTAATGGAGAGGCAAGTCAGTTGCCTCACCCTTATGTTTTATTTGCTAGGTGCTAAACTTCAAATAGTCCTATGTTAAAGCATTACAAGCCGGAAGCCAGGGTTTTCCCAATAAAATCTCAAATTTAATGGATTTTCCACAGGGTAAACAACATTACCCCTCCCCCCAACTTTCCAACCTTGGATCTTCTTTTTCTGATACTCACCATAACTCTTTAACAATTTTGAAAAAAAGGCAAATGATTTAAATTCCTGCTTAAACCGTGCTTTAAACTTCTGAAGATTGCAAGAGCCTGCATCATTTTCAAACTGTGTTAAGATGGTTGACCACTAAGTTTGTATAGGAGGCGGTGAATATGATTATTTTTTCCATATTGATAAAGGGCATTTTTATGTCAATATATGTTTTAAAAGCTTCATGCTCTTAGGATGCATTCAAAATACTGGCTTTAGTCACTTTAAGAGCTTTAAATGCTATCAATTATACTCACATCAAGGGAAAACATAGCACCTTGAGTGGAGGGAGGAATCGTGTGCCAGTTTGATTCTTTATTTCTCTTTTACTTCCTGCCATCCTGCAAAACTATCACCTCAGCATCCCATTTGTAAAACAGCATCTAAATCAGACAGTGTCACTAAGGTATTGTCTGCATAATTCTGAAATAATGACCTTTGTCTGAGAAATATTTGCCCCAATGTAGACAAGGTGCAGTTTCAATTACATTATATTTCTCCAACAAAGGCTGTACTTGCAGAACTGAAAATTTGCCTTTGTAAAATTTGTAATTTTCTGGGGTATATTTACAGTATTACACTGATGAGACTTTTCCGACTTTTTCAGGGTCATTTGGGTCATTCTTGTGAATCATGTTCCCTGGACCCCTGGCCAATTTTCCTGCTTTTTCAGTGAGGACTAGTCTTATCCCTACGATTACTACCTGGATGAATTTTATATCACTGGTGCATCATGTTTGTCATGATAACCTGTGCACAAGTTGCCAATCAAGATGGACGAGAAATCTGAATTTTCAGCAATAAAAAAGTTAATGAAGTCTACAGCACATCACTAGTAAATTAATGGTGCAGGGATGAAAGAAAATTAGCTGGCTTCATTTTGACATCTTGACAGCAGGCATATAACAAAGTGATACATGCCTGGCATTTAATAACATTTGCACATTTAACATTCTACTTATACATTTTTTTTTTTTT
>NW_019774792.1:377294-389566 GCF_001039355.2 Lingula anatina | reverse complement strand
GTCTGCTGTATAAGAAAGGCAAATATGTAGGAGGATTTAGGAGTTATAAATGATAATAATTTAAGCTTTGAAAAATATATTAGTGAAAAATGCAGGAAGGCCAACTCTATGTTCGCAATTATCAGAAGAATATTTCAACATTTGAACTCTAAGACATTCCTTCCTCTCTACAAATCACTTGTACGTACTCACCTGGATTATGCAAGCTCAGCATAGGCACTACACAAGAGCAAATTCATTGATCAAATCGAGGGAGTGCAGCGTAGGGCTACAAAACAGCTACCGGGTATGAATAACCTTAGTTACCCAGAAAGATTACGTAAACTTGGGCTACCAACACTTAGCTATAGGAGGGTGAGAGGGGACATGATTGAGATGTACAGTACAAACTAGTCACTGGGATATACGACAAATCAACTAGAGACTTTATTAAATTATGGTCCAGTCATTCACATAGGTCTGGTAATAGAGGAAATTGTTTCAAGCTATTCCCTCAAAGAGCCAAATTAGACTTGAGAAAATACAGCTTCACTGTGCGTACAACACAAATATGGAATAGCCTACCCTATCAAGTTGTCAGGGCAAAAAGCCTTGGCTCTTTTAAGAACAGATTAGACAAGTAGTGGGATGACCAGGAACTCAAATATGACAATTATAGGTCCAAAATTAACATATCGGAAGTCACAAGTTAGTTTTGGAGGAAGAGTCCGATAAGGATCCAGTAGGAATCTGAATCAGAAATCAATGCTAATCTAATCTAATCTAATGTAATGAGAAAGGATATATGATTTTATTTTATTCATATAATGATTAATGGAGAGGCAAGTCAGTTGCCTCACCCTTATGTTTTATTTGCTAGGTGCTCACTGCAGGTCATAAACTTCAAATAGTCCTATGTTAAAGCATTACAAGCCAGAAGCCAGGGTTTTCCCAATAAAATCTCAAATTTAATGGATTTTCCACAGGGTAAACAACATTACCCCTCCCCCCAACTTTCCAACCTTGCATCTTCTTTTTCTGATACTCACCATAACTCTTTAACAATTTTGAAAAAAGGTAAATGATATAAATTCCTGCTTAAATAGTGCTTTAAACTTCTGAAGATTGCAAGAGTCTCAGGTCGGATCTGACACAAGAGCCTGCATCATTTTCAAACTGTGTTAAGATAGCTGACCACTAAGGTTGAACAGGAGGCGGTGAATATGATTATTTTTTTCCATATTGATTAAGGCCATTTATATGTCAATATATGTTTTAAAAGCTTCATGCTCTTAGGATGCATTTCAAAATACTGGCTTTAGTCACTTTAAGAGCTTTAAATGCTATCAATTATACCCACATCAAGGGAAAACATAGCACCTTGAGTGGAGGGAGGGTTAAGATATCAGCTGCAATTGCTGTCCTTTTGTACTGATTCATGCGCCAGTTTGATTCTTTTTTTCTCTTTTGCCATCCTGCCATCCTGCAAAACTATCACCTCAGCATCCCATTTGTAAAACAGCATCTAAATCAGACAGTGTCACCAAGGTATTGTCTGCATAATTCTGGAAGAATGACCTTTGTCTGAGAAATATTTGCCCCAATGTAGACAAGGTGCAGTTTCAATTACATTATATTTCTCCAACAAAGGCTGTACTTGCAGAACTGAAAATTTGCCTTAGTAAAATTTGCAATTTTCTGGGGTATATTAACAGTATTAAACTGATGAGACTTTTCCGATTTTTTCAGGGTCATTTGGGTCATTCTTGTGAATCATGTTCCCTGGACCCCCGGTCAATTTTCCTGCTTTTTCAGTGAGAACTAGTCTTATCCCTACGATTACTACCTGGATGAATTTTATATCACTGGTGCATCATGTTTGTCACGATAACCTGTGCACAAGTTACCAAACAAGATGGACGAGAAATCTGAATTTTCAGCAATAAAAAAGTTAATGAAGTCTACAGCAAAAATCATGTGATATACACAAATTATTTTAATTCTGAGTAAACGTGTTTGTAGCCTTGTAGAAAATTCGCTTAGTTCCTATATCCATTGGTTTTATCTTACAATACCAGTTTAGTATAAAAATCATGTGATATACACAAATTATTTCAGCTTTGTTCTGAAGATGTTATCTCATCAATATCACTTGACCTACTTTGGGCTATTTACCTGGCTCTCTTTATGACCCTTTTATCTTTGCAAGGTGATAGCTGTTAAAGCATGTGACCTAATAATGTAAGTCGAAGCTATGACAAGCATGTACACCACTCTCCCTCCCTCCACTCGCCTGCTCACAAGCATGCCCTTACCTTTGTACATTAAACCTAGTATCAGTATGAATTAGGAATGTGGAAATAAACTTTTAGTAAAGTATATACTGAAGGTGACTGAATTGGAAGTAGCAATCTGGGCTTATAAATTTCTTTCTTTCTTTCTTTCTCACTGAGGAGTTAATGAAAAATAAAGAAGTTTGTTTATGGGAGGGGGTCTTTTTTTACCTGGTTTTACTCAACATGTTACTGTTTTAAAACTTACTGATGTTTGCACACTGTAATATGTATTTTTTCAGCTTTGAAAATTTAATTCAGTAACTGTGATAGTGAGCCAACTCGCCAATTTTTTCATTTTCATAGCATCATATATTTCTTTTTCTTCCATACTACATTTCCCTGCCCAACTTGACTGCTCACAACTAGTTTCTAAGCTTTGCCCTGGGTGTTTGATTAATAGTGAATTTTGATTAGAAGTATTTTGATAATAAAAATGCTATCTAATGGAGACTTAGAATGTGTCTTAGCAGCCTTTTTTTAAATTGAATGCTTTTTGAAATATCCTTTCATTAAACAAAATGCGGTCAATCATTTCCACAATTCATCATGAGAAATATGGATAAGGATGTATACTTGAGTTGAAGCTGGGTTATAAATATTTATACTTGAGACATTTAAATATTTTTATTCATTCCATTCCTATATTGTTTACAGTCAAATGCAGTAAAGGATGTACTGTATGACATTTTAATTAAAAAATGGTGGCTGGAAATTCTGGCCTTTTTAACCAGGTGTAAAGAAAGTGTGCTTATTATAAATATCAAGAATAATTTGAAATTCTCTCTCTCTCTCTCTCTCTCTCCCCCCCCCCCTCTCATCCTCTCTCTTTTTTCCCCTTATTTTATTTACATGTATATACATTTTTTTCTGTCAGGGGATTACATGTTCTACAACCCAGTGTATTGTGTGCACCTTTGAAACTGTAAATCAGTAAAACCAATGTGTTTTTGTGTTAAAACTCCTTGGTAAAACTGACTCCAATATAGAATTGTAAAGATTTTTGAAACTTGGAAAGTGGAAAAGGCAATGTCGTTTTAAGTGTCTTTGAAAAATTTGAATAACATCTAAAGTTATGTGAGATTATTAATAGTCATCAAGAGAGATTTGCATATTTATAATATTAAAATAGGAAAATACAAACTTTATTCAAGGTGACATATTACTAACCTTGAAGAGTTGCTGCATGCACTGATGTTTTACCATTTATAAAAATAAATGTATGCCTTTGTTGCTGTGATGTTTGTCTTTGTCATGATCTTACTTGTGCTGTGAGATATATAAAATCTAATGAGGTCTACAGATTTCTATGCTTTCTCGTGTGCACTAACTAAAAAATTGTCCTCACAAGTTGCAAGTAATGTATATGAGTCAAGTTCTCCTGGATACTCTCCTAGGGTTGTGTTACTTCTATATGGCATTTGACAGTACAGCTATTCTGAGCCTTGAAGTCCTTAAGACATTTTCTTAAATCAGAAGACTTAGAACTATAATGCTCCATAAAGAGCGACAAAATGCATAGGCAGGGAAGAGGTGAGTCACCTCTATATAAGAGGAAAAAGATAAGAAGTAGGTGTTTCAAATCACTTACAAGTTGAGGCTTGGTGAATGTAAACAAACTTTACTGTACGTGATGTTGATTTTTATGTGATCAGTTGCATCTTCTTTTCATGTGGTTGCATTTTCTTTCTAGGGAGTTTCCACTGAAGAGCCATGAATCAACAGACAGTTTTCCTGATAATTGTCTGCACTTGGTGCCAGTTGCAAGGTGGCTGTGCCCAGAGTTCAAGGCCACATATCATTGTAATAGTGGCAGATGATTTGGTAAGTTTACCCTTGAGATGCACTCATGTTACTGTTTTAAAACTTACTGATGTTTGTACAGCGTCTCTTTGATGTCTGTACCAACTCTGCCATCCTTTATTTTTAACATATTGAATGTTTGAGCAAATTAATTGAGGATGAACACATTGAATTGTATTCAAACTGTCTTACTCCCGTAAATAGAATTTTTAAAATCTTGGAAAGTTAATCTTTCTGTAAATTTAGCATAGGTTGATTGTTACAGTATCATTACTGTATATGTCAGGTCTCTTCACAGTACATATTCTAACAGTTCCCCTGTTGGTTTTAATCATGGCCCTCTGACCCCATTGACACACGCATGCATGTACCTATGTACACAGTGATGAAAAAAGTTAATTCACTAAATAGCATATTTATATCCATATGCCAACATTATTTCAACATTAATTTGCAAAGATACAAACAATTTAAAAGTTGTGTTTATTTCAAATTGTATCCAAAATATGAAAATGGACAACAAGTTATTCTCATATTTTAGGGCTGGAATGATGTCAGTTTCCATGGTTCTAACCAGATTCCTACCCCAGCCCTGGACACTTTGGCCTACACTGGGGTGATGCTGTCTAATTACTATGTCTCTCCAATCTGTACTCCCTCCAGGAGTGCCCTGTTGACAGGGAGACATCCTATTCATACAGGTGTGTGTGTGTGTGTGTGTGTGTGCGTGTGCACATGTGTGTGCATGCTACAGAGTGTGTGTGTCACAGTGTCTCTGAATGTCATAGAGTGTGTGTGTGTGTGTCACAGAGCATGCGTTTTTGTCATAGTTTTATAGAGAAAAAAAAGGATTTTCCTGAAAATTTCATCAATTTTCCCATAATTGATAAGGTTTACCCTATTTCAAATAAAGGTCCATTAGGCCATTTTTTAGTTCAAAATTGTCAGCTTCCATCTCCAAATATGGCCCGCAGAGGGTGCAATGTTATCTTTAAGTGCCCAAATGGAGATTAGGAAATGTCTTGCAAGCATGGTGCTAGGAGAGGTAAGAAATGCTAGTCACATTTTCTAAATATAAATGTTACCTGCAGTGCATAATTAAAGATTGATGGTGATTATGCTATTAACCATTTAAGGAAAACCATTATGATTCCATAACTTACAGAAAATATTGGAAGGCCCAAAATACTGGTTTAGTTCTAAAAAAAAGTCTGGTTGGATTCTTTTTTATTTTTTTAAGTAATGGATTTATTTATTTATTTTTTTTTTAATTAATTTATTTATTTATTTATTGTGAAAATTTTCACATATTGGCATTTTCAACTCCATGTGCTTTTGAACTCCATGTGCCTGAAGCCCTTTACTAGTTATTTTTTGTAATGATACAGTATATTGTTTTAAAGTTGGTGGTGATTGTGCTGTTTAGCATTATGTAACCTATAAAAAATTTTTGCACTGCCCCTATAAATGCTCTAAGAGAAAAACTGTGTTACCTATTATTTTGTAACTTACAAGAATAATTAATAGGATTGACATACAGTTGACATTGGAAAACCAGCTGATTAGATTATTTGTCTTTCTTAAAACTTTTGTGAAATTTTCATTTTATTTCTTTTTTTTTTCATTTGTAAATCACAGGCATTTTTAAGATGTGACTTGTAATTCCCATCCACCAGAAGCTCTGTAACAGTTACATTTCCTATATTTCCACAAAAATGGTGTACATGCTGTTAAGCATTATGTAATGTTATTTTGTGCACTGTCATCATTTTTCTCATATCTGGGATTTTCAATGTTGACTGTGCTGTTAAGCTTCATATATTCTGTGCATCATTGTTTCTAATTTTGTAAACCCAGCTTTGTGTCAGGTGATATATTGCTGCATATGATCAGTCTTGAATGTCCCTTGTGGATAATTACTAGCTGTGAGATAGGAGTTGTTAAATCATTTGACTCATTAACTAACAAGTGGCAATGATATTTTATAACCAGGTTAATTAAACAGGGCCATAAATTTCTTAGCCATAGTGTTTAAGTGTGCACAGACTTTCTCGGAAATCCTTAATCCCAGCATTAGGTAATATTGCATCAAAATTGACATCACAAAAACCAAATAAAAGGAAGACCACAGAGGTGCTTCACAGAACTTAAAGCCTCAACTGAGAAAATTAGTCTGATTGGATTAATATCATTATTTTGAAGTTATTTGAAGTTTTTTTTTTTTAACATTTTCCCCTGTATTGTATGTCTGACTTTCAAGAACATAAAACATACCACATGATTTTGAATTCTTATGTGCTTGAAGCCCTATGCTAGGTACTTATTCTGAAGTGGTGGTGATAATGCTGTTAAGCATTATATGATGTTCTTTTTAAATTAACAAAAAAATTGCTTAACATTTTTTTCCTGCTTTGTCTGAACAACTGACGACTTTGCTGCCTTGTTTTATTCAGTAGGTTGAAATAGCCCAGTTTAAATGGGACTAACTGTTTATAATCAAAAATAATATTATGCAACACAAATATGATTAACATGTTTGCTTCTAATGCATATTGTCTATCTTTAAGTTGTGAGTCAATATCAAAAACTTTATACTGAATTGAAATTCAGGTGGAGTTTTCGATGAATTATCAAGAGCATCTGTAAAATAGCAGTTCCTTCTTGCTTTTCATCTTTGTGGTATTTATGTTATTTACATGCGCATGTTATTACAGCTGATATCTAATGTCATGATCTCTATAAATTACATAGGCTGGTCACAATCAGACATGAAATAATTTTGCATAGTATGTTTTTTTAAGCAAAATAAATAAATAAGTAAAATATGAAACAAAAGAAAATTACTGTTTTAAGCAAAAGTGTATATATTTTCAGGCCTCCAGCACGATGTCTTGGTGGGTGCTGCCCCCTATGGTTTGGGACTGAATGAGACCATCATGCCTCAGTATCTGAAGCAGCTCGGCTATGAAACTCACATAGTGGGGAAGGTAATGAGAGAGGATTTTTAATTACAGACAAGTTTCTGTATATATTTTAACAAGATGAGCATCTGTCTGCAGGCCCATAGCCAGCAATTTCAAAAAGGTTCTTTTTCTGAAAAAGTGGACCTTTTTCCTTAAAAACTTCATGTGCCTAGATCAAATTTTACCCAGAGAGGACGTTTTCCCAGCAAAAGGGGCGGTTCTTTCAAACCCCCGAACCCCCCCCCTGGCCTGGTCTGTGACATAGCTGTCTCTGTTGCTGTCGCTGCCCGATGCATGACATTTGCCCTGTAACCTCCAAACCATATTTTTGTTTGATTTTAAAGTTACTAAGTGGCTTTGTTTGGTAAAAGGGCAGGTTGCTTTCGAAAATTGGCATGATCGATTTACATTTACAGTAATTGTTCTGTTTTTTTTTTATGTGAAATTTTCATTTTTCACACATTAGCATTTTCAGTGGCTTTTATATCCCATGGAACTAGGTTTTTAATGTCCATGTTCCCTGTAGTACATCATGTTAGAGGGTAAGAGTGATTATGCTGTTTTAAAGCATTATGTAACAATGCATCAAAATTGACCAAAACATTATTTTGTGCACTTTTTTCAGCACAATGTCTGAACATTTGACAGCTTTGCCGCCTTGTTTCCTGTATGCTGTCTGTATATTTGCCAGCTTTTCTGTCTAGTTTTAAATTAAAATTAACGGGAAAAGAATTTTCTTGACATTCACCAAGAAAGGAAAGGTTTATGGGAGATGTGTGCACAGCCCCAGCATACTGCATATACAGTACAGTAGATCAAAAGATAATGAAAAATTATAATAAGTTAATTGAATTACTTGCCTTTAAAAGATCTTCAAGATACTAATGGTATTAGATAAGTTATCTATTTTGACATAAAATGAGGATAAAACTGTTATTTAGTTTCACAAATTTAATGATAATTTAGCAAATATACTGGGAAATTGGGTCATTGACATACCTGCTTTTCTCCGTAAGGAAATTCTTCCAAACTTTTTCATCGCCTTTTGAAAGAGCTCAAATGATTATGATATTTAAAGGGATAACAATTATTCATTTTGGCCAAAAAATGATTTTTCCTGGGGTAAAGAACAATTTTCCCATACTTCCCAATGGTTAATGAATCCAATTCTACATTCAAAGTTAGTCCCTGTTTTTTTTTTCTAAAAAAAAATTTTTTTTTGTAATATTCTCTTAAGAGATTATCACAAAGTGTAGCCATCTATTATAGAGGTCAAGTGATGTGATGGCAAGCATAAACTCCAGAAAAAATGGTGGTAAAATAGAATTTGTTATATTTCTATGATTTGTTTGCAGTGTATTTATAGTAAAATATGGATATCTCACAAACAGTTGTTATCCCTTTAAGTGTTAAATTTGATTTTTATTCAGGTATTTCTTTCAAATCCAACATTGTTTTTAAAAATTTTTATTTTTAATGGTTTTGTCTGAGATTCGTGAGAAGTTACGGTATGCTAAGTGAAAGAATTTACAGTGTGTTAAAAGTCAGGTGTGTTAATTTTAATCATGGAGGATCAGCCAGTCTGGAAATGTACTCAGTTCTAGTGAAACCTGTTAATCTAAAGGTGTCCTTGTACTCTCTTTTTAGGGCATTGACACAGTTGTGTCAGCGGTGCTATCAGCAGATTTAGGTCACAGATAGCTACAATGTTATGCAAAACAGTGGCTCATAAATTGATACCCATCATTTATGCATGGCAGTGGCTCACAGATTTGCATTTATTTTGTTTCAGGGTTTATCACAAACCTTTTAAAGTTAAAAAGTTCTGTTGGACAAAATATTTTCGGTATGACATCATCAGTTTTTGTGCATAGAATATTGATTTTTAAAGAAGAGGTTTTGGGGAATAATAAAAGTGCTTCACCTGTCAATAAATATAATTGCTGATCATATCCCTGATGTATGGCAATGACTTGATTTTATTTTTGTGAATGTTACAGTTATAACAGTTGTTTTTTTTTTAAGTCATTAAGTCATAAAATTTGAGCATTTTCATCAAAAGGCAGCAACTGTTTTGTCAACTTATAGCTGTATTCTATACCATAAAAGCACCAAAAATGCTGCAAAGAATTACATTTTGAACACTTCCAAATTTTAATTAAAATGTATGTGAAAAATTGATAATTTATCTTCACTGAAAAAATTGAGTCATTACCGTGTACATTTGTAACATTACTGACTGTGACCTGAAAATGACCTGATAACAGTTTAAGAACAACTTGATTAGATTAGGCCTGTTCACATGAGGTATGTCTAGACTGGAAGTTGTGCCAACTGTAGTAATCAGATTTATTACTCAGTCTTTTCTCTGTCTGAGGTATAGTGGGAACTATGGAGAAAGGGACACAAATCATTATTAGCATTTGACTATTGTTTTATTTATTTATTTGGGGGCAGGGGGGGGGCAGTTTCCCACCTTAAGCAGCTGCAAGACCCCCAAAGCCACCAAGATATTTCTTCTTACTTTTATTGCACAACCCAAGAGCAAGTCTGGTGGTTACGACTGTGTCATTACTAATTGTTCACTTCTGTTGAAAGCATTGTTGTGTATAAATCCTGTAAAGAGAAGTTGTTTGTTATGAAGTCTAAGTGAAACAGGACAATGGTTTTGAACTATTTATATTTTTCTTTTCACACTGTCACTGGCTCATCCAGTTAGGATATATACCAGCATTCAATGTTTTAATCAGAAATTATATATATATTATAAACCCAGTGGCTGCTCAATGTTTTTAAGACGCAGCCCATTAAATTAATGGGAAAAGGCTGGATTGCAGCATGGCATAGGGCAAATGAATTTGTTTAAGTATTGTGTATTAAGTATTGTGCTAGGAGAGATGAATGTGTCTGGCACAGCCATCACAATTTTTATTTTAATGTTGGACCTTTTGAGCAACAAACAAATTTATAGTGAACATATGTTTTTATAAGAAGTCTTTTCTCATTTGTAGTTGTTATATTTTTCCAAGTGCAAAATTTGTCTCCTGTGCCATTTTAGTATTTTGAAGAGATAAAAGGACAGTGTATAACATTGATATTGTCTGTGAAATGTGTATTGAGGTAAAAAAAAAAAAAAACACACACACACACACATAACATTAGTGCCAGATACCCTTGTATTGTTGAAGACTCCTGAAAGTTTGTTTATTTTTTTCCACCCCAGTTCCACTCTATGTCTCCTCCACCTTTTCTCCACTGACTAACAATGTACAATTTATATTCAGCTGTAAATGAATTTTATGCATGTGTAAATATTGTGTGCATACATGTGACTAGAGAGGTTTTTTTTTAATTTACACATGAGAAAGTATTTATATGTGTGTTTATATATATATAATTCTCTTCATAATTATTCATCACAGTGGCACCTTGGGTTCTTCAAGAAGGAGTACACCCCAACTTTCCGTGGCTTTGACAGCCATTTTGGCTACTGGCTTGGCGAGGAGGGCTACAGCAATCACAAAGCTTATGCATATGTATGTACCTCATCTAACTAATGAGTAATTTAAAAGATACTAATTAGACTGATTTCAGTATTATGGTATGATGTGCATTGTACAGTACGCCTTTTGCAGAAATTTCAAACTGTCTTTCATTATATGGAGCAAACATAGCTTTTCATTTCATCACTCTGTTTGAGAAAAAGAAAAAAAGAAAAAAAAGATTATTACCAAAATTATAAAATTCATCCTGGTTTTCCAGCCAGATGCATATGGTCTTGATTTCCGCCATGATATGGCTCTGCTGTCAAACTATAGTGGGAGATATTCAACAGAACTTTTCACTGAGGAAGCCACCAAAATAATTCGGAGACATGACACCAACAAGGTAAACTTTTGGAAATTGTAAACTATGGGTATTTTTTTTTTTAATTTCAATACCAGCCTAGCCGCTGGCAATACACCAACCCTGCTGAGTACTTCTCCACAACTAAGACCCATACATTCACACCTTTAAAATTTTATGCACTTACTCCCACTGGTGGTAAAATACCGGGACATGGTATCACCTCTCAGATTCTCTAGTTATTTTTTTAAATATATATAATTGTACCACCAGCGTAGGCGCTGGCAGTTCCCATGGTTTTAGTCCCGACCCATATGTTCCGCCAGCTCCTGCGGCTCTGCCGCCAAGTCATCGTTACTGCTTCTCCTCCTAGACTACAAGTTCCTACGTACCCATCTCTTGGATTTAGGTCACGTGTAATCTCAACTCGATCCACGTAAAATTTGGGCATAGTCGGTGCTGGGGTCTAGGTGTGGTGCTTGTTGCAATGCACCCTTGTCCAAAATTGGCAAAATTATATGCTAAATATCTACCATACCGAAGGAATTATGGGAAAAATTTCTACAGACGGCTGACCGAAAGTCATATGTGGAGATTTCAAATATGCCCTTGGATTTGACCTTTGACCTTTATTTCTAGGTCAAATGGGCCAAAATTTTCTAAAAATGGAAATTTTTTAAGATAAAAAATTTATTTCTTCCAATTTTTTAGAAACTACACAGACCTTACTTATAATACTATGGGCAGGTCATCTTTCATCTCCTTGAGTTTGGGGCCAATTGGTGCATTTTCACAGGAGTAGCGACCATAAGATACCGAAACTGAAAACCCTCTCTGATTCAGGGACCATAAGTGCTCTTGCTTTTTGCATTTTGTAGAGCATGTCAAGCCCAACACTGGTGGTGGTGTCCATTTTTTAAGATAAAAAAATTATTTCTTCTGATTTTTTAGAAACTACACAGACCTTACCTATAATATTATGGGCAGGTCATCTTTCATCTCCTTGAGATTGGGGTCAATTGCTGCATTTTCATGGGAGTAGCGGCCATAACATATCGAAACTGAAAACCCTCTCTGGATTCAGGGACCATTAGTGCTCTTGCTTTTTGCATTTTGTAGAGCATGTCAAGCCCAACACTGGAGGTGGTGTCCATTTTTTTGTTTTCCATATGGTTTACGAGTTACGCTGTATCAAAAAGTACATTGTGGTGGTGAAAGTAAAATGTGCAATACGGTAATATGTATAAAATTTCAAACGTCTGACCTTTGGCCTACTTTTCACCATGAACTGAACTCTCCAAAACTAGCAGAGATAGGGCCCTAGTTACTATTGAAGTTGAATAGGAAG
>NW_019774792.1:341345-371033 GCF_001039355.2 Lingula anatina | reverse complement strand
CTAAGACAAGCGGCCTGATGATAAGTTTTGTAATTTACCGGTTGCAGTACTGAAACAGAGTAACATACCATAACAATTGGTGATACGATTGCCGCAACACGGCCGAATGTACATCCTAAACCTAGTCCAAAATTTCGTAAGGCTGTTGGATAGAACTCTCCATTCCACATGAAAAGAAGGCAGAAGTTACTACTGACGCCCAACTTCCCCATTGTGTACAATGCTGTAAAGACGGCACTGGTTGAAGGACTTTCTGAAAGATTGAAAAAAATAGCGCATTAACATTCATAAAGGTTATATACTTGTTTGCTTTTATCTAGGTAGGTCCTAGCCCTTAACTGTTTGGGTTATGAGCTAGAAAACAAAGGGTTAAATTATTAATTTATTTTAAGTTGTGAAGGCAGTTTAAAAGTAAACGATTGACCATATATATATATATATATATATATATATATATATATATATATATATATATATATATATGCTAAAAGTATTATAAGACTTATGTGAATAAATATATTTTTGGTGTTTTTGGTACTACACTTTTTTAGTTTTTGCTATTATTTGGTAACCAACGAAATTGCTTAAAAGCGGACATGCATGTGCAAAACTCCCGACCCAATGTTTCACAGGTTTAAGCTCGGTGGATTACATATGTGCGGCTTAGTAAAACAGCGCGCAGTGAACAAATTATTCACTTCTACAATCCAAGTTACAGGATTCCTAACAAGAAAAAAAAACACCAAAACAAAATTGAATTAACAAAAGAAGGAGAGTTTAAACAAAAGAAAAATATCCATCTACAACAAATATTTTTCATATCGAATCCCTGATTTTGATTAAACATTCATTTTATAAGTCCTAAGAGATTGCTAGGTATCTAGTACGAAAATTCAACATGCAGGTAACTTTACACATTGATAATACCCCCGTCACACTAGAGGCGGAATGAGCAAGAATGCCGTCGGAAAGACAATTCTTTGTGCGTTCCTGGATATTCGAGGAGCATTCTCAGGCCTACCCAACTACCAGACTCGGCACATAAGGATCCTGAATTAACCGGTATATCGGACCACACTACCCGTTTTCAAAGTGTGTGTCAGATCGCATTTCGGAGTATCAATCAGAGCACCGACAGGATGAGCCCGCGGTCGTCCTACAAAACGGGTAGTGTGGTCCGATATACCGGTTAATTCAGGATCCTTATGTGCCGAAGTGTATTCTAAATATTCTGACTGCATTCTGACAGCATTGTTGATATTCCTAGTTTTCCAACTACATTCGAGCAGCAATACAGCCGAAATGTGCACGAATCATTCCAGGCGGATTCAAGCGCATTCTGAGTATCCCAACGGCATTCTTACAAGAATTTAGGCCAATTTGAAATTTCTTCCCGAATGTAGTACGAATTTGTAAATTTAGTCATTCCGGCTGGTTCTGCTTGATTCCTGCTGATTCCGAATAAGTGTGACGGGGGCTTAAGTCAGTATCACCTGTTGCTCGAAAACATTCAAGAATACCTTTTCATCTCAGAAGCAAATTTGATGAAGAACTGAAACGTTTAGAAAACGAGGACATTATTGAACGTGTAACTGGACCGACAGAATGGATGTCAAGAGTGGTCATTGTTCCAAAACCGAGTAACCATGAGGAGATTAGAATGTGCATAGACATGAGAGAACCTAACAAAGCAACTTTTACGTACGTGGCACGTTACGCCTACGATTGAAGAACTCATTGCAGATCTAAAGGGTATGACAGTATATTCCCATATAGATCTAGCCCGTGGTTATCATCAGCTCGAATTACACCCGGACAGTTGATATATCACATCATTTTCCACGCACGATATGGCATATTCAGGTACAAAAGACAGCTTTGGTATTAACTCAACTTCGGAAATTGTTCAATACACCATCCAATCTGCGTTACAGGGTGTTTCAGGAGCTAAAAATATCAGTGATGACATCATTGTACACGGAAAAACGCAAGAAGAACACGACAACGCACTACATGGGACGTTACGACGTTATTGAACATGTGAATATTGTGTTGTTCCACATACACACAGTCTGGTCCATACAAAACTGGGACCGAGATCAACATGGTGGCAGCGGTGGAGAATAGAGCAATCTTCATTGACTGAGTGTGTGATAAATATTGATAATATTCTCTTAAACATAAGAATATTAACTTTGCCGTTCCACGTGGTCTGTCTACTGAGAAAATGGCGACTGGAAGCAACGAGGCCGATCCGGCAGCTCCATTTCTCCACGTTAATACCAATTTGCGTCTCCCGCCAGAGCTTAACTTGCAAACCGGTAACGTACCCGAAAACTTTAAAGCTTGGAAGAGACAGATTGAAATATACTTACTAGCTAGTGGTATAAAGAAAATGGAGAAAGAAATTCAAGTAGCAACCATTATTAACTGTGGCGGTGAATCACTACTCAAAGCATATGATCACTTTGAATGGGGTGATAGCGACCCAAATGACCCAGACGAAGTTCTGAGAAAGATTGAAGAGTACTGCAACCCCCTCATAAATGAAGTGGTAGAATCACACAGATTCTGGACTACTCCGTATGTGGAACCAATTGATCAGTATGTAACTGAGCTGAAAAGCAGAGCAGCTTCATGTAATTTTGGCCAAATGGAGGACCGAATGATAAGGGACAAAATAGTATTCAGTACCAGTGGCAAGCTGCAACAACTGTTATTGAGAGAGGGTGACCTTGATCTCAGGAAATGCATTAAAATCTGTCACTCCTACCAGCAAGCTAATAATCAAGCAAAGCAAATGTCCCAGGCACAGACAAGTGTTAACAAACTCCAGCAAACTAAACCTCCACGGAAGCAAAGGCAAGATAAACCTCTGCAGGCCAAGAACAGTAAGCCACATCAGGTTAAACTCTGTAAATATTGCAACACCAAGCACAGTATGAGAAAGGAAGATTGTCCAGCTTGGGGGAAAACCTGCAATGGCTGCAAAGGTAGGAACCATTTCAAAGTAGTGTGTAAAAAGGTGCGTGTCGTCACAGGGGAAGAAACTTGTGCAGAAGAAGATAGTTGGCTCAATTCTGTGAACTCTGTAAATAAGCACAGAAAAACTGATATTTTGACAGCTCAGATGACTGTAAATGACTGTGATGTACATTTCCAATTGGACAGTGGAGCAGATGTGAACATTATCAATCAGAGATATGTCAAAAGATCACAGGCTCTTGCATCCTCTATGACTTTACACATGTTTAATGAGTCTACACTCAAACCCCTTGGAGAAGCTGACTTACTAGTACACAACCCAAGGACTGGTGACAGTGAAATGGTGCACTTTGTAGTTGTCTCCAATAAGTTACAGCCTATCCTAGGACTGAACGCTATTCAGAAACTTGGTCTNAATGGTTCCATCTGATCGTATAACCGATAACAGGTAAATTTGCCAGCTAAGCATTTGACTAATAAGCCCTGTTAACCAACCTGTGAACGTTTTTGGCTGTTTTAACAGCTTTCTATATTGACGAGATAAGTGAATCGCTGCCAAGTATATCCACTATCTGAGCAACCTATCGTTACAATAGTTGCACCTATTGTTGTTAGGAATGTGGACTACAGCATGATATCAGGGGTTTAAGAGGAAATTGTTTGTTTGAAAGTTATCGCCTTTTGAAGTGAATAACCCATTGAAATATGGGCTGATTTAACGTAAAAGATGATAAAATCAAAAGTAAATAGTTTAAGACAATTCCCTGGTACCCCGCTGTAGTGCTTTCACCCAGCTTTATGAGGCCTTTTGAATCACTTGAATAGCTGTCTTGGTTATAGAGAAAATCCCAATACCGAAAACGGCATTTTTCCCCTCAAATTGGCGCCAGAGCGTCATCCGTTGGACACTGTACTTAATCCCCGTCTTAAATTGGCCTTTTGGGAAGTTTGTTTTAATTTTTATAAAAACTTATTAGCCCAGGGCTTTGTTTCTATGACTTTCGTCCTTTTACTATCACCGGCCCTAATACCCTCTTACAGCTTCAGTAGGCGTGTCAGATTCTGTGTGGGGAGTTGCATTGTCATGTTGCAATCTAAAATTGTCTCTGTACATCCCTCTTGCGAACGGCTCCAGGTTCTCCTGGAGAATGTCTCTGTTTCTGGCAGCGTAAACGTTTTCATCCCGAAGAAGCAATGGGCAAATACCGTTGCTGCAAAAGGCACCCCAAACATGTACAGAACTACCCCTACAGAACTTTTCACATTCGTTTCTCCTTGACTTAACCAATCCTCCAGCTTTACATATTTAACAATATAAACAGTATAAATTTGGTAATATCAATAATAATGAAAGAAACAGGGCGATATGCATCCCAAAATTTCCGTGTACCAACCATTTTGGGCAAGAGTGTATATCCAAAGCAATAGAATGTTAGATTTATCTCCTCTAGACTTTTTGTCAATACAAGGTAAAAAGAGCCCAAGCTCAAGTATTCCACAGCTTCAACTAACCATAAAATAAAAAAAATCCAATCAAGCTAGTTTGAGCTGTATGTTAATCCTAAGAATCTTTCTTTTAAGTTAAAAAATAAGTAGGCCTGACACAGTTGTCCTTTCAAGTCGTTTGTGGTGGCAGTACACAATAATATTTGTCAATTTTTATGCAATATCATATATAATTTTAAAACAACAAAATCACCACTAATTTTTAAATTTTCTAATGTCCGTAACACGGACATTCAGAAAATGTAACAACCATTTTACTTCAAGTCCGTGAATGTTCCAAGTCCCATATAGAAATTGCCAAAATATGCTATCTGTTATCATCTCTGTAGGTAATGTCGGGAACTGAAATACGCTTTTGTTTTTGAAAATATGCTCAGCATAGCAACCCCATTTAAAGGGAAGTCATGTTTTAATCCAGGGAAAGTAGGGGGTGCCCGTGGCAAACAGGGCTTTGTAACTCGAAAGCATCGCAAATTGCAACCGCACGCAAACATGGCGATCCGTCTCTATCGCCAAACTCGAAGGCATTGCAATTTGCTACCGAGCGCAAGTAGCGATAACATTTGTTTCGAGGCTATTTCGCGGGTGTTCCAAGTCCCTCGTTGAAATTGTCAAAATGTGAAATAAAAAAGCTACTAACTAGCTAAGGTCTTCAGGTCCATGAAAGTTCTAAGTCACATCTTAAAAACGCCACTATGGGAAAAAATGAGCATTTCACACACACACACACAATCTAATCAGTCTGTTTTTTAAAAACTCGATCTGCATTTTAGTAATATTGATGATTGATCACGTCTGTTAGTTTGAAGACAGTAGGTCAACTGTTTTCCCAGTTAAGTGTTATCAGTGTTGCATATATGCAGAAAAAAGCGAAAAAAACCGTGACGTTTGGAAACATGATCCGATCAAGTTTATTTTAGAACTCGAGCTGTATTTTATTAATATTGATCGCTCTTGAAAGTTTAAAGACAATTGACCTATCGGTTTTTCTCGAAATATGTTATCTGTATTGAATATACATGTATGCTGGAAAAGCGAAAGCTACTAACTTTTGGAAAAAATGGTCGGCTCACTTACCCGACTTGTTGTCAAATCAAGTCTGCACTGCCCATAAAATGTCTATCAACTATACATTAGTATTAACAGGGGCGGATTTAGGCCGTCTTCTGAGTATTCCGGAAGACGGTCAGATTTTCAAGTTTACTTTGACGGGTATCTCCTTTTTTCTGTTGGAAGACGGTCAAAATGGAGGATAGATCAACAAAGATTATCTGAAAGACTGTCAGATCCGCCACTGAGTAAGTACAATGAATGTGCAGTCTTAACACCTACCACTTGATCACTTGATAGTGAAAGTATTCCCTGCAGTATCTTCTAAAGTCACCTTAAACCTTTTGCTGTTCATCGAGCTATGTGTTCTGTCAAAATATCCTCATGATACCATATATTTATATATATATAAGTGCATCAGATAATTATTGATAATTGTTCAGTTACAGATTGTTTTATTATCTTATTGTCTTATCAACGTTTAATCTTTAGTTTATTGATTATAAATGATGTATGGAAAACCCCTCATGATTTGGCTTAAGATGTGTCGACAGCGTTCCGTGTCTCAACTGACTCTTTATAATTAAGCCTGGACTTTTTTTAAATTTTCGATTACATCTGATGGTTAAAAAAATACTCATGTGCACATCTGTCTTGGCAGGTGGTTCGGAAGATATCTACCGTGTATATCTCCCTGGGGAGGCTCACTAAATTGCCATCAACTTAACCGGCTTAAATGTCTGTCACGCCTAGTAAAGCTGTTAGGGGGTAATTATCTTTACTCCCTACCCGATTCGGTAGGCGTGACACACATTTAAGATTCCAACCTTGAGCGTTTGATAACTCATCTTTAATCTGCGATTGCAAAAAGTCTTTCTCTTTTTCCCATTGTTTCTCTTTTTCGGCATTTTCAAATAAAAGTTTATTCTTTTCTTGTTTAAGAGAAAGTGTTACTTCCAGTGTTATGCAGTTAACATGGAATTTAGGGTCACTCTTGATTTTTCTTTTTGTTGTTCACAATATCTTTTAAATACTTTATTGAAGTAAATAAATTAAATAAATAAATAAATGTGTACATAGTGTGAAGATACAGACTGAAGAAAAAGTAATATAAAGAAACTCCTCTTATGCACACACACACACACACACACACACATTCATATTCGCTCGTTTGCTCCCCTATACGCTAACTGTACAGAAGATTTTCATTATAATAATAATAATAATCAATTCAGATTTTATAGTCATAATTCTAATTCCACTACTACTACTACTACTACTACTACTACTACTACTACTACTACTACTACTAATAATAATAATAATAATAATAACCCAATGAAAGTAAGTAGCTGACAGGACGAAAAACAAAGTTTGAAAATCGACAGCTAAAGGCTCTATTTTTCTAAAAACAAAAAATATTGGCAACCACTGTACCCACTGCTCATCAAACTTACATTTTTGGATACATAAACTAACTACGCATGGAAATTTAAAAATATCTAATTACTAGACTAAGAGTATACACACACCTTATACATCATTTTCAAACCAAGCATAGTAGGTACATGTATATAGTTCTTAAATTAGCATGAGGTACCAACTGTGTGGCTTCCCACTGGGCTATATGATCCGTATGTTTCTTGAGTTAGATAAATAAGAGAGATAATAGTCTGCTATATTCATAAGGTGTGTGTTTACTATTTTATATTTGTTAAATATTTGATATTTTATCAATGTGTAGCCATGTAAGCCGCAAAGAAGATTGTTTCCTTTCCGGGTACAAATAGATGGAAATTTTGCATATATTTCTGTAGTATCGGGTGTATTGTTTTAAACCGACCCAAGTAGGGATTTCGGACCTAGACCTACTTATGCTTATATATTTCTGTATAACAAGCATAAATAAATATAATCTTTCTATATCATATTTTTAACAAAGCCAATTACAAAAACTTTCGGATCCCTCTCAATATTGATATTCATATTTTCTCTCACATTTTTTATTAAACATGTTCACAATATCTAGGGCTCTTGTATTTTGGAATGCCTAGGAATGAAAAGTTGGTTATTACTTTTCAATATAATCTCCCTTCATCTTGATGCACTTTATCCATCGCTGTTCTAATTAGTGTATCCCTTAAAAATAGAAGTCTATATCCTGGTCCCCCAACTACTCATTTACTGCATCTATGACACCTTTATTGCTTCCGAATTTTCTAACAAAAAGGTTAGATTTCAGTTTTGGGAACAGATAGAAGTCAGACGAGGCTAAATCAGGAGAATATGGGGGATGAGGGCGCATTTAATCACAGCAGCCATGGCAACTTGCGACGTGTGTGCAGGTGCATTTGGTCAGTTTTACACACCCTTCTCGTCTTTAGAGAGACTTCCTGGTGTAATAATAAGCGTTGGAATCTTATTTTCTCAACCAATGACCTTCGATAAGATAAAATTATCGACTGATTTGGATCGTCTGCCAATGTATTGAATAAAAGTATATTAGGCCGAGAACTTTTTGATCACACTTCGTATTTGCAACAGTTTAACATAAAAGACCCAGGCATAGTCATAGATATCAAGGGGATGAGGTCCCTGGGGGACAGCCACGCTTAACAATGCGGGGACGTTTGGGGATATGCCATGGCTACCCATCGACACCATCTAGTTTACTATGGACAAAATTTTGGTAGAAAATTCCCCAGGATTGTGGCAGATATAGACCGACAAAATTTAGCATCAGAATGCACAAAACAAGCAATTTACTTCGAAACATCCCTTCGCAAGTACTAACGGGAGACGATGACAACGCACAGGTATTTTAATCAAATTTTAGTAGTTAATTCGGCGATCTATTTTCTATTCCTCGATTAAGGGTATTGGAGGCAACGGTTCCGGCTCACTGTACACTGCGTCTGCCCAGTTTCCATCATAAGCCGTCGCTATACGGTAATAGTATTCCTTCTGACTCTCTTTCTCCGTGGAATCCACCAATTTGAGATCTGTTGCTCCAAGTAGGGACTGTTTTGTGTTAAGGTTGAACACAGTCGCCCACGCTCCTGTTTCAGTGTTATTCAGTCGCTCTAGCTTTATGAACGCCTTGGCTGCGTACGGAAGCTTATACGTTACCACGACTTTCTTCGTTCCTTCTTCCAGGAGCATGCCGGTGATATTAGCAAAAGGGGGTGGAAGAGTCAAAGGAAAATATGGGCTATATGCAGCAAACTCCCATTTTTGGCTGCGACTCACACGCAGACGATAATAAAAAAACCGGTTGGTTTTTTCCTTTGTGTCGATAAGCACCGTCTCTCTGCTTTTCCCTTCCTGACCTTGACAGACTGCAAATTGGGACTGGTATTGGGCGACGTCTTCCCATTGCCCGCTTTGGTCTTCTGAACGCTGTAATGCTATATAAACATCACCTTGGTATTTCACCTTCACGAAGGCCGTCAGCGAAGGTCCTTCAAAAATTACCCCCGTGATGCTTGCCTCTTGTGGGCGAAGGTCCGAAGGAGTGGCGTCGCTGAATCGTACGTTTTCTATGCTCAAAGGGTAGATTACGCTAACAGAATCAGTATATACGCTAACAGAACCAGCATATAATGACATATGGGACTTAACATGACTCACTGACACAAAAATAGCTCGGGAAAAGATGTTTCGAAAAGAATAAATTAGTGATTCAATATACCACAAATTCGCTGTTAATGGCCAAAATTATAGGCGCTTTAAACGGTATGACCTGCCTACTCGCTACCAAGGTTAGGTCGATTTAACTCTGCAGGAATTCTCGCTGTGCAATCAATGATATCGGATTAATTGTCGGGCACGCCCCCTTGAGCAACTTTGGGGTAATAAGCCGAACACGCACGAAAGTTTATTATCCCCTAGCTGCTTGAAGAGGCGTATTAGACAATTAAGCTGATTGTATTGTTTGCACTTAAGTGAGAATATCCTGCAGAGTTGGATCGACCAAGCTGGTACGATATGTGAATCTGAATGCGGCCTAAAACGACTGCCATTTCCAAAGTAGATGTAACAAATAAAACCTCTTTCGGAGATGTAATTCAAGGTGTTCGCGCAATGGCAATCTCAGGTTGTGTGGGCGTGGGTGGGTTGGTGGGTGGTTTGGGGGGAGGGTGCAGGGTACAGGGGTTTGTAAATATGTAAATATGACTATCCTGTCAAAGCTAGACTTGGGACGTTGTACCCGGCATCCTACACACTAATTGTCCTTAACCGCGACTGCAGAGACAATTTTCACATTACACATATACATGTATTTCTACCCCTCCCTTTTCTTCAAATCCCATCCCCAGGCCCCCTTTTCTCTGCTTTTCCCTTCCTGTCCTTAACCGACTGCAAATTGGGACCGGTATATAATAATAATAATAATAATAATAATAATATATATATATATATATATATATATATATATATATATATATATATATATATATATATATATATATATATTATTTTATATATATATATATTATTTCACCTTCACGAAGGTCGTCGATTTCACAAATTAGGCCTACCCCCGTGATGCTTGCCTCTTGTGTGCAAAGGTCCAAAGAAGAAGTGGCGTCGCTGGATCGTAGGGGCCTACGTTTTCTATTGCTCAAAAGGTAGATTATTCTATCGCCTAAGATCGCCTCTCCAGTCGCGATCGATGACAGGCATATAATCTACGTTAGGGACTTTCCATGACTCATTTCCACAAAAATATATCGGGAAAAAATGTTTCGAACAGACGGTTGCAATCAATTATAGGCCTACTTTAGTCCTGCTAACCAAATCACATTTTTTTAATTACTTCTTATTTTCACGTCAGTATTTATTCAATATGCCACAAATTGGCTGTCAATGGTTATAATTATAGACGTTTCAAACGGTATGACCTCCCTACTCGCTACCAAGGTAGCAAAATTTATTATGTGCATGCACTTCAGAGTTCTTTCTGACACCTGCACAGTGCAGAAAACTCCCATCATTAAAATATAGACACATCTGTGAATATCTAGTGAAAAAGGCAATATATATATATATATATATATATATATATATATATATATATATATATATATATATATAGGCCTATATATATATATATATATATAGGCCTATATATATAGGCCATGCGGTATAAATGGTACCTTCTCCCCAACCACAGATTTATGCGTAGGTTTTCATGGAATATGGTATTTTTATGTAAATTGTATAGATTGAGATGACATTTGACTCCTAGCCTGAAATGGGTAATTGTGGAGTCTGATTGGGCACAACTCTCCTCTCCAGTCTGTGCCTTCAAAGCGGAAGTGGGTTTAAATGCGCAAAAACTGGTGCGCAATTCTCGGTAGACTCATGGGAAAATTAAATGGCGGATCCGGTGCACGTCGGTAGTAGCTGACAAGAAGCAAAAAAGTTGCAATTTCTCCAACAATCTAGCTGCCCACAATTTTATAATTGGAGCCTCAACGAGAAGTGTTTTAATGCCACACGAATGTACACCTACTTTGTTATGGGCCTCAAGGGATTCGTGTTATTCGCGGCGAAAGTATGGAGTTTCATTTGCTACTGTATACGAAGACAAATTCGATCGGTAAGTGAAATAAATGTCGTGCTTGTCCCGAACGTCGCATGCATGGAGTGATTTCTGCTGACATCGAGTGATACGTATGTAACAGTAACAGTGCCGCAATTATGTAGCGTAAGTTCAGGTGTTGTTTTTCACGGAACTGAAACTTGACCTTATTCTGGTCAGTGTCATTTGCAAAACTGCAACGCGTCAACGATTTTTTAACGCAGACGGTTGCCATTGGTCGAACACGTAGGGACACTGATGATATGAAGATAAGTCAAGGTGATTTAATGTGCCCGTGCTGCGTGACTACTAGCCATTAAATTTAGTCAACGTTTGGGCTGTTTAAAAATTGAGCGCGATTGACAAACTCGGACAAGTGCTGTTACTATTACTAAGATGATGTGCGAAGATGGTGTGCTTGGAAGTCATTAAATCATTGTACACTAAAAGTTTGCTTTTCAGCATGTTGTGCTGACTTTCAACTTGAAATAGTAATTTATTTTTTTAAATTAGTATTTAATATTTGACTGGAGTTTACCAGAGTAAACAAATTCCACAAGATAATTGACCTAGCATTTTTAAATTTTTTTTTTGTTTTGTTTATAGTTTGGATAGTAGATGTGGGGATAATATTGTGAAAAAGTCAGTCAAAGTTAAATACTAAAAATACTTTTTTAAAGAAAAAAAAAAAGAAAAAATGTTTACCTATTTATAAAATTACAGTCAATACTTCACAAATTTATTTTACTGATAGCTCTAAATGATTGCCTAGCCTTAATACCACTGACTTTACTATAAAACAGTCATAGGTTTAATTATTTTATTTATGTCTATTAAATGTCAAAAACACAGGAACAGTACAGTTAGGTATGACTGTTGTCAAACCCTGTATGTACAGTTGCTGGTATATTCACTTTTCCCTACTTCCTTGGTTAGTTCTTATGTAGAATGTACACATAATAGAAGTGATTTGTTTGCACAGGCTGGCCCATATTGGGGATGTGCATATTTACAGAGTGCGGTCAACCTTCTAGTAATAAAGAGCTTCAGTTGTCTGGATGATGTGTGAAACATTAACCCGGGCCCCTAGCAGTTTTAAAGGGGGGGGGGTGGGGTGGGGGTATTTTTCTGAAAAGTGGACCTTCATATCCACAAATTGTGCCCTGAGTGGACCTTGTCCTGGCAGAAAGGGCCATTCATTTAATTGATTAATAGACAAAATTAGCAAAAGTAAAGTGCATAATTTATTTAAATTAGTTCAGATCATTTATCTACCTTGCCTTGTCTGAAAGCACCTGAAAAGTTTTTGAAAGACAGATGCATGATGTGGATTTTTAAAATTTACTACCCTCATTTTTCATGCTCAATTTTTACAACTTTTAAGATTTGAATTAGATTAAAGAGCAGTATATATCTTAAATCCCATTTTTGTCTGCAGACAGTTTAGCACATATATAACAATTGTATCATTCAGCATCATGACAAAAGTTTTAAACTCACAAGTCAGTGGGGTTGTAGATCCTGTTGTCAGCTAATTGAGGCACACATGCTAAACTTAAAAAATATTTAATGTTGTTTAATTTGTTTTAATTTATGTATTGAAATTTCATATTGGTTTTCAGTATCCATCAATATTTTTTATTATTATCATGTGATATTTTCATCAGATTAATCCATTATGTCATATTTATCCAACATTTTTATGGGTTGCCACTAAGAACTCAACTTAATTAGTATGCTATGAATATACGCAAGTTCATGACAGTGACCATAAATGATAAAGTGGATAAGAATTAACAATAAGTTTTACTGTAACGTGTTCTTTTCCTTTTTCTTTTCTACTTCAGCCTAGAAAAAAGTTGACTGTTTGTTTGTTAATGAGAATGATAATTTGGAAAGTTCTTCACAAATGTTGACGAAACTTTCATGTAAGACAGTAAATCCAGGAGTGAAATAAGTGACTACAATTGCAACCTAATCTAGATCTCTTAATATAGATATATTAAATTATAATTTATTGCCTTTTTCCTTGGCAGAGGTCTGCACTTTCAAGCTCCCAGGTGACAATTATGTAACACTTGTTTAACTCAAATACTAATTATAGAACACTTGTTTGAACCAAGCTATAATTACATTGCACAATTATTACCTTTATATTGGATATGGGAAGCATAATTTCATAGATTTAGATATATTGATTTTCAGAAGGCACAGCTTATGTCACTTATGGATTATTTCATACCTTTGTAGGACTTCAGAGTGGGTGTATATAATTATATACATGTGTGTATGTGTATGTGTGTTTATGTGTGTGTGTGTACATATGTGATTGGTAAGTAATGGGAGCTGAATGGATATACATGTATATATATTTATATATATATATTATCCCTGGAATTATGAATTCTTTATGAGGGTATTGGTGAAAAATAGAATAATGTTGTTTTCTATCATAACATAAATCAATGAAGTGTTGTTTACATGTTTTGGATGAGATGATAGATGGATATATATATATATATATATATATATATATATATATATATATATATATATATATATATATATATATATATATATATATATATATATACACGTGACCTCAATTGATCAATGGATGTAAATATATCAGTGTGACCTCAATTGATAATTTATCTTTGGGTTTATTGACACAATCAATTATTCAGTTATAAATAGTTACAACTTTACATGGTCTGTTTATATATATAACTACTAGTACAACACTGAAAAACTTGGATTATCCTTCCAAAACCCAACAAATATATTTTAGACTCCTCTGATACTAACCTATTATGTGATACTATGTTTACTCATCTACTCTGGTTTTAAACTCTTCTCTGTGATATTGAATTATTCAGTAATGTTATTTTAGTGGTATTGATCTATTTCAGGTGATACAACACCAAACAGTTAGATATGAGATCCTTCCCTTGTCTCCACTGTCTAAACACAGATTAAGTAAGTATTTGAAGACTGAAAAATAAAATCCCATTAGCTGTGTATGTGAAGTCCATTGACTTAATGTTTGATTTTTTTTTGGTTGAATACAGATTTCAGATTTTGACCCCCTTTCAGAACTGTAAACTGTGGGTCCATATTTTTTTTTTTTAAAAGATTTTCTTTTTATCATAGCACAGTGGAAAAAGTTATTTGCTGTGCAAAATAAAACCTGAAATTATTTTTAAGGTCTTGATCACTCCCTTCTGTATAACAAAGTGCATTTTTCTTTGATTTTATATGTGCATTTTTTCTGCATTGCAGGTATAGTGAAAAGAAAAACGTTGGTGTTAGATTTAGACGAGACGTTAATCCACTCCCACCATGATGGCGTACTGCGACAAACCGTTAAGCCTGGAACACCGCCAGATTTTGTACTAAAAGTATGTGAATCAGATTTAGGTTTAAAAGTAATATTTATTATTGTGTACACTTGTTAAATTCCATTTTTGTGCCTGCTGGAGTTTTAGCACACAATTATATAACATTTGCATCATTCAATATCGTGACAAGAAGTATGTGAAGCAGTAAACCTTTTGACAAGTCATCTAGAATAAACATTCGCAGTTACTTTTAAGATCAGAATAAGTACTGTGGTGCACTATTTTAACTCACTGGAGAAAAAGTTTAATTAAAATGTGTTTGGTTTTGATTTATGATTAAATTTCAGGTACTGTAATATTTGTAAGCAGCACTGATTTGGTGTGGCATTGATTTAAGAAATAAATGATCATTATTATTAATTCAAGTCATGTTGAAAATTGATATATCTACAGTTGAAGTTGCTTTTTTATTTTTGAAGTTTGAATACAGTTTCTTATGCTGAAAACTAACTACAAGTGTTGACATTGTATTTTTATCATTGCAGGTAACTATAGACAGGCATCCAGTTAGATTTTTTGTACATAAAAGACCACATGTAGATTTCTTTTTAGATATAGTAAGTAACCATCTACCTTCTATCCGACCCTCTTATTAATCAATGGCAAGCAATATTTCTATGCGTTTAAGATATGCTACATGTTAATACTCTTAAGCTTCAAATATGCCAAAATGATGTCAACACTATTTACATATTCTGTCTTAGTGTAATTTTGAATGTTTGTTTATCTGCGTAATCCATTATCAAGCAGTGTAAAATCATTTCTTCACTAAATAAAAAAAAATGTTAGTACACCAAAAAATCTAATTGTGCTGGTGGTACATGCCCCAGAAGGCAGTTTTCACCTCTCTGACCCCTGTTATTTCCCTATATTTCAGGTCAGCCAGTGGTATGACCTGGTAGTCTTCACTGCTAGTATGGAGATATACGGGGCTGCAGTAGCAGATAAACTGGATCAGGGGAGAGGGTTTTTAAAAAGAAGGTACTATAGGCAGGTGAGTGGACAGGGGAATAATATGTAAAAATGGACTTGGGGGGGTGGGGGGGTAAAAAGATGGGAAGGGGTGTAATACGAGAAAAGTGGTGAAGGTATTAAAATGAATTTTTTTTTCTGCAGAGCATTTGTAAGGCGCACCATGTCAGTAGGGTGTTGGGGTGGGTTGAAATGAAGAGACAATAGGCATGTACTAGTAGTTGACAAGTGTAATGTCATTAATTTGAAAACTTGACTGAGAAGTGAACAAAGTCAGTTGTAGCTGTAAGAAAGATCTGCAAATTGAAAGATATTTAGAGGTAAAACTGAGGGGTGTGTTTCCTTGTTGGGATTAATCACTTATAGCTGGGTATTTTGGTTTAAGTGATTACTAGTTGTACAACTAAACAGCATGAAGTAATTATGTTCTCCAAAACAAATTTTTTTGCCATATATAGTACATTATGTAATTTAGAGAGCAAAACATGTGGAAAAAGTTGGATTATGATAATGACAAGGTATTTGAAATTTTTATAATTATAATGACAGTTTTAGATACCATTCAAAGTGCCTGAGTCTTAAATAAGCATAACTATGTGCTTAAATTCAGTGTGTTTGAGACATCAGCTTTTAATTATTTATTATAATTTTTTTTCAATTCCAGCATTGTAATTTAGACTATGGTAGCTACACGAAGGACCTATCAGCAATAAGTAATGATTTGTCAAGTGTGTTTATACTGGACAATTCTCCTGGAGCATACAGAGCATATCCAGGTGAGAAACTAGGTCATCGTGACCCAGCTTGATGAAAAATAGGTCAGGTTGACCTGATTTTTTTTTTCAAGTGGGGAAAATGACTTTGACCCTGCTTATACTTCAAATCTCCCATGCATGAAGTATACATAACTTTTAAAAAACTTTTCTCTCTTTTCATTTTAGATTTAAAACGAATATTTCATTATTCTTCCAACACCCCTTTATTTTGCCCTTTTAAGTCAAATAATAACATTTCCCTGAAATGGCTTGGAAATAATGTTTACATGTTGTTTGTAATCTTATTAATTTATATGAACTCCACATGTCATATATTAAGTTTTGCTGAACTGTTGTGTAATTACATATCTTTGTATATCGTAATTTTTTTGCAGACAATGCAATACCCATCAAGTCATGGTTTTCTGACCCGACAGACACAGCACTTCTCAACTTGCTCCCTGTGCTCGATGCTCTCAGGTTTGTCAGTGATGCGCGATCAGTGTTGAGCCGGAACTTACATCTACACAGGCTCTGGTAGCACCCAATGTACCGAGGTGGTACAAATATTATATATAAAATAAAAAAGCATAAAAATTCCTGGCTTGCTCTGCATCAGCAACAGCGGGACTGTACTTGGAAACAGCGTGTGGTTTCATAATTGCGGAGCAGCTGGGTTTTTTCAGAATGAGGCTGCATTGCCTGGAGCAGAATGTAAGATATTGAATTCAACTGAAGAATAAGTAAGCATGCAATGCAGCACAACCCTGGGTGGAACTGACACCGATGGAGGGTTTGAAATAAATAAATAATAGTCAATATGGCTTGCCACGTAGAAAAAAATGGATTTGAAAAAAAAAATCCTTATGCTTCATCTTTATATTTATAGGGAGATGCTACAGGGGCTACTTTATTGCACTATTGTGAACATAAAAAGATGAATGCAGCAAGGAAAATTAGTTACAGGTCATTCCACAGCTTTTTTTTCTCTTGAGTAAATATTTTCCCTCCTCCTTTTACAAAATCTATTCTTCCTTTTGAAGCTTAAGAATTAAAAACAAACAATCAAAAAAACTATCAGAAGCAGTTACGTTTTGTCTTAATTTTTTTTTTGGAACAGATTGGCTTAATCTGTCAAAAAGGCCAGAAGTTACATTTGGGGTTAGAGGACGGGGCGCAATGGAATGACCCTCAGTTGATTGCTTTTAACAAGCAGCCTTCAAAACCCATGGCAAGGTGTAATATAGTATTAACTAGTAGTGGACATGGCTAACTGCAGAACAGGTAAAGATGTAGCAAGTTCCTACCACTAGAATTGTAAAATAGGTATAAATATATAAATATAAATGTAGACAAGTATATAAATAGTGAAACAAAGATTCTAAACACATGGTACAGGAGGAGGATGTCGCTGGGCTTTTTGCACTTTTTTCTGTCACTTAAATGCTCTGCACGTTCAAGTGTCAAAGAAAGAATTTGTCAATTTGATTAAGTAAATATGTTGCATTTGGTCATTCTTTAAAGTGGACACCTGTTCATATGTTTGAAAAAATTACGTTTTGCTTTAAAGGTAAATTATTCCAATTATTTCATAAATCTCAAGTGAAATTATTACTTTTTCCTACAGGGAATTATGACGGGCACTGCATTTTTCTCTTTGCCTAAATTACTTTTCTGGCAAGTTTAATTGTTGAGCCTCGTTAATGCATCATTGTTTGTGAAAGAATCAAAAATTCATGGTACTGGACACTTCATTCCCCATGCCACCTTTCTCTCACTGTTTCCATAGTAAGAAGTGAATATTTAAGCAGTTTTGATTGGCCATCTGGTGCTTGCCAAATTGACCAATCCGGTTGATGTAAAACATGCTGCTGCCCTTTTGGGGGAAAATTTCCCTTTTTGTTCAGTATCTGATAGTTATATATCACATTAAGAATGCCATTGGTCATATATGATGATAATAGTTTAGTTTGAGATAGATATGGTGTTTTTTTTAGATGATAAAGTAGAATATCAGTAAAACTGAATTACAAGACGAGTTTCTGTTTTTAATTTGGGCCGTCTTTGAGCCCACATTGTCCAGAGATTGCAGCATTAATTTTGTACTTAGATAAAATGTGGTAAATATCAAATTTATTTTTAGACGAAAGTAGTAAAAGCTATTTTGGTTAATTACTTATTAATAGTAAAAGTGGATAGGAAAGTGTATTGTCAGTTAAGATTTTTCACATTTTTTTGACAATATCTGACTACAGATGTAGTTTTAGTCCAATGTTATTGATATTTATACTTTCTGGCTGCTGTGTACATGACATTCAAATATGTTTTGAAGTGGCAGTAAAAATTTTTTTTTGTGAAAAATAAATAAAATGCTAAACCACTACAACAAATTGCCATAGATTACCCATTTGAAAATTTTATGACACATTCAAAAAACAGATTCCGAACAATTATACACACATTTTCAATTATTTTGTGCAATCTTAATTATAACAAAACAAGTGCTAATATTTCAGCCTGNTGATTTAAAAACATTTACTGCTGAATATTTGCATCAAAATCATTCCTGACAAACGAACAGTTCATGTAAATCTGGAATATATGAGCTTATAATCATACTCGATATTGGGTTCGTCATGACAAGTTGCTGGTGTAAACAATCATGGCGGACACAGGAGCTATTTTCCTGGCAAAAAACTTACTTGAAGAAAAAGGTGAGGCCAGTGTGATGGAAATAATATGATATAATGTACAAAATGAAAAGGAACCAAACTTGTCTGCTTTGTAATAATTTTAGACAAGGACAACTTCTAAGTATCTAGAAATGGGATTAAATCTTGTGATGTACAAGTAGAATTTCCAGACGGGAGTAGTTTACTAGCACTACTGGTAGGTAATAGTACACGCCTGTAACCGTAGGTAGATTCTAATCAGTACAGTTGCTCTGCGGTGACACCTCCGTCATTATACCCGGTAAGTGAGTGTGTCATTTTAAGAACTTACTCTGCTATTTACCGACAGAGAATGGCTTTGAACTGAGCCAAAGTAAGAATGTACTTCGTTTTTAATTCACTTGTTTCTACCGGGTCTTTACTATGTTCGTTTGCCTTACGTTCGTGTTAATATTAATGGGTCCTGCATTTAATACTACTCTTATGTCTTTGTTTAGTAATATGTTGACCCAAGTCTTTTTCTTTGATAAAGCAACTGCACATATACTGTATAATTTCTTGTGCTAATACAACATATAATTTGTCTCTTTTAAATCTTTCTTAGTGCTGTTAAGAAGACCTCCATCAGGATCAAGAGCAGGCAAAGCATGCACTTCTGCATATGCCAGAGAGCTTTCTTCCACAACAAAATCCTCAAAACTCTTCCAGACAAACCATTCTCTTCCACCAAGACCAGCCACTAAAGATGGCAAACAAACAAGTGATATTAAGAATATGCACACTGGGATGAAGAAAAGGATACAAAGTGCTCATCCAAAACTGGAAAGTTCCCAAGGTCATTCTGCATATTATGATACAGGACAAGATAATATAGATGATAGATTGAAACCTAATGTGTACAGCCTATCAGAGCACAAGAAAGTATTTGGGAGTAATTCAGATCTAATAACTGAGGCAAAAGGAGAGAGATGTCCATATAAACTAGAGACATCACCAAGAGAATTCCTGCCAGGTGTTCTCCACAAGCCATGTGCAAGGTAGCCTATTGTGAAATGTTTTAGTTTTACTGTGAGCCACACAAATGTATCTTATTACAAATACCATTACAATATTAAGAAAAACTGGAGCAGTGTATTACTCAGTAAATGTATTTCTTTATTTTAGTAGTCTGTAAGTAAATTTCCTTCAAATAACTTGGCATTCAATACATAAGAAATTATCGGTTAACAGCACAAAATATGATAGACTACTATAAAACATGCTTAAGCGAATTATTACATAAGAATACTCAGTAGGTGGTATTTTTATGCTTTTTCCACCAAAATGCTAAAAGTAAAGGAAAAGTCAGTATAAAATTCTGTTACAGTGAATAAATACGCCAATGTTGATGGTATTTTTTAGGCAACTTCCATCTAGTTTAAAGCCATTGGCACCATGGCTCACACCAGAGATCCCACCTCGTCTTATAGGTATGAGTCCAAGAGATGGTTTGATTTTCTTACCAGGATTTCCTAATGACTATGAGGACCTCCCTACAGTTCCACCTGTACAGAATCCAGAGGATGATTTGCCATATAAAAGTAAAGTTAAAGAACCAGAACCGTGGGTAAGATTATTTAGCTGTAACCTTTTCAAAATGTTCCTTTATATTTAAAATGCAAAATAGCATATTATAATATATTATTTTGGATTTTTGATGACAAAATGATTAACATAATCTATTGACTTAATAGCTCGATGAACTATATACACATATACTGTATATGTATATAGCTCATTGATTGGCTTTAAAAGTAGAGATGTCATAGATTAAAAACATATAGTAGTGTATTATGAATTTGCATATATAAACAAAGGGGATGCTAGTACATAAGTAGTCAACTCTTTAAAATTACTTTAATCATTTGACATTTTAGGCACCAAAGAGGTACAGATATTATAGGGTAAGAAGTAAGATTTTTTTTCACTAATAATTTTTCTCTTAAATTGACAGAAAGTGTCTGGAGAGTTCTGAAAAAGAAAAACTGGTGTTACTTGAAATGTAAATTGGTCTAAAACTTGTCATCTGACAACCAGTTTAATACAAAAGGATTTTTAATTCAAAAATTTCTGAGTCTGATGGTTGTCACACAGAAAAACTTCAGTCATCTAAATCCTGTTTTAAATAGACTTTTGATTATGTCTACAGAGTTTTAAGTTAAATTTAATCTAAAAAGAAGAAACTTTATTTTTTAATTAATTTATTTTATGGTTATCATATTTTATTTGTTTAATTAATTATTTTATTGTTATTTTTTAACACTGCCTTTTTTTTTCAGAACCCCACCCCGGTGCTTGAGGACTGGATGTGCAAACATGCTGGACAAAGACAAGTCAAAGTGTTTGCAAAGGATGGAACACTGTTACATGAGTAAGTTTTATCCCAAATTTAACTGATGAAATAAATTAAATGTAAAAATGAGAACTTATGGCAATTGTACAGTTGATATCTAGGAGGGCATAAAACATAACCTAGCTAATACACTAAAACCATAATCTTGTGCTAAGCAGCTTATGAAACCTGTATTATATTTTTATTGTGTTAGAATAAACTTTTTCACGTCACTAATGTTAGCTATTTTTATCAGGCGTTTTGAAGGGAAAAGGACAGCTGATGTGGTTAGAAAAGAAATACAGGAATTGGAGGACCTTATGAGGGGTATTTAAATTTGATTTAATTACAAGTATAAATCCATTTATTGAAAAACAATTCAAGATAGAGCCCCATGTCTGCTGGATCATGATATGGTACTGAGCAGAAATGTTCGTTGCATTCTATCATGCATAGACTGCTGTATATTTTGGTAGGCGATCAGGTGCAGATGGCCTTCATCTGGATATTTCAACTTTTCTTTTATGAATGAATTTAGCTCCAGTAATTTTGATGCTGACATTTTTTTTTCGTGTGTGTGCGTGTGTGTGTGAGTGTGTGTATATATGTATATATATATATATATATATATATATATATATAATTTCTGTCAAAATCCCACTTCCATTTGTAGGCATTGGTTCAGAGGGAGGTACCAGTATTGTAGTGCAATATCAGGCTGAAATCACTAAGTTAAAAGAAATGGTGGATGATACATTAGCAAGGGTTATTCACAGGTACTTTTTCTGTTACGATCTGTTATTAACTTATTATACTAAGCAGTGGAAGTAGAAATAGTTGTTGTCATAGTGGTAGTGGTGGTACTGTAGCAGTAATAGTAATAGCAGTAGTTGCAGCAGCCACAGTGGTGGTAAATGGTGTACTTTTTCTTGTTGATTTAACTGTGGTATGTTTGTTGAAGAACAAACAACATAGAAAAGTTAACAAGAAATGGACATTTATTCATATGCAGTATGCTGACAATAAACCTGATCAGATGTTCCAATTGTTTTAAGTGAAATCTTTAAATTTTGTACTACAATTTAAATTGACTTTAAAATGTAAATTGTAATACTGTCACGTTTATGGAATTGATAACTTTCTTTGGTTTTAATACCATATTAATTTGAGAGTGCTTTATTCCAATTTCAGAGATACAGAAACGGAACCTGAACCAACAGACTATGTGAGTATAGATGGACATCTTTTTTTCATTGCAGTTGCCATAAGTTGAAGAAGAGACAGATTTATAGAAAAAATGTATACAAGTTCTAGAGTTGCTGGCAAATCGGCTAGTTATTACTTTTCATTTATTTATATTTTTTTTGTGACTGAATGTACCTGTTCATCATATTTTAATAATCAAAATGGATGACAAAAACATTTAAAATTCCAAGTATTCAGCAATGTGAAATCAATCTACATTCCCAAATCATAGCAAACAGTTTTGCATATGGGACAGTATAACAAATAATGCACATGAGAATGCTTGCCTTTATGTCTATCATCATTTTCTCATGGAAAGGCAACCATTCATCAGTCACATCCCATAAATAATTCATTTCAAGTTTTGATCAGAAATATTTCTAAAGAACATATCTAACTTCAGTACATTTTTTTCAGTGTGGCTTAAGAAAGTTTTACAAACACCATGATGCAGTAATGGATCAAATCAAAAAACAACATGAACTGTGTGTGCAAGAGCTGGCAGAACTAGAGTCTGATATGGAGATGGAAGACGAGAAAAGATATTTCTCTAAGTCTGTCATGAGTTAAAAATGAATACAGACACATAGTGATGACTTTTATGTAAAAGATTTAGTTCTCGACAGTTCTTCAAAATATTTTGCACCTCTATGTGCAAAAATAAAACCTTATATTAAAATATAAAGAATAACAATTTCTTTTAAAACATTAAATTGTGATATTTATATAAATTGTATTGCAATATTTTTCTCTTTCTACAAACAGTTAGGGAGAACTTACATTTAATATCATTTGACTGTTACCATTTACTTTCTCACCGGCACTGACATTCCATTATATCATTCCTTCATTTTCATTTTAATTTATAAAAACAAATTGGTTCATAATATACGCACCTTGGTTGTCTTGTAACATATACAGCTGACGGGTAAAAGAAAAACAAGACTAATAAAATAATCATATTAATTAACTTGTTTCATTAATCACAAACATCACCTACTTTAATTTATTAAATCCTGTGTTAATATGTGCCCAAAAGGGGATATTGTCACATGTTTCAAGTGACAAGAGGCACACTATCAACACTATGTCAAAATAAATATCTCAATCATGTGAAGATTTAAAAAGACATTGTTGACAAATAGAAATATATTTCTGAAAATTGTTTCTGTCTTGTTTGCTGCTTACAAAGTATATGAAACCAGTAACTGTAGTAATTAGGATACTATTTGACGGGTACCTTTCCTTGAAGAATTGGTATCAGTTTATCTGTGTCAATGTTTCCTCCAGATATAACACATACAATATTCCCAGTGCCTGCTTTCCCAGCCAGTGCTGCCGCCACAGGGGCCGCACCAGCACCTTCTGCCACAACACGATTTCTCTCCACCAATAACTTCACTGCATCTGCCACCTCCTGTAAACTAACTACCAAAGAATCTATGAGAAGTTCCTTTACCATTGGCCACATCTCATCAAGCACTGACTTCCCTCCCATGCCATCCACAAAACTTGCCTTGTAATCACAGGAAGTTGGTTTTTGTATCTTGAATGACTCAGCCAGCGGTGCAGCAGTTTCTACTTCACAAGCGTACATTCTGGCACTAGGTTTGAGAGCATGAAAAGCTGAGGCAATGCCACAGCTTAGTCCACCACCACCAAATGGCATTATTACAGCATCAACTTCTGGAAGGTCTTCTAAAATCTCAAGTCCAATAGTACCATTACCTATATCAGAAAATTTAAATGATAAAGAAATGCTGCATATATATATATATATATATATATATATATATATATATATATATATATATATATATTATTTTTGATTGGGCTGGTTCTTTAGACAAGAGACTAAAGACTTTTTGCATTTGGACTTATGGCAAATGGAGATATATTAATCAAGAGCACCAGGAAAGTAAGTTTCGGGGGATACATTAACTGAAAACAAAATAAAACAACAGAGGCATGCCAATAGTAGATGATAGTTTCCATCTATCTCTGAAACACAAGGCACAGACAACCTGTTTTTAACTTTTATATCCCATATCAAGCAATTTGCAGTCCAAACAAACCTGCCATGACAGTCTTTTCACAAACTGGATGAATGAAGGTCCCGGCAACTCCATCGCAGTGATGCTCCTGAATGACTGTCCACCATGTATTAAAAGGCACCTTGCAATACTTTCCACCTAGTCTCTCAATGGCATCTAATTTGGTCTGTGGCGCATGGTCTGGAACAATAGTATTACATGGTATCTTCATCTGCTTGGCTCCCCATGATAAACCCTGGGCAAAGTTCCCAGCACTGGCTGTGTAAACACCATTAGATAGTTTTTCATGTGGAATACAGTTGATAGCGTTGTAAGCCCCTCTTAATTTGAATGAGCCAATAGGTTGTAGGTTTTCAAGTTTCAAGTAAATCTATAGTGGATAGAAGAAATTGAAAATGCTATCATCACATCAGTTATTGACTGAATGTACATGTACTGGTACATGTTCATACTCTACCTACTAGTACAATGTACTTACTGTACTATGAGTCAAAACAAGTTCACCATATACAGAGTACCCTCTATGTGTATTATACTGTTAACTGCCACAAAGTCAAATGAAGCTCCTGTACATTGACCAATTGAGTAACGGGGGTAGAGTACATGTACATGTTGCAGTTACATATTGTATACCCCAGTAGCTGCATGTTCTGGGTATGTCTTCCGTATGGATTTCCTCTAAATATATTGGAGGTAAATGACACGTTTACATTGGCGCATAGAATAACCTCTTATGAAAATTGCACATTTGCTCAAGTTAACAACAGTACAACCCGTACTAGCATATGTTTAAACTACTACTTACCTTGATAGCTTCTGAAGCAGAGTAATTCAACGGGACAAGCGGCGTTCTGAAAGCTGTCCCCTTTAACGTCGTTTGTGCCCTTTGGATATCTTTCAATGGAACTGCAAGCGACATTATTTATTGCCTTTCTATTTAATCTAATAGTTCTTTCCCCTTAGTGGTCTTGTTGGCGCTGTTGTCTGTGCTGTGCATATTACACCCCTCCAACTATTGACACCTGTGACCCATTTTAAATGACCTAGTTTCAATGTCCAATCAAAAAGTTCCATACATACCCTCTAGCAAGCGCGTGTTGACATGTATCAGTGTTCTCCTAGACAATAACCGACACTGCATAACATTAATAATAAAACAACACAAACAGCATATAAAGTGTATATGGACGCAGTTAGCGCACGAATTTTATTCCAAACCATCTTCAATCATTTACAAACAACATAAACAAATAATTAAATAAATAAATTATAAACACGAGGATACCCTCTCCTCACCAAACCTCTTTATCATCTCTTCCTTTTATATATAAAAAGGAATCACCAGGAAATCACATCCCAAACAGCTCTTCCAAGCTCATCTTTCCCTTACCCAGGAAATCACCGGGATATCACATCCCAACAGCTCTTCCGGGTCCTACGAAAATACGAAAACTGCGAAAACCGCGAAAACCAGAAGTTGCTAGGCGAAAACCTCACTATAACTTACCAATTCTCGATGTTCTTGACAAGTTGCTGTAATATTTGGATAACTTGGACCATATTACATACATCATGACCTTTGATAACGATGTTGTAATGAATTGAGTATGTTACAGCTGAGTTTTCTAGATCGGCAACCATAGTGCGTGGGAGCCATGTTTGGTTTACAATTGGCATATATAAACAGCAGTGTCCCCTCAGGCCAGTATTGCCATATCAGGCCAGTATTGCCCTCTCAGGTTAGTAATGCTTTTCCAGGCAAGTAATACTCTCTCAAGTACTATATGAAGTGGATAACACAGATTACCTGCATTCTTAGTGANCATATACTAGGGTCCTACGAAAATACGAAAACCGCGAAAACCGCGAAAACCAGAAGTTGCTAGGCGAAAACCTCACTATAACTTACCAATTCTCGATGTTCTTGACAAGTTGCTGTAATATTTGGATAACTTGGACCATATTACATACATCATGACCTTTGATAACGATGTTGTAATGAATTGAGTATGTAACAGCTGAGTTTTCTAGATCGGCAACTATAGTGCGTGGGAGCCATGTTTGGTTTACAATTGGCATATATAAACAGCAGTGTCCCCTCAGGCCAGTATTGCCATCTCAGGCCAGTATTGCCCTCTCAGGTTAGTAATGCTTTTCCAGGCAAGTAATACTCTCTCAAGTGCTATATGAAGTAGATAACACAGATTACCTGCATTCTTAGTAATACAAAGTTTATTAATAAATAGGAATTGATAAATATGCACAAAGTAGAACTTTTTTTTCATTCCAACCAGAAGTGAAACTACACATCAATGCTTGTAAAAAGTGCCCATTTTAATACACCATACATGTAGAGTCTATATTGTATGAGCTGTGAACCTGCATAGAATTTACACTCCTACTTTTCCAAATATAAAATGAGTAGCATTGTTTAATAAAGTGACCAGCATAGAGCAATTTATAAAGCATTATGAAAATGTAGGTTCCAATTAATATAATTGATAATATTCAATATATATAATAATGGTGAATACAATTAAATTATTTTTATTAAAACATTTTTTCCTCTGAACTTGATCCATGGTCACTGATTTTGTTATTTAATCACATTTTATCTTACTCTTTTTGAAAAGATATTCATGCACAGCCATTTGTTACACTTATTGTTTTTCACTTAATAAACCAAATCCATTTCTAAAGCATCAATTAATTTATTGATTGTATATATGTGCATCCTAAGGTGTCTAATACACATTTTACCTTCAAATCAATGTGTTTAATTGTTTTTACATTTGGGTTCTGTGTATGTGCCAGTATACAGAGGTAAGCTCTTTTAACTCTGAAAAAATGTCAATAGTCAGTTAATCATGCATATATATTATACGCACAATAATGGAGAAAAAAAAGGAAAAAGGAACACACATTAAACACATGTACTGGTACTCTGATTTGCAGGAGGCATTTTCTCTTGAAAGGAGATATAACAGATTACAACTGCATGATGATATGTGATTGACATAATAAATAGTTTACTCCTAGACTAGAGTTTTAGGCAGTGCACATCTAATTTCGTAATTGATATGATATGATAATCTTTCAATTCCATATCTATTTCATCATTTCTGTGTCTATGCTGTGTTTTAACACTTCAACTTTTTGTATGGTAAGTTTTTATCAGTTTGAAGCACCCTGCATGTGTTTTGTTGAAGATTGCCAAAAAGCAAATGAAGTTATGTATATCAAGATAGTCCATAACATATTAACACCTTGGTATTTTCCATTATTTGCTGAATATTGGCATGCTGTAATATTAAGGGACTGTTGACAGTTCTTATTTGCCAGGAAGTTGACCAATAGTAAATAATAGTGTGTGCTTGTATATTTCATTTGCCATATATTTAAAGCATGTAATATACCAAATTTGGGCCAGTTTTGGGCCTTGCTTTGTCTTGGGATTGCATTCTGCTTGGTATAATAAAAGGAATATGAAATAAAAAGTGTTAGTTTTCTTGTAAAGAATATTATTACCTCTGCCAAGGAGGCTATGTTTTCACCCCTGTTTGTTTGTTTGTTTGTCATCATCATAACTAAAAAGTTATGGATAAATTTCGATGGCATTTTCAGGGTAGGTCAGAAATGGGTTAACTTAGAAGTTATTAGTTTTTGGTGGTGATCTGGATCTATAATCAATCAATAATAAAAAAACTAAATCATTATAGAATGAAAATTTAGGAGTGAATTTGGATGGACATTCTGCTGCCTTAGTGGAGGTCTGCGGTCTCTTATTGCTTTTCTAGTTGCCATTATTAATAAACTATTGTGTACACTTTGTAGTTTAAAAGTATTATAAGTTCTCAACCAATGCACTTCTCAATGGTGTATAATATATTGGGAAAGGAAGGTAACATTTTTGAAACAGATCATTAGTCCACTATTCTGAATGTGGCCTATATTTGTAAAATTGTCAGCTCTCTACCGTATTAATTCTCCTCTAAAACTTTATTCCTTTAAATATCTGGCCAAATAAGAATTATGCTTTGGCAATAGCATATAGCTCCCATATGATTTGAACTACTTTTGAAAGGGGACATTATTCTAGGTCAAAAACAAATGTTGCTTTAGTTCTAAATGCTTTAGCCATCATAAATGGGTTTAAACCCTGATAAAACTATAATCAATACTTAGACAAATTATGAATCTACATAATTAAGGTCATAGATTGTGTTGCGCTTTACAGAGCACCCATACATATTCATATGTAACATGTTCTAAGGCCAAAATAAAAAAACTTCAGACACATGCATTGAACGATTTGGATGTGTTTATTCTCAGAACTCGCTAGTCTGAAATGCAGACCGCATACACAGCACAAATTGCGTTTTCTTAAAAGAATTTTTGTATCTTTCTGATTACCATTGGGATTTACTACCTACTGAATTCATGTCATTGTTTATATGTTATGATTGGATCAGTCCAATAAGTATTGTGGTTAGGAGGGTTAAGTTGACAATGGCTAACTGTTATCTGCAGGTGTAAAAGAAATGACTAAATTGCATATATTAAATTTGGTGTGGTAAAATGGTTCAAATTTTGTGAAGACCTGGGATTTCTTTCACACAAACAAGTTAACAAGATAACAAACAGAAAAGTATTTTTTGAGACACACGTTATAAATACTTATTTCATCGAGTTAAAGATGCATCTAAAAATGCATATTCATCATATCTTCTAATATCATAAAACAGCCAGAAGGCCAAGCACACAGTTGGGTAGAATTCTTATAGGAAAAAAACATACAGTCTGTGTATTCTGGAAATTCAACACCTATGGGATCTTTAATTAACTGATGGTCATTATGATTGCATACTTTTCACAAACAAATGCACCCTTGGATTCTAATTAAAGTCAATTAATTAGATTCTGTTAATTTTAAGTGCTCTCTGACCTTTTTTTAAATGAATTAACACAATCTATATACATCCATTTGAAAGAAACAGAAAATTGAAAAATTGAAAAATTAAGTGGCATACAACATAATCCCCATCAATTTTTATTTATCTACTTTAAGTAATACTGTTTATTGTAACTGC
>NW_019774792.1:231684-334027 GCF_001039355.2 Lingula anatina | reverse complement strand
CGGTCTGTGCACTGAATATCCCGCCGCGTAATTACTGGCAGCGCGAGCCAGTTACTATAAGTTACTATAAGTAACTGGCTCGCGCTGCCAGTAATTACGCGGCGGGATATTCAGTGCACAGACCGTGCTCATAAGATAGCGCGAATAGAAAATAGAATTTAGAAAATAGACATTGCATGTGAACGAAGCCTAAGTCTCAGGCACTGACCCACCTGTTGTTACACAAAATATGCGTCAGTGACTATTCAGGTGGTCTCAATTTCAACTTAAATTTAGTTAACAGCACAGTGAATCCTTGAGTAAAAACTTTTAAATCTTCAGTATGCACGTATAACAAGTGCAAGAGTTCCCGGTGAAATAGGGTGAAATAGAAATGTTTACTGTATATGCCCAGTTTTATTTCTTAAAAATTTACGTGTACATTTCTCTAGAATTCAATTAACGAAAAAACTGCTTTCCTGTAGAGCTCTGTCACACTCCTGCGTACTTTATTCATTTGATGCCGCACACTGACAAATTCAAGCGTTGTCGTACGCACAATGCGCACCTCCTATGCATCCCGACCACTTTGTGTAAGTTCAATATACGCCTACACTCGCACAGTATGTTCCAGTACGCCTGATAGGTTTGGTCATGCACAAAGCTTTACTGCGTACTCAGTTGTGAAATAATAAATTCGCAAAGTATTGGTTAGCGTAGCTGTACGATTACACTATGTGTTTGTGTAAGATTAGCAGTTCTTACTTCTTGATAAAAAGTTTCGAGAGTCGTAAGAGTTTGATATATGCAATTTGACAGGAGCTTGAGTATAGCTCAATTATTTGGTCACCAGGAGAAGACAGCTAGGAATATGTGAAAGGACAAAAACGGATTGCTTATAAACTGACCCTTTACAGTGACTGATAGGATGGACATGGAGAGTGATTGCAATTACTAACGAAGGTAAATTAAAGAATAAGAACGGTAAGGTGTGAGAGACAGAAGCAACAAAGTGGATAAACAAACCAGCTACCTAGCCAATTGTAATATATAACCCCCAAGATCTGTTTTATTGATAATTTCCCATTGATTTTAAAATACTCTCTCACTCACTCTCTCTCTCTCTCTCTCTCTCTCTCTCTCTCTCTCTCTCGTCAAAATTGTTTTGTATTTGAATTGACGCTGATTACATTTATATATTTAATTTAATTCAGACATATATCATTTCCATAATACACAAACATAGAACGAATTCTATGGTATTGTGACAGTATCTGATTTACAGCTTAATTTGTATGATTTTAAATATGTTACGCTGGATTGTAAAGTATAATATTTCTTTTACGTATGATAACGTCAAGGTGACCTAGCTGGTATAATTCGCCCATCAGTTATTTATGTCATTTGTATATATGTTATAGATTAAATAAATGTTAATATTATCACTAATATTAAACTGCAGAGAACCCCGTCTCAACTTGTATATGCACTTGCCCAAACTATATTTCGGTATATTTTGCTTTTATTTGTTCCAGTGCACCGCACCGCACCGCAGTTCTATATTTTTTCGTAATGTTTTCCGATTCGGATGATCTTTATTTTAAATTAATATTGTGCTCTGAAGAAGTTCTTGACACCTGCTGCCTACCTGCAAAAACTCCGTTTATTATTATTATTATTATTATTATTATTGAAGTGCATTTTAAACTTAAATTTACTCGAAAGTCCAGATAACAGCACCTTGGCATGAATTTTTATTCTGATATAAATACGATTCAAAACACATGTCATGTGATATATAAGATATAAGCGTTATGGAACGGAAAAAGAGAAACTTGACCACAGTATGTAATCTGGTTTTAACGCAACACTGCCCTTCAATGATTTTCAATAAATGGGTGTACACAATAAGAGACAAAATAATCAAATTATGGAATTTAAACACTATAGTACACAGCACTTCTTCATGAACGTATCTGAGGAAAGGTAATACTTTTTTGTTATATTTTAACAAATAAATGCCATGATTAATGTCGTAAAAAAGTAATCAAATTTAACACATCTTAACGTCAACCAATTTGAAACAGTTTTACACACACTGGACAAAAGAAGTGTCACCCTTACTGAATCAATACTTTGGGAGAGATAAATGACTGTGGAATGATGTGCTCCTGGTATCATTTTATTAACATCAAATTTCACAAAAGAAACGGTTCTGACTGAACAATTCAACTGTAGCGATATTTTGCAATTGCTTATATTCCGCCTCTTCAGGTTAATAACTTTGATTACTCTAATTCAGGGGTTGACACTTCTATTGTCCAGTGCGTGAACATCACGCAGTGATGTCAGTGAAAAAAAAAACTCGGAGGGATGGCAGAATTTGAAATTCCATCGCTTCAGCGTAAGTTAAGGAATTTTTTTTAATTTTCCGAAATTGTTAGAGAGTTATAAAGGGTGTCAGGGGGGAGGAGAAAAATAGCGGTTGCCCTAGGAAAAATAGTTAAGTATGAAGTTTTCTCTGGAAAATCTTACATTATGCACCTTTATGTACATTTTGACAGCATTTTCCGATACTCTTCTATGCCAATTGTATGTTCCTTATGAAAATACTGCTTATTAATTTACTTAATGTATTAAAATCATTAAAGTATGGAATTTGTTAGTTTTGAGTAGAATTCCTTCCCTTTGAGAACCTTCTTGACATATAATGGTAGGTTGTTTTCATTTCCCTTTTACAAATAATTCTTGAAAATGTTTTCAAACGCTACACTTAAGACATAAAATGTTAATTTTCTGCATTATTTTCACGCGCAAAAGTAGATAAATGAACCGGCAAAGAATGAATTAATTGAACAGCGAGAACAGCGCATTCCCCAGTAAAAACGCACCAAGAGTTTTACCTGAATGACAAAAATCCAGTTGACGTCGTAGGGGACTGAAATGCTGATTAGGACTAGTTTAAAGTCAACTTGACGGAGCAATTCAGTGAATTGTGGCAACATTTTTAAACGGCAATTCAACTGATCCATGGCAGTGATTCCCGCCCCCTGTCCACTGTCAATTCGTTCACAAAAGTCAGGTTATTTCATACAACCTCACTTCAAAGGGAAACGTGATCAGACTGACAAGTTTAATCTGATTAATGAAAGATAATATACAAAAAGATAGAGAATCGATATAAATTATTGGTTCAACTTGAAAATTATTAAAACACTTTAACATGCCCATTGCCCCTCCTACTGCATGAGCTAGTGTGAACTTTCCATTTTTCTGTGCATTCTAATAAAATGAAATGATTAATTGAAAGAAAAGGAAATGATGGGACGGGATTCGTAAAGCAATTTATCTAACTGCTAATACAACTTTGAAGTGCAGATAAATATTTGTTGTTAAACAACAGTCTGAGCAAGGACAAAGAATGAATTAATTGAACAGCTAGTATGAAAAACGCATTCTCCTGTAAAAATGCACCAAGAGTTTTACCTGAATGGCAAAAATCCAGTTGACATCGTAGGGGATTGAAATGCTTCTTTAACAATAAAAGGACTATCTTTAAGTCAACTTGACGGAGCAATTCAGTGAATTGTGGCAACATTTTTAAACGGCAATTCAACTGATCCATGGCAGTGTTTCCCGCCCCCGGTCCGCTGTCAATTCGTTCACAAAAGTCAGGTTATTTCATACAACCCCACTTCAAAGGGAAACGTGATCAGACTGACAAGATGAAGAATCGATATTAATTATTGGTTCAACTTGAAAATTGTTAAAACACTTTAACATGCCCATTGCCCCTCCCACTGCATGAGCAAGTGCGAACTTTCCATTTTGTAACGGAGGCTTTTCTGTGCATTGTAGTAAAATGAAATGATTAAATGAAAGAAAAAGATAAGATGGGACAGGATTCGCTTAAGCAATTTATCTAACTGCTAATACAATTTTGAAGTGCAGATTAATATTTGTTGTTAAACAACAGTCCGAGCAAGGGCAAAAAATGAATTAATTGACCAGCGAGTATGAAAAACGCATTCCCCAGTAAAAACGCACCAAGAGTTTTACTGGGGAATGCATAAAAATCCAGTTGACATCGTAGGGGATTGAAATGCTTCTTTAACAATAAAAGGACCATCTTTAAGTCAACTTGACGGAGCAATTCAGTGAATTGTGGCAACATTTTTAAACGGCAATTCAACTGATCCATGGCAGTGGTTCCCGCCCCCTGTCAGCTGTCAATTCGTTCACAAAAGTCAGGTTATTTCATACAACCTCACTTCAAAGGGAAACATGATCAGACTGACAAGATGAAGAATCGATATTAATTATTGGTTCAACTTGAAAATTGTTAAAACACTTTAACATGCCCATTGCCCCTCCTACTGCATGAGCAAGTGTGAACTTTCCATTTTGTAACGGAGACTTTTCTGTGCATTGTAATAAATAAAATGATTAAATGAAAGAAAAGGCGAAGATGGGGCAGAGTTTGTTTAAGCAATTTATCTAAGTGCTAATACAACTTTGAAGTGCAGATTAATATATGTTGTTAAACAACAGCCGAGCAAGGGACAAAAAGTTCCCACGTATAGTTACAGATTTAAATTTATTCTACTTTTAACCAATCCATCTTGTCAGGAAATACGCAAACATATTTTTCTTTTTATAATGTAGGTTTGTTTTGACGCACTGAGCATATAAATGCGATTGTCTAAATCAGTTCCTATTTTTCATAAACTGAATAAACCCAAGGAAAAAACAGTAAAGGGTCTTATCTCTGGGTCACGTTAGTGACGCTCATTTTTTGTGTAAACTTTGCATAAATCTGACTTGCTTCACTGACTAGCAACACAACTTTAAAGTGATCAGAACCAATAAAGCAAATATGACACAAAATGCACGTGCGCGTATGCATATAAATGTTTTATCAGTTACCGGCTTATGGGGTGCAGACGTGTGCATCTTTGGGCGTTAGCCATTGGACAAGTTAAGAGGGTTCGATACATTAGGATTTTTCCTTGTTCTATTACATAAAGGATTGAAATGAAATGATATTGTCACATCAAAGCTACATCGGAATTTGCTCATTCGAGCTAATGACTTAACAACATAGTTTTGTGGGTAAAAACTGTAATATCGATTTCAACAGATCTTCTTCATTTGAACAGCTATCAGCACATTTTAACGCCTATTTGATCACTATAATAAGTACTACAAATCCGCGCCTGGACAATTTGTTGAAAGGCTTACTTCTGATCAGAAAAGAGGCGAAATAATAACTTTATCTAATGGAACATCGTTATTAATAACTCTCGTATCTCCTAAATGAAAGAAATGTAAAAACCAAACGGCCGGTGGCACCAGATTAAGTTCACACATTAGTCGTCAACCATGCATATTTTCCTGAAAATCNTCTTTTGTGGAAATCCCACTAGACTTTTTCCTTAATTACAAAGTTGAGTAGGAATTCATTGTTACGTATAATGTTGCCGTGTATAATTTTATTACACAAATATCTAGATAATCATTTTACATAAAGGAAACGGGAAAGGCTATTTTGACCAATTTAGGCCATTTTTATGTATCTGTCTACCTCAAGCCATTGTCCATTATACAAATTCAACTGGATCACAGGTTACGCATCATCACCCTACTGTTTTGTTTAAAAGAAAAAAAAACGTTCTTTTAAGCTACTTTTCAATACTAAGAAGTTCCTTAAATGATATTCCTGGTCGCGACTGTTCCATATCTTTCTTGTTAATGGGCAATAAGTTCATTTTAAAAGATGTAGTGAGTAGTTATTTACACTGTATAATTTTCAACAAGCAGCCTGGACTAACAATATTCTATAAGAAAGGAAGTAGTGGGCTTTATTTGACAACTCTAATCAACAACAAATAAGTAACATTGACAAAACCGCAACATGAAAATATATTAATATGCAAAGCATGGTGACATGGGATAACAAAATATACAAAAGGGATAAACAAAAACAAATACCGTGAAAACCTCAGAACTGGTTTTTGGCATGTATGGGGTCAAAATGCACACGGTGCAATTAATAAAATATTCAAGTACTTGCATATGACAGCACTCAGACGCCAACCAACACCTTAATTGAGACAACATTGACTTAACCACAAATTAACCACTTGTGGAATGTCCTTAAGATTAACGTGTGTAAAACCCTGGGTGCCGTTTCACTAAAATGAAAAATGTCTGGTCCTTGCGAAGATACCCCTCCACTTTAAATAGGCAAACAATGTAGAAAATGGCTTATAAATGAAATTTAAAGCAACGGCCCATGATTTTTATTTGAAAGGCAACGGACGTTTTCCTCTTCCTTTTGATGTACCTTTTCATATAATAATTCAATTATTTGGTCAAATTCAAAGTTCTTTACTAGAATGCAATGATACTTCAAGCTCTAAAGGACCAGAGAAACTCTTCGCCTCCACTCAATTTTGATAGAATGGTCACTTATATTTTATTTACTGCGGTTGACAAGTTTAGAAAAACACTCATAATGAATATAAGACCCCCAATATCTGAAGAGGACACCCTTAAGCAAAAGTGGCAATTTTCATTTTTATACTGGTTAACAGAAAATAAATATGGTCGAAGGTGGGATCTGTATTACTAATTACATTTATTATTTTTTCATGAAAAAGGAGTGTTTTCCTAAATCATCTTCATGAATATCCATGTTTACATATTGCATTAATGAATATCCATGTTTACATATTGCCCAACCCCCAAAACTGACCTAAAGGCATTCTGGAAAGGTAGATTAACCGTATTTATAATTACAGAAAATGGTGCTGAAAACAGGGTCAAATAAGTGCAAATAAGACTAAATACAAAGTTAAATGTAAAATGCCGGTTTCAACATGGTTTTCACAAAAGTTACTAGGAAAAACGGCAATCTACGGCAAAGTAACGGCGGTCAACATACATGTAGTAAGAGGCGAAGACACCACGGTCAATAAGAATGAACATTTGAAGTTGACGATAGTAAAAAAATAAAAATTCTTAAAACGTGTCTAATTGTACATTTCCAAATAGTATTTGAACCACAGATTCCGATTCTAAATGATTCAGCATACAATCACAACGATGAGACTGAAATATTTGATTGTGAATAGGGCATGGTGATTTTCCAATTTCTGCACACGTAATGAACGTTATGTCATGGTATATGAACAAAAAAACTCAAAGCGAGACAAATTAACAATCCAGCGACTTGAAAATGTAGAAGATGAAATAACATAAGCATAATAAGTTTGAGGTGGGGCAATTTGCTGTTGAATGTTGTTAAAAGGTACCCAGAATATCACGTTGTAGACAACCCAAAGAAATGTGATTTTTATTTTCATCTTCAAATAGGGAGGTGATCTCGTAACAATAGATTTCTAGTTGTCACGCAACATTTCTTATTAAGTTTTATGTTGTATTTCCAATGCACAATGCCTCTCTAATACAATTTAAAAACTTTGGCATGGGAAGTAAAAGCTACAGAAACTAACCCCGACGTAAATTACGCCGTATGAATAGTAACGCCCATTACATGATGCTGTAGCAAAAACGTTACAGAGATGTGACAGAGTCACAGGCTCAATACATTTAATCTCTTAATTTTGGAACCGAAACGTGATATTCTATTTGCTGAATGCGAATGAAGTGGAAGGGTTCTTCTTTACTGTTTATTCATTTGCACCTCCTTTCGCTAGATCTTTTGGAGGAAACGCTTGTTTTAAATATATTCATATGGCTAATTGTAATTTTTGCACCTTAGGAGTGCATATTGACAATCTCGCAGACTTTTCTTAGACAGGCGCGTAGCCAGGGGGGTTTCTGGGGGTTCGAAAGAACCGCCCCTTTTGTCAGGAAAAGGTCCATTTTGGGTAAATTTTGCCTAGGTACATATAAGTTTCATTGTAAAAGGTCAACTTTTTCAGAAAAAAGAACCCCCCTTTTGAATTTTCTGGCTACAGACCTGTTAGATATGAGCTCGAGAGAGAGACAGAGAGAGAGAGAATGTATGGGGGGAGAGTGGGGGGGGGGCAAATGATGCGCCCAAGGGTATATTTTTTCAGCAATTCTAAGACAATCCCCACCCTTGACAATTCCCCCAAGACAATCCCCACTTTTCAGGAAAGATAATAAACTGGTTTTGAATTTTTTAGTCATTAACACATTTCATTAATAATTAACTATATGAAAAAGAAGGCAGAGAATAAAATTAAAACAAAGGCATTGGTCATTTATAACAAGATACCCCCAGTGCCAAACCGCGGCTTTGGAGCATGGCTATAGAATTTGTCTGTCAAAGCGCTTGCGTTGTGAGTCTCACAATGATAATTCACATGGGTGATTGCAAGATTGCAAAATTTATTTTACTTGCAACACAGTAAAAGTAAAAATGTCATAAAATACAGAATGATTACTTTCACTCAGAATTTCTAAGATTTAATAATAGAAGGGCTGGTTCAAACTTTGCCATCTTAAATGGCAGATGTTCCATAACTTCTTTTGAGTTGTAGGTACTGTATATACGCTAAATAATTTGAAATTGACATTTGCATCGAGGACAGAATCCCATCTCTTTATTCATTAGAATATAATTAACAGAAATTATTAAATCAAATTAAATTTAATGAACCGCCAACTTTGACTTTTGTTTGTTACCGGTGCAAAGAGCAACGATTAAATCAAACGCGAAAAATACATGATAACTTATGTAAACAGAATATATTAATAGTTTCTTTTGTTACTTATTAGGCATAAATATTTCACTAAACAACAACACCTTTCAACAATGGTTATTTATTCTTTGATGCATTAAAATCAAAATAAGAAAAAAAGGATTGACGTCGTTAACCGAATTTTGGAATAAAATTCTAATTACAATAAAATGTCTACCGTGGTTACTGACGTATAGTAACGTTTGATTAATTACATTTTCACTTTCATATTCGGAATACTAAGCACAAGCTACGGGAAACTCATTAAATCACATCATCTTTTCAACATTAAGGAAATGGAATTTGAATAGGGTCATCCTTCGACACTAATTTTTGAAATTGAAATCATTTAAGCCTGGGAAACTTGTGATTCATATGACAGGAGATTGCACCCCGTCATTTCCATTTCAATGTCAGCGCGTCGGGTCTACCTCAGACTTCACAAAAAGATAACTATTATATATACAGCATGTGTAAAGTAGGTACAAACACGGTGATTTATTGGTTGGAGGTGTGTCCGAGGTATAAAACGCATCGCGTGCCCCACCAAGGTTAAGAAGTGTTGATCAAGGTAGGTGGTAATGGGACTGAGAGGCAAGAAATGTGATTTTTTTAAACGATAAATGAACAAATTTAATATCTTTCGCAACTTTCCTCTTTTTCTTTATTTAATTTTTTTTTTGTAAATCGTATCAGTACATATATTAAAAGTATTGGGATTTTTTTATTTAGATTATGAGTTAAATTGAATGCATTTTTCTTGTACCAGGTGTCCCACCTAGAAAGAGATGGGGACAAAATTCCTTGCTATAGTGTTGGTGTGTTTGTTTCAATACAAGCAAATTAATGCCCAGGGTAAGTTATCGTATTTTTTTTTATTTGACGAGCTCTATTTTGCCTCCCTTCTCATTAAGGAAAATAATAATTAGCAAAGAAAAAGTTTTGTCGCTTAATTTTGTAGAGAAAATTTTAATAAATGCAAAAGTCACAAGCCTTAACTACAGACAAAAATGAAAAAAAGTTCAATAATCCAATCAAAGATAATTTCTTATTTTTCTCAGTCTTGCATTTATCTGTTTTGCAGCATATGTCAAATTTAATTTACACTGAAAACATAAACAGAAATCAACAGGTTCCATGGCATTCTTATATTTCACGCGTCAACTTTCGGTGTATTTTTTTCTAGAATGTCACTGTCAATCAATTGGTGATGGGCATTACAAGCAGTTTGATGGGAATGTGGTGAACTACCAAGGTGACAGCGAGTATTACCTCGCAAAGACATGCGACGGCGCGGGCGGGGTAGAACCTTTCGCCATTTCGGCCAAGAGAGGCGCGTTCGTTGAGCTTCAGGTTTACGGCCACGTAGTCCGCCTGTTGCGAGATGTGGACACTGGGAGTGATTACTGTTTGGTGAGTAAAATATACCATTTTGAAATGATAAAATATTCAAGTTTACGTCTTCAAAAAAAAAAAAAAAAAAAAAAAAAAAGAAGCAAATTGCATGATGTCTTATTAAAAAGTTAATATTACTACACTGGTTCTCTTTGTTCCCTGTAAATGCTATACATTTCGTTTGAACGTCTGATCCTGTAATACGGTGTAAAAGGTTCGTTAGAATGTTTTATTCTAAATTATTATATCATTTTAAATAAAACGTTGTATAAATAAACAGCAGAACAGATTTATTCAATTATTTTGAAAAGAATATAATCTGCATCACATGTGGGAGGTTAAAGAGTGGCAGAAACCACCTCTTCATTTAACCCTCCCATTAATTTCTTAGGTTGAATATTTGGAAATGTTGGAACATAAGTTCTTTTTTTTCAAATAGCGAAATTCCCAATGTTTAGAGAAAGATTATAATCGAAAAAAGCTTCAATATGTCTATTTTTGTGGAACTTTACACACGGTCATAAAAACGTAAAGAGTGCAGCAGAGGCGGGGGTCGCACACCGGTGACCTATGGTTAGGTCATCTAATAGGCCTACTCGTTTTTTTCGATTGCGGCAATAGTTGTTTATGTAGCCTGTCGTTGCGTAATTTATATGCATTTAACTGACTCCAGTTCCACACTACCCTACTCTTTCTTTCCAATTCCCATCATACTTTCATAAAAGTATACAGCACATGTTCTACGTCTAAATATCCTGCAAAGCTACTTATCTTTCTCACTTCATGATAAATAAATGAATGAATAAATAAATGAATGAATGAATGAGTGAATGAATGAATGAATGAATGAATGAATGAATAATTTTGATTAAACCCGTCAAATAAATGTATCTGTTGTGGAGCAATACTTTTTTCAAGGAAAATTCAATTTAAATTCTGGCTAAGATACAAATTTTCATAGCTAAGGGTCTGTATTAAGAATAAGTTTGAAAATTTGTTTGTTCAGTTAGTTATCGAATATTGTTTTTATGGTGTCGATGTTACCTACATTGAACATTTTAGTATGGGGCACATCTTCGGTCACTAAACACAACCTTTACATCGGTTGCAAGTAATTATCATTTTCAACTTTGCGCAAAACGAAAGCTGCAGCAACCATACGTGTTTCAGGTTTAGGATGAATAACGAGCGAGGGATGATTTATTTTGATGCAGACAACTTATATTTTCTGTGCAGAGATTTATTTACCTAAACACAGAAAAGAGTAAAGGAAGTTTTATCAGATGAAAGTGCATGGTAAGATAATGGCGGAATGCACATTTAAATTTCCCGGGCTTTTCCACACGCGTCCGAATTACTTTTACAAAGATTTGGCCACTAAGCAATGGCTAGGCTGGGTCTGCGCATGTTTTTTTTCCTAGAGACTTGACACTTAATACACAGATAGTTGCATTTCTGAGTATGAACACACTGTTAAAATGTATGATCTGTCTTATCAGGGAATCCGATATAATTCCCTGGTCTTATTTAGATAAAAATTTACGCAAGTTTAGCCAGTTTAGCCATGATTGTAATTTTTTCAGATGCCATATTAAAAAATAGTACGTTGCCAACGTGATTTTCACTCCCTGAATATTGTCTTAGTAACTTAAGACTGGTGACACGATAATTAAAGGAGCTGGGTATGAAAACACATGAGCAGTATATTTGAAGAAGACAATGTGAAAGAATACGAGAAATACAAATTGATACAATGTATCTACCACTGCTAAAACATACACCATTTACACAGTAGAATAGTTACCCCAAAAAATTGGTTGAATGCAAAACGATAGAGAAGATGACAAAACAAAAATAAACAACTACTGTAGTTATTACAAGGGAAACAATCCCTGACACTGGCTTGCCATGAAGTAATTAAACTGGTGAAGATGAAAGTATGTTGATTAACAAACTGAAGAGAAATCCTAAAACAATTGTCACTGATTCATAAGATGACTGTCAGGCTTTCAATCACTGCCACAACTCATTAATATTCATGAGAAAAGCAGTGACGTTTTTGTTTGCACTGCCCTATTCATCAATGTGCCTGTCACTTAAAATGGTAAATGAACTCTTTTATTTTTTAAGATCTAAAGGTAATCTGAAAATAATTTTCTGGCCAAAACAAATGTTTCTGGGGGTGGGGGGGGGGGAGGTTCTACTTACAAATTTTTTTCTACTAGTGAATCATTGCTTGCCCCATCCCTGCTCTGGGATTTGATTTTATTTAGAAATTTATTTTTGCTATGCTGACATTTACCATTCAGTTGCATGGCCTCGTTCACGCTCCATGGCACTAAATGGTGTAGTGTTTTGTACTGTGGCCTTGTATTCTGCATGCATGAAGTTGTGAGATGTCATGCCTATCACCTTGCACTGAGAAGGCTGAGAAAAGATAATGATATCAGATAAACTTTTATTGAAGAAGTTTTATCATCTTTCAGGTCTGAATTGGGAAGGGAAAAGCTTTGGAGGAAATGAATATCACTGTCCTTTATTTTTTTTCACAGGTGGACAATATAGCCTACAAAGGATGGCCAGTTGTGTTGAATGCTGGTATTGGAAAGACTATCAAAGTTGAACTTCAACCGAACTTGCGTCTTCGTGTTTCCACCGACTCTGGTATATCAGTCTCATTTGATCCCGAACTTACTAGCATAGATATTCCAGCTGCCAGCTATAGTGGGAGCGGAATATTGTGTGGTGTATGTGGAAACTGCAATGGTGTGGCTGACGACTATGTGCTTCCAGATTCAACTGATATATCTGGTATTGTGGATGAAGCCCTCCGAGATGCTACTCTTTGTGATGGATGGAGTGTGTCTGATCCCAGGTGAAAAAGAAGTGTTTTACTAATTTAATACTAATAAAGATTAAGGAGTAAATTGTTGCTTTTGATGATAAGAAGTGAAGTGTTTTGGTTTGTTTAGTAGGCACTGTGCATGCATATAACTTCATAATAAGATACTTGGGAGTTAAACATGTAGTGTTTCTCACATGTTTGAGTTGGGCTTTTACAATTATTGTCATTTTTAATGTAAACCAGATGCTTAGCAAATTTATTTCATAGCCTAGAGGTGAAAGACTATACTGAGACATTCATCACTTTTAGTTCAGAATCTCTGCTATACATATGCAGTGTATTACATATGTGGTGAAATATGACATGTATAATTTTTTATTTACATTTCAGTGGACAACCAGTACCTGACCCACCTGGAGTTTATTCAGATGCTGAAAAAACAGCTGCTGCACAGGACAGCTACTGCGGCCTCATCAACAAACCAGGCTCCTTTTTTGACAGCTGTAGACAGAACAGCGGGATTGCCTTTGCCGAATACTACCAGTCTTGTGAAGCTGATGTGTTGAGGAGATTAGCTCAGGATCCCAATGGGGCTCAGCATGCTGCTTGCATAGTCTTGGAGGCTTTGGTGGAGGGTTGTAAATATGCTGGCGAGCCTGTTGACATCGAGTGGAGAAGTTCTGCACTGTGTCGTAAGTAGTTTAAGGCATATGCCAAGTGCTGTGTTTTTCTTTGGTATTGTAGGCATATGTTTTGATGTCAGGCTTATCTGTAACTTTTGCATTATGTACGGATCTTATAAAGTTTATGTAAAGTTCATGATATTAAATATATACAAAATGTGATTGAAGTGTGTCTAAATTTACCTAGCAAAACCACATTATTGACTGAGTATTATATCTCAATGTTGCATTTGCTGCTATTTGACTGTGCCTCCTTATGTTGATTTTTTAGTTCATAAATGCGTGTTTAGTTAATTTTCTGGTTAATATTGATATTATACTCTCACTGAAATATTTTAAATATAGTTAAATTACCATTTATTTTTAAAAAGTGCATTAGCTGTAAACATGAGTATTTTATCATATTTCAACCAAGGAGTTATAACTCCTTGTTTCAACCAAGAATATTTTGGCTATTTTAAAATGTGCAAATGTTTAAGGGCAGTAGATACTAGAGGACTCAAAAATTGATCAGAATTTGAAAAAAAAAAAAAAGTTCAACACTTGAATTACCATATTTTCAGCATTGGACTGCAGGGGGATGACCTATTCCTCAAGTCTCCCAGGGTGCCCAGAAACATGTGCTTCTCAACTTTCGGGCGAGGTTTGCACCAAACCTCCCACAGAGGGGTGTACTTGTGGTGTGGGTTTGTTAATAGAAGTGGACATCAACCATCAGCTGACATGTGATCATGGGAGCATGTGTGACTTTAATTGTGTTGAAAACAGAGGAGGACCATATGATGGAACTTACAGAAAGGTTTGTGAGGATAGCATTTAAATATTTCAACCTCAAAAATAAATTTATGAAAAAAAGTTTTTTTATTGCTTATAGTTACCTTGACTGGAGCTTTTCTAGAATTTTGGCTATGACCATAACAGTGAAAGGTTCCAATAAAACTATTCTTTCAAGCTTTTGATTAGTTGATTTTGATCCAGCTGGTGGACAACGCCTAAATTGGGGACATTAGCCCCTCTTTAAATCTTGATCTAGTTAAAAAATCAAATATTATATATATATATATATATATATATATATATATATATATATATATATATATATTCATTTCATTTGTTTTATGCTTTAGTTCCTTCAACAATGGACTGTGGATTGTGCAACAATGGAGAGTTATACGTGTTACCAGAACAATATCTACCCAATGACTGTGGTATGTCCTGAACATTCAACATGTCAGGTGAACTTTGGTATACGGAAATGTTACTGTGATATAGATTATGTTATGACCACAGATAACACTTGTACATATTTAGGTAAGTTGATTAAGAATACGATAAAAAATTTGACTAAGATTAGTTTTTTATTCATGAGGAGTGTATTCTACTTTTGTGAATAAATTTGGCTTTGGCCATTTTAAGTAAAAATAATGGAATGAAGTGTTCTTTGAATAATTTGTAAGACTAGTTTGTTTGTTGATTCCTAAGATAATGTTTTTTAAAATGAATTTTAAGTTATGCATTGTTTTCTCATGTTCTGTTGAACCTTTTGCTTATTCTGCAGCTTTCACATGAGTGATTTTCTTTCAGGTCCTGATCTTTGCCAAGATGTTGTATGCCAAAATAATGGTGTCTGTCTGAAGGAAACTGGTACCTGTAGTTGTCACCTTGGATTCACAGGAGGAGTATGTGAAACAAGTAAGTCATGAATTGTTTTACAATATACATGTATTTAGATATGGTTTTGGACTGTTTATCAGGATTACTGGGCAAAATATTATTTTATTTCTTTCCTTAAGAGTGGTTCTGTTCCTTTTTTGTGTTAATCAAATTTGTTAAGAAATTTTTAATGAACATTTATGTTTTTTAAATATCTATAAGAAATAAAATGATTTTGTACAATTATTTTTAATTGATAATGCTATTCATAATTTTTACATATATTTTGCAAAATGTCTAATGTTTGAAATGATGAAGTTTTGAATGGTTATTATTGTATTCTGTGCACATCTTTTTCTAGAAATGATTTCTCATGATTTATAGATTGAGACTATATTAGGAAACTATATATTAACAATATTATTGGAAGCATACCTTTGATAAAAATTTAAGACAGTCAAATAAAATTTTTATGTACAGTCTTGAAAAAAAAATCATATTTACTTTAACTATTATCATTCAGTTTTTTCAAATTTCTGTGTTACAATGATATTTTTTTCTGTTTCAGACATTGATGATTGTGAAAATGAACCTTGCCTAAATGATGGCAAGTGCATTGATGAAGTCAATGATTTTACTTGTTTATGTGCCAATGGTTTCACTGGGGAAATTTGTGAAACAAGTGAGTTTGTTTGCTTATTTTCTATTGTTATTAAGCCATACAAACTAATGAAATGATGATAATGATAATAGTAATAATAATCATTATAGTAATTTTTCATATTAATTGCTATGAATACTTTTTGGTTGTGGAAGGATAAATGTGGTAGAAATCACCTTAAAGCTTTTAACTTATCATTGAGGGTTTATCAGTTTTTCTGTATAATGAATGGATGTAAAAAGAATAAAAAATTCAATAAATATGTACCAAGTGCTGCATATATTTTATTAACTTTAAATTAAAAAGATTAAGATACATTCTTTAATTTAGATCATGCTGTCACCATTCCATCAAGTGTTTTATGGAGGTTGATTTTTTTTTGCCATTGGAAGTTTGTTAACTACTGGTACTGTGCCAGTTTGCCCACATTCACAATAATTTTTGATATATTCCATTTTGTGAATTCCATTTTATTGAATTTTAGTGTCATTTTGGTTCTACATTGTTTCTTTTCCTAGATATTGACGACTGTGTGAACTCTCCATGTTTGAATGGTGGATCCTGCATAGACATGGTTGCTGATTACCAGTGTGATTGTCTTCATGGATTTAGTGGAAGAAATTGTGAGATACGTAAGTATATATTATTATTCATTTGCAGTTGTCTTCTTTCTACGTGGACGGGATACTTATCTATTGCAGGTTATCTTCTGGTTGAAGGATATAAACTTAGTCTTAATTTTTTTTATCTATTACAGATGAGACACCCTGCACTTGCTTTGTAGCGGGAGATCCTCATTTTTACTCGTATGATGGGTCTTGGATTCACTTCCAAGGTACTTGCAAGTACAGGTTGACAAAGAACACCAATGCCGGGTTGAAAGACTTTGATATCTTTGTTCAAAATGAGCATCGCCATAATATCACAGGTGTGTCCTGGGTCCACAGTGTGGAGATTCACGTATATGGTCATGTCATAATCATAGGGGACAAGGTTCAGGTAAGTGACAGTTTTCATCTTTAAAATGTGAAGTTGTTCATTTTGTGGTAATTTAGGCTCATGAAATTAAAAAAAAAAAAATTCCACTGGTGGATGGATTCTTCATTAAGACTTTTCATGAAAAATTTGTTAAGAAAATTTTTTTCCAGGTGGATGGAGTGATCATCAATTCTCTCCCATACCTCCTCAATGGCAGTCCAGGTTACATTGACATCACTCCAGGAAAGACCATTCAGCTGAAGACAGAAATGTTCATGGTGGCTGTGAGTGGAGGAGATGCAGTCCGAGTTGAAGTGTCACGTGATTACAGTGGCCATCTGAAAGGAATCTGTGGAGATTGTAACGCTGATCCATCGAACGACTATGTGACAAGCAATGGATTTGACGTCAGTGGTTACCCTCCAAATGTCAGGGATGTCATTGTGGGAAACAGTTTTAAAGTGCAAGATATTCCAGGGTGAGTATGAATGTGTAGATATTTCAGCTTTGTTTCAAAATGACTGAAGTTGTTTTTTTTTTTCTTTATGAAAAAAATTGCTACATCAGGACAGTTGTTGATATATTTACAAAATTCAGCTTGTCATTAGTATAATTAAGTATAAGAGAAGAGTGAAATTTAAACTCTGGCCTACTGCACTTTTTATCTAGCTCTCAAACTTTTGTGGTGACAAGTATTTTAAATTTTCAGATGTGTGGATGGTGACGTAAATGATGGGGCCATATGCACGTCAGAAGAAATGGCGCTGGTTGAAAGCCTAGACTACTGTGGTGCTATCAATGATGTCAATGGTGTGTTTGGTGATTGCATCAGCACAGGGCGTCTGAATAATTTCTTCGAACCATGCCGTATGGATGTATGTGCAGTATTGAATCTAAGTCCAGATTTAGCCAAGACAACTGCCTGTGTTATTCTCAGCACAGTTGCAGATATGTGTTCCCAGATACTTCCCTACCAGTCACCTGAATGGCGCACTGTGTTGAACTGTGGTAAGAAAGAAAAGAATTTTTTAAAAAGGTTTTATAAATAGGAAAGACTTAATTAAGTGAATCCATACAGACTGCATCACTTAAGTACACTGCTTGATGTAAAAAGGCCTAAATAATAGACAATGAATGAATAAAAAAATAAGCAAATATAATGGCAATTCTTTTCAAAATTTGCCTTTGATTCACAGAACTCCCTTGTGGTGAGAATGAGCACTATGAAGCTGTGGGGCCTGGTTGCCCAGCAACCTGTGTAAATAGGAATCCTCCTTCCAACTGCAATCCCAACACTACTGAGGGCTGCTTCTGTAATGATGGATATCTTTGGAGTAGCAACAAGTGTGTACTGGTCAAAGATTGTGGCTGTTTAGATGACATGGGGAACTATAGACAGGTAAGTGATTTGCTTAAAAAAAAAATGAAACACAAGTAAGATAATAACGCTTATGGTATAAGCTAACAGTGCATTTTCTTATTTGCTGTCACAGTACCTGATTTATTATCATATAAAAGATTTTGGGTACATCAAGTTTAGAGCTGTTTGAAACAGCTTGATTTCTCAATCTGTTTAAGGGCTTGGCATCACAGTTATTCTTTGCCATCCATTAGAACACCATTTGTTATTGGGTTTACATGTACTAGTAGCATGATGGCAGAATAATAGTGTGAGGGCTTTTTTATCATCTCGGCAAAGCAACAACCTCATTATGTAAAAGTAAATAAACAAACTCCTCAAAACAAGATAATTATAAGATTCAAAATACAAACTTAAATATGGAAAAATAAACCAAGTTAACAACAAACCTGATCATTTAGGCTGGTGAGAGCTGGATTAATGATGACTGCAGTATCAAGTACGAATGCCAAGGGGATGAGAACATTGTTTCCACGCCTGTTGCCTGTGACAAAAATGCTGACTGTGGTCTCTTCAATGGTAAACAGGGCTGTCAGTGTAGGGAAGGATACAAAGGAGATGGATTTAACTGCACAGGTAGAGTACACTTCTTATTATGTCTATGGGTATAATATTAATAATTATAACCCTCTGTTTCACAGCCATTTCCCTTCTGTAGGACCTTTTTTCTATAAAATTTATGTTAATGCCAATTATGTATTAAAAAGAAAACAGTGTTACAAATGCTTATATTTTTCTTTTTTCCTTGGGAATTAAAGATATGAAATAATGTAGAATAAAGAAATGGCCTACTGAAGAGAAAGATAATGTGGGATTATTGCTATATCATAAAGACAACTACCAATATAAACAAATGCTAGTTTTGCAGCTTTGGTTTTTGTAAAGTGATTTTAAAAGTCATTGGCCATTGATATGTAATGCAAGAATTGTTCCCAATTTGTATGAACTACTGAAAATGTCTGCCTTGTGTACATTGAAACAAATTCTACAGGGTTGAACTTTGGACTTCATTATTTTATATGAATAATGATAATAGCATACTGTCATGGAAATAAAATTGTGTCTTAACATGCCAGGTAGAAATAAAAGTCTATGTTATGTAAACATATTAACATTGTTTGATCCCTCTGTTTATTGTAAGCTTACCTTAGTTCATTTCGTGTCTTTTTATATTTCAGATATTGATGAATGTGGTGGACCAAGTGATGATTGTGCTCAAATCTGTATCAATGTTCCTGGCACCTTTAATTGTGCTTGTAATAATGGATTTACACTTAATACTAACCTGAAGGATTGTGATGGTAAGTGTGTGTGTGTGTGTGTGTGTGTGTGTGTGTGTGTGTGTGTGTGTGTGTGTGTGTGTGTGTGTGTGTGTGTTGCAAACCTGTTTTCATCTTCTTGTGTAACTGGTGAAAAGATTTGGAAAATGCATGTTAAGGTACAGAATCCTTACACCTTTTTGCAGTATCCTGATCATCCACAGTGGGACTATTTCTTTTAAGAACTTTTTTGTGGTATATTCTTGAATTGGTTAAAACAAATTTGACAATTAATCCTCTTTTGCAACTATGGTATTAAAGAAGATATTTATTTATTTATCCAGATATTAATGAGTGTCTGCAACCAGACAATGGTGGCTGTAACCAGCACTGTACCAATACAATTGGAAGCCGTACCTGTAGTTGTGATGATGGCTACTTCCTAGACATGGCTGACCATGCCACATGCAAAGGTGTGTACTTCATCCTTTTTTTTGAAACTCCTTTATATTTCCTCTGTCCCAAGAAATTCAAGACTTCATTAAAGAAATAAGTGACACACATTATACAGGTTGATTGTATTTTTTAAGTTTGCCTTTTCTAATGATAATTTTATGATTTTTGATTAGCTGTGATTGACAGGACAATCAATACAGTAGTCTGAGTAATTTATAGTTTAACTGCCTTTATGACTATCTGGGCTCACTTCTGGATATTTTTAATTAGCTTAAGGGCAAGATGATTGTAGCCAAATAGAAATTTTGAACTAAATCAAAATCCCTGTCCAATTGAATCTTTATGTTGAAAGTAAATCTAATAGCCAAAACATCTTCAGCATGATTTGTATTGTATATTTATATATGTACATATTCCCTTCTTTTCTTGTTAGATATTGATGAATGCAAAGACAACAATGGCGGCTGTGAGCAGGTGTGCACCAACAAAGTGGGCACATTCGAGTGCTCCTGTAATACAGGCTATGTGTTGAGATCTGATGGGGCAAATTGTGATGGTATGTTTGTCATCTAACAGTAATCTGCTTTTGAGAGGAAATTGAAGATTTTGTTAAATCAGAAGTCGAGTATCTCATGGAATAAATTGTGCAGTTTTTTATTTGAGTGATAATATATTTTTAATGGACAATTCAGCATTTGTGCTTTAAAGATGATATTATAGGTCAGTGCTTACATATTTACGGATATATTGTACATTGTGTGCTTTCCATTTGCACTGTTTTTCAACTTTTTAAAAATTAAGCAGTATAATGATTTACAAGAATCTGCTATTATATGTTGAAACTCATTTTTGACTCTTCATTTGTAAATAAAAAAACGATTTATTCAACAGATATCAACGAATGTGCAACACTCAATGGTGGTTGTGACCATACTTGTGAGAACTCTGTGGGCAGCTACCAGTGCAAGTGCCACAAGGGTTACATGCTGCTGGAAGATGAACACATGTGTAAAGGTAACTGTAACATCTGTCTCCTCCAGATCTCGGACTACCACACTCATAGTCCCACTCATTCCAAGAAAACAGAATATTGGTGGCAATGGTGGGCATGTACATTTACTGTACCTCAAAAGAAGCTATCTTTGTATTACGTAACACATTTAAGTATAATACAAATACTACTAAAAATGTGCAGTATGAAACATACATAGGGGCCCTGTAGGGGTGTTTTAAAGGATTTCAAAGCTTAGTAAAATACAGGGCCACTTAATAAATTTTTTGTTGATGATTAAACTCCTTACAATCAGGGACAGGTGGAGAACCTTCAAACAGAATCTGATAGAGATTGATTTTTGGTCATGTAAACAAAGCTCATTTTAATTGTAGACATTGATGAGTGTGCTACTGACAATGGAGGTTGTAACCAGACATGCAAAAATACAGAAGGTGCCTACTACTGTAGCTGTCATGATGGCTTCACTATGGATGCAGATGGGAAAAACTGCAACAGTAAGTTGATGAGATGATACATATTACATATATTCCAGTGTAATATTGGATATCATTGATTTTTTTAGCCATGCACATGTGTGTTGCCTAGCTACATTCCTGTATAAAAAGTCAGCTTCTTATTTAAGTATGTCTACAAATGTTTAAAGTGTTGTCTCAGTTACTTGTCGAATTGGTGTGATTTAAGCTTTCATTAAACCATCTGACTTAGCAGATGTTTGTTTCCCCGAAATACATCCATATTGAAATATTTTATGAATCCTATTGCCTTGTCCCAAGCCATTTGTATGTGAGCAAAAAAGAATTGAGAAACATTTTGTTAAAAAAAAAAACTAGGGCATATATGATTTGTCCTTCAAAAATAAATCTACATACATGGATCCAGATAGATCGATCTAAATCTATGGGAACCCAGTTTTAGCTTCCATTGCTTGGGCATGGCATAGGGGAGTGACCACTCAACTTTAGAGCCCTGGAACATACAGATGACATTTAATTCAGCGAAGTTTTGCTCTTTTCCCTCCAGACAATGATGAGTGCCTCATTGATAATGGAGGCTGTGCGCACACCTGTCAGGATACATATGGAGGATATGTGTGTAGCTGTGACGATGGCTATTCACTTGGACATGACAGTCATGGCTGTGAAGGTACAGATTTTGTTACTTACTTAATGGATTTTGTTGTGTTATGGATGACACTACCTCTTGCAAGATTTTTTAATTTCTGCCAATATAAAATGGTATTATAGAACAGTCAGTTCAATATTATTTCAGTTTTTACATTGTAGATCTTCCTTTTTTGTCTTATTTGTAAAACATAAAACATGCAGAGTTATTGAATAGAAATGAGAATTAAAAGTTCTGTTTTAGTGGAATTTTATCTAATTTTATTTTTTCAGACGTGGATGAGTGCACATGGGAACCTGCTGTATGTGAACAAATCTGTAATAATACTGAAGGATTCTATAAATGTGACTGTTTCGATGGCTACAGACTCAATGCTGATGGAGAACACTGTGATGGTAATTCTTTTTTATTATATCTATTATTGATGATTTCCTTATTGACTGATCAGAATTCCACATATTTTGAGAAAACTCAAATTTTCCTTCTTTCAAATTGATAAGGAGAAACTTATTTTATGATAATAAAATATCATGATAAATTAACTTTTAATTGATAGATATATAATATGCTGTCTGTAGTAAAATTCTTCTTTAAGGTATCCCACGAAATCGTTTCAAAGCTGTTTTTCATAAAATAATCAGTAAAAGCATAACTTTTTTATATTTGCGGAACAGTGGGAACAATTTGTACTTTCTGAACCAAGGAAGTAATTATGTTAGGACGTTTGGAGTTTATATCACTTCCAGTGTTTTACACTTGAAAAAGATGGAATAGCATGCTCATTTCTAAACATACCTTCCAGAGAGACCTTATGGGCTAGATCTTAGCTCTCATTTCTTATACTTTGATATTTTGTAAAGTATAATGGACATTTTTTAAAAATGAATTTCTGATTTTGATACATATTTATTATTTTCAGGGACTTTTAATTGCATTATTAATAGTTTTGTAGAGAGCAGTTGATGAATAAGTCAAACTAACCACACTTTGATACAACCAAAGCAGAGTTTGTTGGTCATTTGTATTATTGCATTTTCCTTCTTTTTTTCTAGAAATCAATGAATGTGAAGAGGAACCACTGCCAAAGTGTGAGAATGGTGGCACATGTGTGAACAAGATCAACGATTATGACTGTAATTGTACCACGGCTCCAGGATTCACAGGGGAGCACTGTGAAATAAGTATGGAATTATTTGATCTCATGTTTACATACCATGTTAACATGGTTCAATTGCTTGCTTGTATTTATGGGCAAATCATATGTAGTGAATTGTATTTGAGTGAATATTGATTGATGTGTAAGCCTTACAATAGTTAATAGAATTTGTTATGTGATTTGTAAGTGCTGGAGAAAAAGAAAAATTCTTAATTTTTTCCGTAGTTAATAATTGAATGGAAAATTAAAACAGGACTGATACACAAAGGGGCTGTTTATAATTTTGTATTTCAGTTAGAATGATTCAGCATGTCTTGTTAAATTTGATAACAAAATGGAAACATATTAGTCAGATTCTTAGTACTCCAAACTTGTTCAGAATTGAGCATCTCGGTGTAAAATTGCAATATCATTTTTTAAATTCCCTGATACTCTTATTTACATTTAAAGTTATAAGTGTATTTTCAAAATCATTTTTATTGTTGTAGTGTATTAAAGTCACGATAATTTTTCTTTCTTTCTTTCCAGATATTAATGATTGTCTTGGTGTGATTTGTCTGAATAGTGGAACTTGTGTTGATAAAATTCAGGACTACACTTGTGAATGCATCCATGGCTTTACTGGAAAACACTGTGAAACAAGTTAGTTTCATTATTTCAGCATTTATATCAATATTCAAGAATACACTTGTATGTTTTATCTTCATTTTTGTTGATGGTGACTGTAGGAAGTTAAAATTTAATTTTTCATGCAATAGAATTTCTTCAGTTATTATCTGAATACTATTACATGAAATGTTATTTTGACAAAGTTAACTTAAAACTTGCATTATTTGTAGAATATAAATATAATGTAACATAAATTTCAGCCTGTGTCATAAACTTTTCAGCTTACAGGCCATACAGACCATCACTTTCCTAAAACCTACTGGTCCAAAAAAAAATTGCAGTAAATTGCCAAACATTTTTTTAATTGTTTAGAATCATCTTGTAACAGAAACATTTCAGATAAAAATTAAATTAAACCGNTATATTTTCTGCTTTTTCTCTTATTTTGCTTTTATAACAGCATCCTCCTTGCTCATGCAGCTTCTTTGATTTGTTATTGAAACATACACAACGATGTCATGAGAATTTGGTTGGCTATCTAAATTTAAATAACATTCTTGTTATGGCCCCCCTGCAGTGCACCACTAGCAAAGAATGACTGTGATACATATATTCCAGTGTAATATTGGATATCATTGATTTTTTTAGCCATGCACATGTGTGTTGTCTAGCTACATTCCTGTATAAAAAGTCAGCTTCTTATTTAACTATGTCTACAAATGTTTAAAGTGTTGTCTCAGTTACTTGTCGAATTGGTGTGATTTAAGCTTTCATTAAACCATCTGACTTAGCAGATGTTTGTTTCCCCGAAATACATCCATATTGAAATATTTTATGAATCCTATTGCCTTGTCCCAAGCCATTTGTATGTGAGCAAAAAGGAATTGAGAAACATTTTGTTAAAAAAAAACTAGGGCATATATGATTTGTCCTTCAAAAATAAATCTACATACATGGATCCGGATAGATCGATCTAAATCTATGGGAACCCAGTTTTAGCTTCCATTGCTTGGGCATGGCATAGGGGAGTGACCACTCAACTTTAGAGCCCTGGAACATACAGATGACATTTAATTCAGCGAAGTTTTGCTCTTTTCCCTCCAGACAATGATGAGTGCCTCATTGATAATGGAGGCTGTGCACACACCTGTCAGGATACATATGGAGGATATGTGTGTAGCTGTGACGATGGCTATTCACTTGGACATGACAGTCATGGCTGTGAAGGTACAGATTTTGTTACTTACTTAATGGATTTTGTTGTGTTATGGATGACACTACCTCTTGCAAGGTTTTTTAATTTCTGCCAATATAAAATGGTATTATAGAACGGTCAGTTCAATATTATTTCAGTTTTTACATTGTAGATCTTCCTTTTTTGTCTTATTTGTAAAACATAAAACACGCAGAGTTATTGAATAGAAATGAGAATTAAAAGTTCTGTTTTAGTGGAATTTTATCTAATTTTATTTTATCAGACGTGGATGAGTGCACATGGGAACCTGCTGTATGTGAACAAATCTGTAACAATACTGAAGGATACTATAAATGTGACTGTTTCGATGGCTACAGACTCAATGCTGATGGAGAACACTGTGATGGTAATTTTTAAATATATCTATTATTGGTGATTCCCTTATTGACTGATCAGAATTCCACATATTTTGAGAAAACTCAAATTTTCCTTCTTTCAAATTGATAAGGAGAAACTTATTTTATGATAATAAAATATCATGATAAATTAACTTTTAATTGATAGATATATAATATGCTGTCTGTAGTAAAATTCTTCTTTAAGGTATCCCACGAAATCGTTTCAAAGCTGTTTTTCATAAAATAATCAGTAAAAGCATAACTTTTTTATCTTTGCGGAACAGTGGGAACAATTTATACTTTCTGAACCAAGGAAGTAATTATGTTAGGACATTTGGAGTTTATATCACTTCCAGTGTTTTACACTTGAAAAAGATGGAATAGCATGCTCATTTCTAAACATACTTTCCAGCAAGACCTTATGGGCTAGATCTTAGCTCTCATTTCTTATACTTTGATATTTTGTAAAGTATAATGGACATTTTTTAAAAATGAATTTCTGATTTTGATACATAATTATTATTTTCAGGGACTTTTAATTGCATTATTAATAGTTTTGTAGAGAGCAGTTGATGAATAAATCAAACTAACCACACTTTGATACAACCAAAGCAGAGTTTGTTGGTCATTTGTATTATTGCATTTTCCTTCTTTTTTTCTAGAAATCAATGAATGTGAAGAGGAACCACTGCCAAAGTGTGAGAATGGTGGCACATGTGTGAACAAGATCAACGATTATGACTGTAATTGTACCACGGCTCCAGGATTCACAGGGGAGCACTGTGAAATAAGTATGGAATTATTTGATCTCATGTTTACGTACCATGTTAACATGGTTCAATTGCTTGCTTGTATTTATGGGCAATTCATATGTAGCGAATTGTATTTGAGTGAATATTGATTGATGTGTAAGCCTTACAATAGTTAATAGAATTTGTTATGTGATTTGTAAGTGCTGGAGAAAAAGAAAAATTCTTAATTTTTTCCGTAGTTAATAATTGAATGGAAAATTAAATCAGGACTGATACACAAAGGGGCTGTTTATAATTTTGTATTTCAGTTAGAATGATTCAGCATGTCTTGTTAAATTTGATAAGAAAATGGAAACATATTAGTCAGATTCTTAGTACTCCAAACTTGTTCAGAATTGAGCATCTCGGTGTAAAATTGCAATATCATTTTTTTTAATTCCCTGATACTCTTATTTACATTTAAAGTTAAACATATTTTCAAAATCATTTTTATTGTTGTAGTGTATTAAAGTCACGATAATTTTCCTTTCTTTCTTTCCAGATATTGATGATTGTGTTGGGGTTATTTGTCTGAATAGTGGAACTTGTGTTGATAAAATTCAGGACTACACTTGTGAATGCATCCATGGCTTTACTGGAAAACACTGTGAAACAAGTTAGTTTCATTATTTCAGCATTTATATCAATATTCAAGATTACATTTGTATGTTTTATCTTCATTTTTGTTGATGGTGACTGTAGGAAGTTAAAATTTAATTTTTCATGCAATAGAATTTCTTCAGTTATTATCTGAATACTATTACATGAAATGTTATTTTGACAACTTAAAACTTGCATTATTTGTAGAATATAAATATAATGTAACATAAATTTCAGCCTGTGTCATAAACTTTTCAGCTTACAGGCCATACAGACCATCACTTTCCTAAAACCTACTGGTCCAAATAAAAATTGCAGTAAATTGCCAAAAATTTTATTAATTGTTTAGAATCATCTTGTAACAGAAACATTTCAGATAAAAATTAAATTTAACCAAAAGTTCTTTTGAAAACTTTGAAAATATCTAATGGCCAAGTTGGATCACTAAATTCACACATTCTGAAAAATCTACTGGTCCAAACAAAATTTTTACTGGTTGGCAGCATAGGACTGGTGGCTAATGTCCCAGACTGATATTTGAAAAAGAAAATGGAAGAAATCCTATTTTGTATTAAGTTTGGTATATTCTTATATTTTAATGTTTTGAAAAAATTAATGTTAAAAAATTAAACGAGAAAAAAATCTAGTCCTGATAAATAAATACTACCATTTGATGCCACGCAACTGGATAAATCAGGGCATTCCTTCTCTCATAAAAGAAAATTATTAAGTAGTAGTTTTCATCTTTTAAGTAACAATGAAGGGATTTCAATAATTATGTAATATTATGTCTTAATTCTCTGGTTTTAATATCAATTTAAGATTGAAAAAAGCAACAAAATTTGCTCACTAAAGCTGTGATATAAAGTGTTAACAAATGTCGTGTGCTTTCAGACATCAATGACTGTGAGGAGAACCTGTGCCAGAATGGAGCCTGTGTAGATGAGGTCGCCACCTACTCCTGCAACTGTAGCCTTGGCTTTGAGGGTATTCACTGTGAAACTAGTAAGTTCTTAACATCGTTGTAGTTGCTGTTGTTGTTCTCCTTGTAATTGATTACAAAGAAAAGGAGGAAAAATCACCATAAGGCTATCAAATTCATGAAAAAACAAATAGTATGGTTGATAAATAAATACTAATTTACTAAATTACACTTAACTGAATAAAAAAAAATGTTTAAGTTACATAAAGATGCTGTAAAAACCAATAAGTTCATGCTTTCATTGATACTTAGCCAGTGGTACTAGATTTCATTATCTTGCCTGTATTGAAATGGAAATGAAATGCAGGCCATACTTGATGGTGATGATTGCCACGATCCCCCCCCACCCACCCCAATATTAAGCTTTAGGTTTCCTTAATAGTTGAGTCCATAAAATGTTCAAATCAAGTAAATATTTTTCCTTACATTTCAGATACTGATGACTGTGTTGGAGTCACATGTGCTAATGACGGTAAATGTATTGATGAGATAGCTGCTTACCACTGTCAGTGTGCTTCTGGATGGATGGGAGCCCACTGTGAGGATGGTAAGAATACTTGGTACATCAACCTGAATTTGCAAAATATTTCAAACACCTTATTACAGGTCTTTGTATGATTTGTGCAATTTTAATGACAAATTATATAATAGTCATTGTCTCAAAAAATGATGGATAAAATATATTGATAATGTCGTACAGGAATTTTTTCATAGTCATGGTTTTAAATGAGACCTACATTGTTTGAAAATATGGAAGATTTTCGAGAATCTTTTTTAAGTTTACCCTATAATTCTGAGTATCTAAAGCAAGGTGCTTGTCACCATTTTAATACATTTACCTTCTTTTTATCACCAGATATTAATGAGTGTTCTGATGCTAATGGAGGTTGTAATCAGAACTGTGTTAATACCGATGGTGCCTACCACTGTACCTGTGACAGTGGGTATAGACTGGCTGTCAATGGGAAGGATTGTAATGGTAAGGAAAATTTAAAATGAAAATTGGGTTAGCTGTTATGGATTCCACAGTATTTTCTTCGTGTTATCTCTGCTTTCTGGGAAAATTCAGTTGGTCTCCACTCTTGCAAATTTTAATGAGTTTACTTTAAATTTTTCAATTTAGAATACTGACATCCAGTTTTGATTGAGAAACTTTGACCTGGGAAGTTAAAAAATCAGGACATGCAATCTGCAAAGAGAATTATTTGTTGATTTCAGTTAAAATCTAATGCACAAGTAATCGAGCTATTCAGTTAGTTAATAACCTTTTTAATTTCTATTGAGTAAATATGCCATGAGTTACAGTTTATGCAGAGATGTTTTCTGTTACTTGATTTGTTTGTGTATCATGGAATTAGCAATTATTTCTTGTGGACTTTTTTTAGTGAAGGAGAGGGGATTCCAAATAGAGCTCAATAGAATTCTGTCTACATATTACCAATGAATCATATGTGATAATCATATAATAAAGGTGACAACAATGTTTTAACATTAAAATTTTATGTTCCCCAGATGTTGACGAGTGTTTTGAGAACCTCCATGATTGCTCCCAAAACTGCCACAACACTGTGGGTGGATTCACTTGTTCTTGTAAACCAGGATACACCATAATGCTTGATGGAAAGACTTGCCAGGGTAAGAGGGACTTCATATTTTAAGCTTGTATAGTAGTGTTTATAGCCTATATTTTCAAGTATGTATCTTTTTCTATAACAAGCAAGTGTAGGAATTCATTATATGGCCAAATGGGTTCGTGTGGTGCTTATAGTCATACTAATAAAAAGAGTTTCATGCGGTACCATTCTGGTGACATTTCAAGTCACTTTCTCTTGCCACATTATTTCAATATTTGAACAAAGAAAAAATGTATTTTTAAATTATGAATCTAGGTATACAATTATATCTCGGTATTTAACCTACATGTGTTAACAGAAATCCTATGAAATTAAGCTTTTTCCACCATTATTATTATAAGTATTATTATTCTTATTATTATATGACAAACTGTGATATAGCTATTCATCAGCATTTCTTCTCCAGATGATGATGAATGCAGTGAGAACAATGGCGGATGTGCTCATACTTGTGAGAACCTGGATGGAAGCTACCTCTGTCACTGTAACCATGGTTACTCTCTGAATGCTGATAAGCATAAGTGTGATGGTAAGTTTCAACGTACATATAGGGTTAGGCTTGGGACAGTGAGAGAAAAATATGAAAAAAAAGAGAGAGAAGAAAACTGTCATTTCTTCTATAGTGATGTGACAAAATGAAGTACGTTGGCTTGGGACAGTGAGAGAAAAATATAAAAAAATGAAGTATGTGCATTTTATTATCCAGATAGACGATTGATATCTAAAGCATTAGTAAATTTATGTAAATACATGGTTTGAAATCAGGAATGAAGCACTACATCTGATTCCCTGGACATTGTTTTGCCAAAGTTTTCATTCATTCATTAGGCACTTTTGTTAATACCAAATACTAATAGATTGGACTTAAGATTTACAGATCTATGTGGCTGATAGGCATTTTAGAACTGATTTGAAAAATCAATTTGAAAGTCGTCCTTTTGCAGAATTATGGAATACCTGAAGTAGCTGAAATTTACATTAAAATAATTCTGTTCAAAGACAGTGGAAGTAACTTTGACCATGTTTGTACTTTTTTAGACAATGATGAATGCGCAGACAACAATGGTGGATGTTCACAGATATGTATCAACACCCCAGGAACATACCACTGTGAATGTGAGGAAGGTTACAGGATGGGTGATGACATGAAATCTTGTTCAGGTAAGATGACTTGTACACAGTAACCTTCCTTGTCATTTTTGCTAGTATTTAAAATATTGTATAACTTAATCTGACTACTTAAATGTATACATGTTTAGAAACTATCAAAACATGGCAAGTTTAATTGAATTATAATACTGGTAGTTTGAGTATATGTATTTGTTTGTTAAATATTATACATTGCCAATTTGTAAAAAGTGAATTTCTAAGGTCCTTGTGCCATAATATTTATCTTTTGTTAAATGTACTCACAGCATTTTATGATACTCCTATAAAACTTTGATATATGAAGTTTATTAAATATAAACTATAAGATTTATATAATTTATACTTTTGTTTTCATTTAGCTATTATATGTGTGCAAATGATTATGATCCTTATAATTATTTTACTTAGATAGCTATAAGATAAGCCAGTGTATTTTCAGTGTTCCTTATATTGAAATGTTTTCTCTCCAGATATTGATGAATGTGATGAAAACTTGGATGGCTGTGATCAGATCTGCACAAACACACTAGGTAGCTTCAGCTGTGACTGTGAGGAGGGTTACCTCATCAATGATGATGGCAAGACTTGTACTGGTAAGCACAGGAAGGCGCACACATGCATGCACGCAGGCGCATGCACACACACACACACACACACACACACACACTAAAGTAGAAGAAAGAGAGAGACAGAGAAAGGATGGAAATGCACTTGATCAAATTTAAATTAGCAGCTAGATATGAAACCATCATTTAGGTGAAAGTAAAATAACACAAAATTGAATTTGAATCCAATAAGTTAGCACACATACAGGTATCCAGTGAGAAATATACATGGCACCTCATACATAAACTTATTAAACAACAAAGATACATATATCTGTACAAATACATGTGTACACCAACTGTCATGGGATCATAGCTTGTGGTCAGTTTCTTATATATGGTGACATTTTTCTAGATGTGGATGAGTGTGCTGTTAACAATGGAGATTGTGAGCAGATTTGTATCAACCAGCCGGGGAATCACATTTGTGCATGCAAAGATGGGTACATGTTGAATGCCGAAGACCAGAAGTCTTGTGATGGTAAGTAAAATATTATTTTATGGAATTTTAACAATTTATTTCTATTAGTGGCAGACACTACAGTTTTGACAAGAGACAAGAAGTTTTTCTATTTGGCAGTTTTCATTATTATTATTATTATTGTAGTTGTTGTTGTTGCTTTTATTGTTATTATTATTATTTTTATTACTTTTAATTTGAAAGGCTCTTCATAAAATGCTTGTTTTTAATGTGATTTTTAAACAAATTTGTCACAAGTGTGCAAAACTTGGATTTTAGTTTTGTCAGATAAAACCAACAAACATGTTTTTCTATCTTCAGATATCAATGAATGTGATACAAACAACGGTGGTTGCCAACATATATGTAATAATGAAGATGGAGGATACACCTGTGAATGTAAACCTGGATACACACTGATGGATGATGGGAAAATGTGTGAAGGTAATTCTCTTTGTTTATATCTAAGAAAAAACAAAATGGTAAGAATTTTTCCATTTATATAATATCATTTCATGGTAGGTGTGAATGGTATTATTGTATATTTTGTTTCATGAGCAATTGTGTGCAAGGTTGTAGATATTAGCAGCATGTTTTCTTTGAGGTAAATTGACTCAAATTTTACAGTGAAAAGTATGTAGAATGAAAATTAATCACAAATATTGGTCAGTCATTGGTGCAATTCTGTTTCATTTGACAATTTGTGTTCTGTCAGATAATGACGAGTGTGAAGACCAAAATGGTGGCTGTGCTCAGACCTGTGTTAATCTGCCAGGAAGCTATGAGTGTCAGTGCTCTGGAGGCTATATGCTTGGAGAAGACCTGCATTCCTGTCATGGTGGGTATATCAGCTTTCAAGCTCTAAAATATGTGTAACTTTCTGTCAATAATGAAATCTTCATAAACCGCCAAAGGAACTTATCATTTGGCCTGTAAATCTATAGTACACTGTATGTTATACATTTTGTTGATCAGTTGAAATTTGCCTGTCATGTAAAAACCTTAAAAGAACATTTCTTGTCTAGGTTCAGCCTAGATTGTGTCACAATTTTATTTGTACGTTTTTCATTACAGATATTGATGAATGCAAAACTAATAACGGTGGCTGTGAACACATCTGTATAAACCAGCAAGGAACTTATGAGTGCAAGTGTTCTAAAGGATACATGCTTAAACCAGACAAGCATGGATGCACTGGTAAGATGTTTATTTCAACCAAACCCTTCAAAGGACATTTTTAGTAATGAAGAAAAATACTTATTCTTTTTAATTAAGAGAATTTTTTTAGTTTGGAATTTTCAAAAGCTGGCTAGGGAGATACATTCTCAGCTGAGCCTCATTCTATTCTTTCTCTCTAGGAATCTTTTTGTTCTCTCTTTCCATATGTCTCTACTGGTCTGTTCCATTTTTTCAGATATCAATGAATGTGAAACAAACAATGGTGGCTGCCATCAGAACTGTGATAATGAAATTGGCGGGTACAGTTGTTCATGCATTCTTGGATTCACTCTCATGGATGATGGCAAAAAGTGTGAAGGTGAATAGTTTTTCAACAGTTGAAAAAATAGCAGATGGCTCATCAAAGTGAAAAGATGAGAAATATCTTTTTACCTATTTTAGTATGAAAAGGCTGAGAAATTGAAAGTAAGCAGGACAGAAATTAAAGTGGATTTTTTATGCTAAAATTAATTTAATGTATTGGTCAAAGAAATTCAACACGAGTTGGCATATTGAAGTGATTGGCCCTTCAGTTAATGAAATTTTTTGCTGCATAATCAAATATTTACATTTTTATTCTCTTCTGTCTAGATGTAAATGAATGTCTTGTCAACAATGGAGGCTGTGATCACTTCTGTACGAACACATACGGTGGACACTATTGCACTTGCCGTGATGGGTATAAATTGATGGACGATGGCAAGACATGTAAAGGTAAGAAAAAATACAAAATGGGTAGATAGTTTTTGTTTTGACTGATCTACATTCCAAGTTGAATTTTTTGATAGTTTTGAAAAAAGAGAGAAAAATATTTTGTTTCCAAAAGGTGAAGCAAGTAAGTGCAAGATTTAATGTTCTTTTTAATCAGAGGCAGAGTGGTTATAACTGTTTGAAATTCGGCTAAATTAGGGTGAAATACCAAATTTCTTGTTTTTTGTTGAACACAAAATATGTATTTTCTTTTCTTAGACATTGATGAATGCTTAGACAATAATGGTGGTTGTGAACAAGGCTGTGTGAATACAGAACCCAGCTACTACTGCTCTTGTGGTGACGGATTCATTTTGGGAGAAGATGGAATATCATGTCAAGGTAAGGCACTTAGAGATAAACTGCAACAAGTTAGAGAAAATTGCTAATTGGTGAAGTATTGATAAATATTGTGCTGGTCATGGCATTCCAATCTGGACTATCTATATATCTTAATAACGAAGTTGAGAAATTTTTAAGGTTGGTTAATAACAGAAATTTTGTAGAACTTACTTGTAGACGGGTGCTGTGGTACTTGTAAAAATTGTATGCACAGAACAAAATGGCTGAGGCCCAAATTTCAATGTTATGAATATAATAATAATAATAATAATAATAATAATAATAATAATAATAATAATAATAATAATAATAAGTTAGCATCAAATATGTTCAAAAGACTTTACAAGTTAAAGAAAAGCAAGAATTTGACAAAAGCAATTCGATATATGTAAAATAAAAAGTCAGTTATCAGTTACAATTAAAAAGTTTTTTTTAAAATTAAGATAAGTTAAGGAAATAATAAAATTAAAAAAGCAACATCTGGTGATTTTTGAAGTGTTTTTAGATAAAACTTTGGGAAATAGCAACTCCCAGGTGAGTTGATTGCTACCTGAGCTGCACATGATGAGGCTTCCTGTCCATTGTTATGTTACCTCTCTATATTAATGTGTCACCGGAGATGTTAATTAATGAAGCTGGGTGATGTGCTTTAAACAGCTTGATCACTACTTGCCAATTCTCAAGATGTGTATGACACCTCTGTTTGTTCACAGGTGGTTGACTAGCTTTTAGAGAACAAACACAATGCTCAGTAGTTTGTAGAGCATTATACTCTGTTCCTGCTTTACTGGCTTTATAAAAATGACACACATGGCAAAAACAACAACAGACTCAATTTGTGCATATTTGTCAAATTGACTCGAAAAAATACTTGAAAAAAATACACAAATGGCAGTGCATATTGTAGACAGCACCATTGTAAATTCAAATTGGATATTCATTGTTGCTGCTGAACACATCTGCTAGCTGACTGATAACATCGATGATTTTGGCATGGGTCTGTAAAAAACCTGTGATAATATATTCTGAAGCTTATTAATCAAGGATTTTGCTTGTATTGACATCACATTGTGCTTTTTTTAGATATCAATGAGTGTCTTGTTGACAATGGAGGATGTCATCACTACTGTCACAATGACGCTGGAAGTTACCATTGCTCTTGTAAACCTGGATACACTCTTATGGCTGATGGAAAAACTTGCCAAGGTTAGCACATTTTAGTTACGGGAAAAAACTATTTTATGTGACCTTTTACAGCTTCCACATGGAACAAATTCTATATACTTGTACAAGTTCTGTCAAAGTACACACTTGTTAAGATCTAACTGGCAAAAAGTCTTCATACATTTTGGTGGGTTTCCACCTATAGGTTTGTCATTGTTTAATTGTGAAGAGGACAATTTTTAGTATAAAAGGAATTTCTTATTGTAAACAGCCAAAAATTAGTCATTAACTGTAATGCCATTATTTTTGCCTTTATAACAGATAATAATGAGTGTGAAGACCAGTCAAACAACTGCAAACACATATGCGTGAATACGCCAGGCTCATTCGTGTGCGCATGCAGGAAGGGCTTTAAACTCAATGAAGATGGATATTCATGTGATGGTAAGTGCATGTTATTACTGTATTTATTAAGATATTGCATTTACAGTGAATTCATTTTTTTCATTATGCTATATAGTTTAACTATAATATCATGTTTGCCATGAATTACATCTGTAGTCCCATTTTAAATGTATGAAATACTTAATTAAAATTCCTACATTGCTTGTAACTACATTCCTCGCATTTCATCAAATGACAGTATGCTCATGTGGCAAGATGTACATTATATGCATCATATATCATGGACAAAGAAATGAATAAATAATCACCCATCTATTGAAAAGTTGTATTCTTCTTATTTTTTTATTTAATTTCATTTTTAAAATTATTTTCAGATATTAATGAATGTGAAGTAAACGATGGAAACTGTGAACACATTTGTGTCAATGATGTTGGGTCATACCACTGTCTGTGTCATGATGGCTACATGTTGGATGAGGATGGACATAGTTGCAAAGGTAAGTGTGGCACCAGCAGCCTGAGATAAAGAGATCGAATTTCTGGACACTCTCCTTCATTATCAGCAAGTCCCCTAGCTGCTGCCATTTCCAGTTACTGGAAATTTCCGTAAGGCTTACTGCTACTTCTGAATCAGGTGAATGTCCAGAAATCTTCACATGCCTCTTGTTTCTATACAGGCATGCTGATAAATTATTTGAGGTGACAGTTTGGTTATTTCAGCAACAAGGGATAGGCAATGTCCCAGTTTCTCTCAGAAAATAAGATTTGTCTGATTTATGATATATTCCTTTATTGTGACAGCCAGAAAAAGCAAGCTGCCTGTTGTCACTTATTATGTACAATAATTAAATGTGTGGTTAACTAAGTCCTTCTAAAACAATTTAAGACCTAGTTTAAGAATTTAAAGCAACTATAACCAATTTATTTAGGCATGAATATTCTACATTTAGACTTCCTTAGTTCCAGTAATAAATGAATGTGATGATGGTATAATGGAGGCTGTGAGCAGATCTGTAAAAACGCTATTTGATTTCCTTTATTTTTTTAGATGTGAATGAATGCCTTGACAACAATGGAGGTTGTAACCAGATATGTGTGAATGAACCTGGATCCTACAGATGCGAGTGTAAATTAGGATATAAAATGACAGCAGATATGAAGACTTGCAAAGGTAATTAATTGTGTTTTTATATTTTGCCCTAGCAACATTGGTTACAAACGAAATGTGAATAGCAAGGGTTGTAATAATATGTCTGATATATGTCTTGTAAAATTATTTCAGTCTACGTTTACACTTATTTTAACATTGCTTTGGTCTTTAGGAAAGGCTGCAAGTGATATCTGTTAAACTTATTAAGACTTGTGTGTATTAAACACAGCTCGAACTTTCTGATAATTGTGTTGTAGTGAAATGCAGAAATGTTACCTTACGTCAAGCAAACTACAAGCACTGTTTATGTAAGTTGGAACTTGAGTTATAGATATATCACTTTGGGAAGTACTTCCTAGAATATCTTCTTATTTTTTTAGATGTGGATGAATGCCTTGACAACAATGGAGGCTGTAACCAGATATGTGTGAACGAACCTGGATCCTACAGATGCGAGTGTAAATTAGGATATAAAATGACAGCAGATATGAAGACTTGTAAAGGTAAGTGTTTTTATATCTTTGCAAAATGATGTCAACCATAGTCATGTGAATTATAGAAATGACCAGTGCTCTAAAATGATAGTACCTAACTATATGGTGTAATGATTTTTGATAAACTTTTAAGTACTGCAGGATCTATTAAACAGTCTTTAGAAACTTGATTTAAGATTCTTAATATATATGTCATATTGCAGATGTGGATGAATGCCTTGACAACAATGGGGGCTGTAACCAGATATGTGTGAATGAACCTGGATCCTACAGATGCGAGTGTAAATTAGGATATGAAATGACAGCAGATATGAAGACTTGTAAAGGTAACTCTTTTCATTTGCACCTGCGAAATAGCTTTTTATGTAAGAAGATTCTGCTACCAGTGGTTTGTAAAATATGTTCCTATGCCTGAATTGTAAATCTTACCAGTAATGTTTCCTGGAGGATACTTTTTTGCTACATGTGTTAGCACCAACTGAAATTTTATTCTTGAATTTTTCAGACAAAGATGAATGTCTTGACAACAATGGTGGCTGTAATCAGATATGTGTGAACAATGTTGGTTCATATGAATGCCAGTGCAAGGCAGGTTACAAGATGAAACCAGATATGAAGACATGTGAAGGTAGAACCAAATATTGAAACAGGTCTTTTCACACGGCTTTATATTAAATTAGTAAAGTCTCATAGAAAAAGAAAAAAAACCCAGCAAATTGTGCCAAAAACGATAAAAGAAATCTTTGGACAACTTTGGCACAATCACTCCATAATTTTTTTGTTACTATCTTCCCCTTGAACCAAAAGAACATTGTAAAGGAATGAGAAATAATGACATAGAAAATATGGGCATATTCAATATGTAGTAATAGAAAAATGTGCCTAATGTAATTTTAACTTCCACAGATATCAATGAGTGCGACACGAACAATGGTGACTGCCAACAGATATGTAATAATGAAGATGGCTCACATTGGTGTTCATGTAAGCCTGGATTCACACTCATGGCTGATGGAAAAATGTGTGAAAGTAAGTTGGCCCTACAAGTTTGTGATTTTTAGAATAACTATTTAGATGTTTTAATACTGTAAGTGCATAAGTTAAATCTTTGTGCTGGCTAAGAAATATAGATGGTTTCATGTTTTTTATTAATTTGCATACGCTATAATAAATTTATTGTAAATTTAGTCTTAGTCTGCCCTTGTCTGAGTAATTACTAAATTAAAAAGAAGAATAAACACATTCAATATTTTGACAAATTGTTTAATTTGTAGATATTGATGACTGTGCTGGTGTCACATGCCATAATGGAGGGTCATGTAAGGATGAAGTGATGGGATATCATTGTCTCTGTGTCCTTGGATTTGTTGGAATACACTGTGAGACGAGTAAGTATAACAAAAGTTCTGGGAGACAGGGAAGTATGAGATGAGTTATTAATGTAAAAATATCCAATCCTTCTAATGTTGAATATAATTTTTACTATTTCTATGTGTGCAGTAGGTTAATTAATATGGTTAATGATTTCTCCTTTTAACTGCATCATTGACTGCCAGGCCATATTCAATTAAAAAGTTTTGATGAAAGATTGAGAAATAATTACCTCTTTTACAGATTTCGATGATTGTGCCGTAAAACCATGTCAAAATGATGGGACATGCAATGATGGTGTGAATTCATACACCTGTACCTGTACATCTGGATTTAAAGGAGATGACTGTGAAAAAGGTATATACCCATCCATATATATTCAGACCAATAGAAAATAAGCTATCAGTAGTAATGGCTGTTAATACTGCGCTGCTAGTGTTTAGAAAACTTCTCATTGACCAAGTTTTTACTTTTTTCTAGTTGCAGAATCTGTGAAAAAATGAAATAAATTTACATAACGTAAAGATTTTGCAAGCGCCCATCTAATATATACATGGGTAGCTCCATCATTTTACCCCAAAGATACTGTCAAAATATGTGCATGTGCTGTTCATTTCTCACTTACCCCAAAGGCCCAAAACCGCATACATGGGTATTTTGGAAATGTTGGTGTTTTGTTCCATTTTGAACATCACTTCATGAAAAAGACCAAGATGTACATTCAGATACATTGGTTGGCTCTTGTTTGAGCTACTTTAGGGAATGTTTAAATGGAGGAATGGAAAGACATGATTTTTAGATGCATGTTTCAAAAAACTAGAGACAAAATGGTAGCTTCTGATCACCTAAATATTACAATAAATTCCAGGTATCTTAAAAACTAAAACAAGGATCAAGATTAATTTTTCTGACTACAAACTTTAAGATAACTCGTGTTGCATAATTGTAATGAATTTTCAAGCAGAAATATAAAGAAATAAAAATATATTTGTGTATTGTAACATCCAGTTTTTGATTTTCCTCTCTGGCTGTCAAATAAGAATTTAAATTTAAAGAGTCCGTAATTCTAAGTAATTCAAAACATTTTAGATTTCTAAAGTAATCTTTAGTTAGCCTGAAGTATTGTTTTTCTAAAAATGTTTGATCTTTGTATGTTATGTTTGCAAACAAAGTTACATGTATTTGTGCACATAAATTGGGCCCAGGGGAGGCTTCAAGGTCAGCACTTTATGGTCTCTATGAGGTTAATAATTATGTGAGGAAATTAGAAACAAGTGAAATATCCAGGGCTAGATGCTTATTAATTGGCCATCTACAAAGGTTGTCAACATGAAGAAGGAGAGTGATAGCAAAGTTGATAAATATACAGTCATCCTGGGTAGTCAAAATAAATAATCTTAGATTTTGAATTAAGGTTTGTTTTATTCATAGATGCTGTTTTTAACTTTTAGAAAGTACCTCTGTCTTTTTCTTAAAAACAAACTGGTTGAATTCAATTAAATTTTTTCCTGTAACAGAGTAAAATTATTTTTCATGATTTTTTTATCTGTTGCAGGCTTATAAGATTGATTAAAATGCTTGAATAAAGTGAACTAAAATTATATAAGTTTAGGACATTCATTCCATATGTACAAAAAGGGTCATTACATTATGCCTTTTAATTTCAGACATTGATGAGTGTGCAGTTGACAATGGAGGCTGTGATCACAATTGTATCAATGATATAGGTTCATACCATTGTACTTGTAAACTTGGCTACATGTTGGAAGATGATGGCAGAGGATGCAGAGGTACAGCAATGGTTTATGATGAATCTTCTGTTTGAAACTAATTCATAAAAGATAACGTGTATTTGAATGACTGTTATTTAAGAATATTCTGGGCATGGGATAATGCATCTGACATTTGTTTAATTTTATACTTATACATTGTGTACCAACTTTGATGTACTTAAAAAAGGTAGACCACTGATTTAATAAATGAACTGTGACATTTCAGACATAGATGAATGTCTTGACAACAATGGTGGTTGTAATCAGATATGTGTGAACAAAAATGGCTCATATGAATGCCAGTGCAAGGATGGATACAAAATGAAACCAGATCAGAAAACATGTGAAGGTAATATCTTAAGTTCAACCTTCTATATAAATAATAAGATTAGTATTAAATAGTTGGAGCAATGAAATGTACACTGTGGTATAGATATTGAATCATCATATATCTTTGTTGGATTATAACCCCTTAAGTTCATAATGAATGTTTTATGTCAAAAAACCAAGTTTGTCAGTTAGTGTTTAGATATTATGTGGATAACATTTAAAACTTCTGAAAATTCAGATGTGAATGAATGCCTTGACCAGAATGGAGGCTGTAATCAAAAGTGCCTGAACAATGATGGCAGCTATGAATGCCAATGTGAAGCAGGATACAGAATGACAGCAGATATGAGGACTTGTGAAGGTAACAATAAATTTTGAAACTTTTTAATGAACAAAAGTACTTCTTCTCTATTTATTTTTGAAATTGTATTTAGATTTAAATTGTGGAGTATGCTTGCGTGCCAGTTAATATTTGAAAATGTTACTGGTATGATATCATTCAGTTTCATTATTTGCTTTGATTCCATTTTTCATATATCAGACATAAATGAGTGTGACGACAACAATGGTGGTTGCAATCAGATATGTGAGAACAGTCCTGGCTCCTATGATTGTAAATGCAAGGACGGATACAGAATGACAATTGACATGAAAACTTGTGAAGGTAATGACAACATTTCTATTTTTGTAACTATTTGAATAAAAATGTCAGAAAACTGTTTTGAAAATAATTATGTGAGAAATGTTGAGAAAACTCCATTGATTGATAACATCTCTGGTGTTTTTAATATCTATGAAATTGAAGTTCTTGTCATATGATATTTATATTTTCAGATATCAACGAGTGTGATACAAATAATGGTGGCTGTGAGCAAGACTGTAATAATGAAGATGGAGGATACTATTGTTCATGTATTCCTGGATTCACTCTCATGGCTGACGGCAAAAAGTGTGAAAGTAAGTTAAGTTTGGTGGTGCAGATGCATGACGAAACAGATGACATTTCATTGTTAGTGCATCACTTTATAAATAAACTCCAGTTCTGTTGATGATCCAAGGTTTTTTTTTTTTACATTTTCAGTGGTTGCTGTTTAACTGTATGTATTCATGAATTTATGTACAAGTTAATGATTTATTGATTGGTATTATTTTAATAAATAATAAGTTTATTAAGAAAGACTGTGTATGCATATGTATTTAACGTCTGCTTCAGATGATGATGATTGTCTTGGCATCACATGTCATAATGGAGGCACTTGTGAGGACAAAGTGTTGGGTTACCAATGTCATTGTGTCCTTGGATTTACTGGCAAACACTGTGAAACAGGTAAGTGCTATTTTAAGTTTCTGAGTCTGACATTAGGCTTATGTTTTTTTATTATTATTATTATTTTTTTTTATTTATTTTTTATTTTTGCATTCTCATTTTGAAAGAAATGCCCATGTTGATTTTAACCATTGCTTTCATTTTTAATTTAACTATGGTAGGATGAAAGAAATTACTATCAAGTTACCAAGATATATTTACTCATATACACTTATCTGTTTGTTAAATGCTACAACTGTGTATAATTTTTTTATAGACATTGATGACTGTGCAGGAAAACCATGTCAAAATGGAGGAACGTGCATTGATGGTGTGAATTCCTACACCTGTACCTGTGCATCAGGATTTAAAGGAGATGACTGTGAAAAAGGTAACAGTCAGTTTATATAGTTCATGGAGTCTATTTCTAAAAAATGAACGGATATGAATCAGTGAATTGATGAAATTCAAAGGTTTTGAATTTACATTTGACATAAAGAGAAGATTGGAGATTGTAGAGAAAAATTTAACAGGCATGATTTTAAACTGTGTAAAATTGTTTAATAAGCAATTAAGTTTGTCAGGAGGTGGTAAAATTCATTATCCTTTGTGATATTAATTCATTGCATATGTCTGATAAAATATGATCAAAAAGTGTTACTTGTCATCAGATTGTTTCAACAAGAAGTGCTTTCTTTTCTTGTCAATTTAAGTTCTGTTTAGGTTTTCAGTTCTTCTGCAGACAAAACTTTTTTTAAACTTATAAATCTTCATTTCTGTTGCTGTTTTTTTTAAATTAAAGTCATTAGATTGTGGTATATTTGTGATCTTAGTCATGAAAAAAAAAACTTTTGCTAATATTAATTGTATAGATAGTGTTTCTGTTTTTGATTACCAAACATGCTCTTCCTGTAAAATTGATGATATATGTTTTTTACTTGATCCCTTTTTGACTTCAGATATTGATGAGTGTGCAGTTGACAATGGAGGCTGTGCACACAATTGTATCAATGAGATTGGTTCATACCACTGTACTTGTAATACTGGCTTCATGTTGGAAGATGATGGCAAAGGATGCAAAGGTATGGCAACGTAATGCAACATTTATTTGAAACTGAGTCCTAAATATTGCAGATATTTTTGAGAGTAAAAAAAGTTACAGATGGTGGGTTCATTATCCATCATTTGGTATAAATATTTACCTTAGCTGGTTATTTTATGATTATTCAAAATAACAATGTTTCAGACAAAGATGAATGTCTTGAGAACAATGGTGGCTGTAATCAGATATGTGTGAACAAAGCTGGCTCATATGAATGCCAGTGCAAGACAGGTTACAAGATGAAACCAGATATGAAGACATGTGAAGGTAATCCATTAAGTACAACCGTCTATATTAATAATTGGATCAGTATTAGATGCAGTTTACTTTGTTGTAAATCATGAACTAATACTAATCTTTGTTGGATGTTAATCTTAGAAATTGATATTGAATCCGTTATGTCAAAAATTTTAGCTTGTCAGCTTTTTTGGAAATTAGATATGATGCGGATATCATCTCGTACTTCTCTTAATAATTTAGATGTAAATGAATGCTTTGAACATAATGACCACTATAATTTTAAAAAACCTGAACAAAAATGGCAGCTATAAGTGCTATAGATTCTTTATGTATTTGATATTAAAGATGTGGATGAATGCCTTGACAACAATGGAGGCTGTAACCAGATATGTGTGAATGAACCTGGATCCTACAGATGCCAGTGTAAATTAGGATATAAAATGACAGCAGATATGAAGACTTGTGAAGGTAGCTAAGTATTTATAAATTTTGAAATAACAATTTTCTTCTGTTACGATAATTCAATTTCAAGAAAGCCTTTTTTCTCTATACTTATATTTTGTAATGCATTAAGGTAAAATATATTTGTGTGAAAACTTACATTTAAAAATATTAGTGGCATGATTTCATTTGTTGTCAATTGTTGCATAGATACTATTCTTTTTTTAGACATAAATGAGTGTGATGACAACAATGGTGGTTGCAATCAGATATGTGAGAACAGTGTTGGCTCCTATGATTGTAAATGCAAGGACGGATACAGAATGACAAGTGACATGAAAACTTGTAAAGGTATTGTCAACATTTCTATTTTTGATATGGTACATGCAAAGAAAGTCAGAAAAATTCTTTGAAAGTAATTTTGTGTGCTCTGTTGAAAAAGACGCTCCATTGATTAATAACATGTTCAGTATTATTTATTATCTTTGAAATTGAATTTCTTGACATCCCTTAGATATCAACGAGTGTGATACAAATGATGGTGGCTGTGAACAGAACTGTAATAATGAAGACGGAGGATACTATTGTTCATGTATTGCTGGATTCACTCTCATGGCTGATGGCAAAATGTGTGAAAGTAAGATAAGTTTGGTCATGCAAATACATGACTGTAGTAATTTTTCTTTCATTTTCTGTGCATAAAATTGTAAATTCACTCCAGATCTGTTGAAAATTGTTTGTTTTTCAAGGTTTTATTATATGTATTCTGAAGGTTATAGACACATTGAATAATTTATTAAAAATAAGACTTGTGAACTGTTGTAACTTATTTGTAAGTATATTAAGGCATATAAAGATAAAATATATTTTTCTTTGTGTCTTTAGATGATGATGATTGTGTTGGTGTCATCTGCAAGAATGGAGGTACTTGCATAGATAAAGTGTTGGGTTTCAAATGTGCCTGTGTCCTTGGTTTTATTGGAGAATACTGTGGAACAAGTAAGTATGATTTTCAGATTGTGAGTGTGATATTTAACTTATATAATGTATTACACTTTCATCTTCATGGTACTGTTTATGAAATTTGAACCTTTATTTTTTTTTAATTGAATAAGGTTTTAAGGAATGGCTAGGAAAATAACATCTTATGTGTACCCAATTAATCAAGTTTGTTAATGTCCAGGTGATTGCTTTAATTCTGCTTTACCTTATTTCCCTTTCATGGCTGTAATAAGGCATATATTGTAAATAGTTTATTTAAGAATAAAAAGGATTTCCAGGAAGCACATTTTAAGTGGTGGATGTTTATCTCCAATTTAAAGTGAATTGATTCATATTTTGATATGCCTGTGGTAAGTATTTCTTCTTCATATTTAAACATAGTGAAAGAAAATCTGTAGAATTAAGTCTAATGTTATGCTTTTTATTTGTGCCAGATGTCAATGACTGCGCAGGAGGACCGTGTGAAAATGAAGGGACATGCATTGATGGTGTGAATTCCTACACCTGTACCTGTGCATCAGGTTACGAAGGAGATAACTGTGAAAAAGGTAACATTCAGTTTATGTAACACCTTTTTCGTTGTCCCAAACTAGAAAAGCACTCAGATAGTGCAGACCTTTCAGCAAAACAGACTTGAATGTGAAGTATTTTACATTTTTTGTTCATAGAATGTTTCCTTTAGGCTTCGTTCACATGGCGTAATTACTGGCAGCGCANGATACATGTTGGATGAGGATGGACATAGTTGCAAAGGTAAGTGTGGCACCAGCAGCCTGAGATATAGAGAAATTTCTGGACACTCTCCTTCATTATCAGCAAGTCCCCTAGCTGCTGCCATTTCCAGTTACTGGAAATTTCCGTAAGGCTTACTGCTACTTCTGAATCAGGTGAATGTCCAGAAATCTTCACATGCCTCTTGTTTCTATACAGGCATGCTGATAAATTATTTGAGGTGACAGTTTGGTTATTTCAGCAACAAGGAATAGGCAATGTCCCAGTTTCTCTCAGAAAATAAGATTTGTCTGATTTATGATATATTCCTTTATTGTGACAGCAAGAAAAAGCAAGCTGCCTGTTGTCACTTATTATGTACAATAATTAAATGTGTGGTTAACTAAGTCCTTCTAAAACAATTTAAGACCTAGTTTAAGAATTTAAAGCAACTATAACCAATTTATTTAGGCATGAATATTCTACATTTAGACTTCCTTAGTTCCAGTAATAAATGAATGTGATGATGGTATAATGGAGGCTGTGAGCAGATCTGTAAAAACGCTATTTGATTTCCTTTATTTTTTTAGATGTGGATGAATGCCTTGACAACAATGGAGGCTGTAACCAGATATGTGTGAATGAACCTGGATCCTACAGATGCGAGTGTAAATTAGGATATAAAATGACAGCAGATATGAAGACTTGCAAAGGTAATTAATTGCGTTTTTATATTTTGCCCTAGCAACAATGGTTACAAACGAAATGTGAATAGCAAGGGTTGTAATATGTCTTGTAAAATTATTTCAGTCTACGTTTACACTTATTTTAACATTGCTTTGGTCCTTAGGAAAGGCTGCAAGTGATATCTGTTAAACTGATTAAGACTGTTGTGTGTATTAAACACAGCTCAATTGTAACTTTCTGATAATTGTGTCGTAGTGAAATGCAAAAATGTTACCTTACGTCAATTAAACTACAAGCACTGTTTATGTAAGTTAGAACTTGAGTTATAGATATATCACTTTGGGAAGTACTTCCTAGAATATCTTATTTTTTTTAGATGTGGATGAATGCCTTGACAACAATGGAGGCTGTAACCAGATATGTGTGAATGAGCCTGGATCCTACAGATGCGAGTGTAAATTAGGATATAAAATGACAGCAGATATGAAGACTTGTAAAGGTAAGTGTTTTTATATCTTTGCAAAAATGATGTCTACCATAGTCATGTGTATTATAGAAATGACAAGTGCTCTAAAATGATAGTACCTAACTATACGGTGTAATGATTTTTGATAAACTTTTAAGTACTGCGGGATCTATTAAACAATCTTTAGAAACTTGATTTAAGATTCTTAATATATATGTCATATTGCAGATGTGGATGAATGCCTTGACAACAATGGAGGCTGTAACCAGATATGTGCGAATGAGCCTGGATCCTACAGATGCGAGTGTAAATTAGGATATGAAATGACAGCAGATATGAAAACTTGTAAAGGTAACTCTTTTCATTTGCACCTGTGAAATAGCTTTTTATGTAAGAAGATTCTGCTACCAGTGGTTTGTAAAATATGTTCCTTTGCCTGAATTGTAAATCTTACCAGTTTCCTGGAGGATACTTTTTTGCTACATGTGTTAGCACCAACTGAAATTTTATTCTTGAATTTTTCAGACAAAGATGAATGTCTTGACAACAATGGTGGCTGTAATCAGATATGTGTGAACAAAGTTGGTTCCTATGAATGCCAGTGCAAGGCAGGTTACAAGATGAAACCAGATATGAAGACATGTGAAGGTAGAACCAAATATCCAAACAAGTCTTTTCACACGGCTTTATATTAAATTAGTAAAGTCTCATAGAAAAAGAAAAAAAAAAAAAAACCAAGCAAATTGTGCCAAAAACGATAAAAGAAATCTTTGGACAAATTTGGCACAATCACTCCATAATTTTTTTTGTTACTATCTTCCCCTTGAACCAAAAGAACATTGTAAAGGAATGAGAAATAATGACAGAAAATATTTGGTAATATTCAATATGTAGTAATAGAAAAATGTGCCTAATGTAATTTTAACTTCCACAGATATCAATGAGTGCGACACGAACAATGGTGACTGCCAACAGATATGTAATAACGAAGATGGCTCACATTGGTGTTCATGTAAACCTGGATTCACACTCATGGCTGATGGAAAAATGTGCGAAAGTAAGTTGGCCCTACAAGTTTGTGATTTTTAGAATAACTATTTAGATGTTTTAATACTGTAAGTGTATAAGTTAAATCTTTGTGCTGGCTAAGAAATATAGATGATTTCATGATTTTTAATTAATTTGCATACACTGTAATAAATTTATTGCAAATTTATTCTCAATCAACCCTTTTCTGAGTAATTACTAAATTGAAAAGAAGAATATATTCAATATTTTTGGAAAATTGCTTGATTTTTAGATATTGATGACTGTGCTGGTGTCACATGCCATAATGGAGGGTCATGTAAGGATGAAGTGATGGGATATCATTGTCTCTGTGTCCTTGGATTTGTTGGAATACACTGTGAGACGAGTAAGTATAACAAATGTTCTGGGAGACAGGGAAGTATGAGATGAGTTATTAATGTAAAAAATTTTAATCCTTCTAATGCTGAATACACTTCTTACTATTGCTATGTGTGCAGTAGGTTAATTAATATGGTTAATGATTTCTCCTTTTAACTGCATCATTGACTGCCAGGCATATTCAATTAAAAAGTTTTGATGAAAGATTGAGAAATAATTACCTCTTTTACAGATTTCGATGATTGTGCCGTAAAACCATGTCAAAATGATGGGACATGCAATGATGGTGTGAATTCATACACCTGTACCTGTACATCTGGATTTAAAGGAGATGACTGTGAAAAAGGTATATTCCCATCCATATATATTCAGACCAATAGAAAATAAGCTATCAGTAGTAATGGCTGTTAATACTGCGCTGCTAGCATTTAGAAAACTTCTCATTGACCAAGTTTTTACTTTTTTCTAGTTGCAGAATCTGTGAAAAAAATGAAATAAATTGACATAACTTAAAGATTTTGCAAGCGCCCATCTAATATATACATGGGTAGCTCCATCATTTTACCCCAAAGAAACTGTCAAAATATATGCATGTGCTGTTCATTTCTCACTTACCCCAAAGGCCCAAAACCGCATACATGGGTATTTTGGAAATGTTGGTGTTTTGTTCCATTTTGAACATCACTTCATGAAAAAGACCAAGATGTACATTCAGATACATTGGTTGGCTCTTGTTTGAGCTACTTTAGGGAATGTTTCAAAGGAATGCAAAGACATAATTTTTAGATGCATGTTTCAAAAACTAGAGACAAAATGGCAGCTTCTGATCACCTAAATATTACAATAAATTCCAGGTAACTTAAAAACTAAAACAAGGATCAAGATTAATTTTTCTGACTGCAAACTTTAAGATAACTCGTGTTGCATAATTGTAATGAATTTTCAAGCAGAAATATAAAGAAATAAAAATATATTTGTGTATTGTAACATCCAGATTTTGATTTTCCTCTCTGGCTGTCAAATAAGAATTTAAATTTAAAGAGTCCATAATTCTAAGTAATTCAAATCATTTTAGATTTCTAAAGTAAGCTTTAGTTAGCCTGAAGTATTGTTTTTCTAAAAATGTTTGATCTTTGTATGTTATGTTTGCAAACAAAGTTACATGTATTTGTGCACATAAATTGGGGCCAGGGGAGGCTTCAAGGTTAGCACTATATGGTCTCTATGAGGTTAATAATTATGTGAGGAAATTAGAAACAATTGAAATATCCAGGGCTAGATGCTTATTAATTGGCCATCTACAAAGGTTGTCAACATGAAGAAGGAGAGTGATAGCAAAGTTGATAAATATACAGTCATCCTGGGTAGTCAAAATAAATAATCTTAGATTTTGAATTAAGATTTGTTTTATTCATAGATGCTGTTTTTAACTTTTAGAAAGTACCTCTATCTTTTTTTTAAAAAACAAACTGGTTAAATTCAATTAAATTTTTTTCTGAAACGGAGTAAAATTATTTTTCATGATTTTTTTATCTGTTGCAGGCTTATAAGTTTGATTAAAATGCTTGAATAAAGTGTACTAAAATTATATAAGTTTAGGACATTCATTCCATATGTACAAAAAGGGTCATTACATTATGCCTTTTAATTTCAGACATTGATGAGTGTGCAGTTGACAATGGAGGCTGTGATCACAATTGTATCAATGATATAGGTTCATACCATTGTACTTGTAAATCTGGCTACATGTTGGAAGATGATGGCAGAGGATGCAGAGGTACAGCAATGGTTTATGATGAATCTTCTGTTTGAAACTAATTCATAAAAGATAACATATGTATTTGAATGACTGTTATTTAAGAATATTCTGGGCATGGGATAATGCATCTGACATTTGTTTAATTTTATACTTATACATTGTGTGCCAACTTTGATGTACTTAAAAAAGGTAGACCACTGATTTAATAAATGAACTGTGACATTTCAGACATAGATGAATGTCTTGACAACAATGGTGGTTGTAATCAGATATGTGTGAACAAAAATGGCTCATATGAATGCCAGTGCAAGGATGGATACAAAATGAAACCAGATCAGAGAACATGTGAAGGTAATGTCTTAAGTGCAACCTTCTATATAAATAAAAAGATTAGTATTAAATAGCTGGAGCTATGAAGTGTACACTGTGGTATAGATATTGAATCATCATATATCTTTGTTGGATTATAACCCCTTAAGTTCAAATTGGATGTTTTATGTCAAAAAACCAAGCTTGTCAGTTACGTGTTTAGATATTATGTGGATAACATTTAAAACTTCTGAAAATTCAGATGTGAATGAATGCCTTGACCAGAATGGAGGCTGTAATCAAAAGTGCCTGAATAATGACGGCAGCTATGAATGCCAATGTGAAGCAGGATACAGAATGACAGCAGATATGAAGACCTGTGAAGGTAACAATAAATTTTGAAACTTTGTAACTGAATCCCAATGTACAAAAAGACTTATTCACTATTTATTTTTGATATCGTATCTAGATATAAATTGTGGAGTATGCTTGTGTGCCATTAAATATTTTAAAATGTTACTGATATGATATTATTCCGTGTCATTATTTGCTTTGATTCCATTTTTCATATTTCATATTTCAGACATAAATGAGTGTGACAACAACAATGGTGGTTGCAATCAGATATGTGAGAACAGTCCTGGCTCCTATGATTGTAAATGCAAGGACGGATACAGAATGAAAAGTGACATGAAAACTTGTGAAGGTAATGTCAACATGTCTATTTTTGTATCTATTTGAATAAAAATGTCAGAAAACTGTTTTGAAAATAATTATGTGAGAAATGTTGAGAAAACTCCATTGATTGATAACATCTCTGGTGTTTTTAGTATCTATGAAATTGAAGTTCTTGTCATATGATATTTATATTTTCAGATATCAACGAGTGTGATACAAATAATGGTGGCTGTGAACAGGAATGTAATAATGAAGATGGAGGATACTATTGTTCATGTATTCCTGGATTCACTCTCATGGCTGATGGCAAAATGTGTGAAAGTAAGTGAAGTTTGGTGGTACAGATGCATGGTGAAACAGGTGACATTTCATTGTTAGTGCATCACCTTCTAAATAAACTCCAGTTCTATTGACAATCCAAGTTTTTTTTTACATTTTCAGTGGTTGCTGTTTAACTGTATGTATTCAGGAATTTATGTACAAGTTGATAATTTATTGAAATTTATCATTATAATAAATAATAAGTTTATTAAGGTAGACTGTATATGCATATGTATTTAATGTCTGCTTCAGATGTTGATGATTGTCTTGGTGTCACATGTCTAAATGGAGGCACATGTGAGGACAAAGTGTTGGGTTACCAATGTCATTGTGTCCTTGGATTTACTGGCAAACACTGTGAAACAGGTAAGTGCTATTTTAAGTTTCTGAGGCTAATATTTTTTTTTGTGTTCTCATTTTATAAGAACAGCCTATGGTGATTTGAACCATTGCAGTCATTTTTAATTTACTTTGGTAGGATTAAATAAATTACTATCAAGTAACCAAGATATATTTACCCATGTACACTTATTTGTTTGTTAAATGCTACAACTGTGTATAATTTTTTTATAGACATTGATGACTGTGCAGGAAAACCATGTCAAAATGAAGGGACATGCAATGATGGTGTGAATTCCTACACCTGTACCTGTGCATCAGGATTTAAAGGAGATGACTGTGAAAAAGGTAACAGTCAGTTTGTAGAGTTCATAGAGTCCATTTCTTGACTAAAAAATGAACAGATATGAATCGATGAATTGATGAAATTCAAAGGTTTTGAATTTGCATTTGACATAATGAGAAGTTTGCAGGAGATTGTAGAGAAAAATTTAACAGGCATGATTTTAAACTGTGTAAAATTGTTTCATAAGCAATTAAGTTTGTCAAGAGGTGGTAAAATTCATTATCCTTTGTGATATTAATTCATTGCATATGTCTGATAAAATATGATCAAAAAGTGTTACTTGTCATCAGATTGTTTCAACAAGAAGTGCCTTCTTTTCTTGACTTGTTTTTGAAAACTAACAACTTGTCAATTTAAGTTCAGTTTAGGTTTTCAGTTCTTCTGCAGACAAAACTTTTTTTAAACTTATAAATCTTCATTTCTGTTGCTTTTTTTTTTAAATTAAAGTCATTAGATTGTGGTATATTTGTGATCTTAGTCATGAAAAAAAAACTTTTGCTAATATTAATTATATAGGTAGTGTTTCTGTTTTTGATTACCAAACATGCTCTTCCTGTAAAATTGATGATATATGTTTTTTACTTGATCCCTTTTTGACTTCAGATATTGATGAGTGTGCAGTTGACAATGGAGGCTGTGCACACAATTGTATCAATGAGATTGGTTCATACCACTGTACTTGTAATACTGGCTTCATGTTGGAAGATGATGGCAAAGGATGCAAAGGTATGGCAACGTAATGCAACATTTATTTGAAACTGAGTCCTAAATATTGCAGATATTTTTGAAAGTAAAAAAAGTTACAGATGGTGGGTTCATTATCCATCATTTGGTATAAATATTTACCTTAGCTCATATGGTTATTTTATGATTATTCAAAATAACAATGTTTCAGACAAAGATGAATGTCTTGACAACAATGGTGGCTGTAATCAGATATGTGTGAACAAAGCTGGCTCATATGAATGCCAGTGCAAGACAGGTTACAAGATGAAACCAGATATGAAGACATGTGAAGGTAATCCATTAAGTACAACCGTCTATATTAATAATTGGATCAGTATTAGATGCAGTTTGAACAATAAGAAAATGTTTACTTTGTTGTAAATCATGAACTAATACTAATCTTTGTTGGATGTTAATCTCAGAAATTGATATTGAATCTGTTATGTCAAAAATTTTAGTTTGTCAGCTTTTTTGGAAATTAGATATGATGTGGATATCATCTCATACTTCTCTTAATAATTTAGATGTAAATGAGTGCCTTGAACATAGTGACCACTATAATTTTAAAAACGTGAACAAAAATGGCAGCTATAAGTGCTATAGATTCTTTGTGTATTTGATATTAAAGATGTGGATGAATGCCTTGATAACAATGGAGGCTGTAACCAGATATGTGTGAATGAACCTGGATCCTACAAATGCCAGTGTAAATTAGGATATAAAATGACAGCAGATATGAAGACTTGTGAAGGTAGCTAAGTATTTATAAATTTTGAAATAACAATTTTCTTCAGTTACGATAATTCAATTTCAAGAAAGCCTTTTTTCTCTATTCTTATATTTTGTAATGCATTTAGATTTAAGGTGAAATATATTTGTGTGAAAACTTACATTTAAAAATATTAGTGGCATGATTTCATTTGTTGTCAATTGTTGCATAGATACTATTCTTTTTTTTAGACATAAATGAGTGTGATGACAACAATGGTGGTTGTAATCAGATATGTGAGAACAGTGTTGGCTCCTATGATTGTAAATGCAAGGACGGATACAGAATGACAAATGACATGAAAACTTGTGAAGGTAATGTCAACATTTCTTTTTTTGATATGGTACATGCAAAGAAAGTCAGAAGAATTCTTTGAAAGTAATTTTGTGTGCTCTGTTGAAAAAGATGTTCCATTGATTAATAACATTTTCAGTATTTTTTATTATCTTTGAAATTGAATTTGTCATCCCTTAGATATCAACGAGTGTGATACAAATAATGGTGACTGTGAACAGAACTGTAACAATGAAGACGGAGGATACTATTGTTCATGTATTCCTGGATTCACTCTCATGGCTGATGGCAAAATGTGTGAAAGTAAGATAAGTTTGGTCATGCAAATACATGACTGTAGTAATTTTTCTTTCATTTTCTGTGCATCAAATTGTAAATTCACTCCAGATCTGTTGAAAATTACTTCATTTTTTTGTTTGTTTTTCAAGGTTTTATTATATGTATTCTGAAGGTTATAGACACATTGAATAATTTAATAAAAATAAGACTTGTGAACTGTTGTAACTTATTTGTAAGTATATTAAGGCATATTAAGATAAAATATATTTTTCTTTGTGTCTTTAGATGATGATGATTGTATTGGTGTCATCTGCAAGAATGGAGGTACTTGCATAGATAAAGTGTTGGGTTTCAAATGTGCCTGTGTCCTTGGGTTTATTGGAGAATACTGTGGAACAAGTAAGTATGATTTTCAGATTGTGAGTGTGATATTTAACTTATATAATGTATTACACTTTCATCTTCATGGTACTGTTTATGAAATTTGAACCTTTATTTTTTTTTAATTGAATAAGGTTTTAAGGAATGGCTAGGAAAATAACATCTTATGTGTACCCAATTAATCAAGTTTGTTAATGTCCAGGTGATTGCTTTAATTCTGCTTTACCTTATTTCCCTTTCATGTCTGTAATAAGCCATATATTGTAAACAGTTTATTTAAGAATAAAAAGGATTTCCAGGAAGCACATTTTAAGTGGTGGATGTTTATTATCTCATATTTAAAGTGAATTGATTCATATTTTGATATGCCTGTGGTAAGTATTTCTTCTTCATATTTAAACATAGTGAAAGAAAATCTGTAGAATTAAGTCTAATGTTATGCTTTTTATTTGTGCCAGATGTCAATGACTGCGCAGGAGGACCGTGTGAAAATGAAGGGACATGCATTGATGGTGTGAATTCCTACACCTGTACCTGTGCATCAGGTTACGAAGGAGATAACTGTGAAAAAGGTAACATTCAGTTTATGTAACACCTTTTTCGTTGTCCCAAACTAGAAAAGCACTCAGATAGTGCAGACCTATCAGCAAAACAGACTTGAATGTGAAGTATTTTACAGTTTTTGTTCATAGAATGTTTCCTTTAGGCTTCGTTCACATGGCGTAATTACTGGCAGCGCGAGCCAGTTACTATAAGTTACTATAAGTAACTGGCTCGCGCTATGTTGTTAATGTTGTTCTAATTTTATTATACTTAATTTGAACAACGACAATTTAATTAAGTAAAATAATTTGATTTATTTATGACCTTACTTGTGTAACAAAATATCCTGTAAATGTATGTATTTTATGTATGAAGATTGTTTCTATTTTTGTTCCCCCAAAAGCATATAATTAAAATTATTCCTTTTTTTCCCAAACATTTTACTGCACACACTGTAAACACTGATGATATGATATGATTTGTTATTTAATGACATTCCTGTTCTTTTTCAGATATTGATGAGTGTGCAGTTGACAATGGAGGTTGTGCACACAATTGTACCAATGAAGATGGTTCATACTACTGTACTTGTAAATCTGGCTTCATGTTGGAAGATGATGGCAAAGGATGCAAAGGTATGGCAAAAGTTTATGAGAAATTATTTTTTTAATATAACAGATTTTAATCATTGGAGTAGAAGAGGACAAGAAGCAGATTTTTGGGGTTATTCATCTAACAGAACACTCTTTTTATCATATTTAGCATATTTTTACAACATCATGTACGTAGTAGATTTTTAATGTCATGAACTTTAAATATTTTTTTTATTCTTTTTTCTTTGTTCTTCACATTTTGTGCATTCTTTTACATGATAGATAGATTACTGATATTTTATTAATTGTATTGCGGTACATGTATTTCAGACATAGATGAATGTCTAAAGGACAATGGTGGTTGTAATCAGATATGCGTGAACAAAGCTGGCTCATATGAATGCCAGTGTACAAAAGGATACAAAATGAAACCAGATATGAAGACATGTGAAGGTAATACTTGAAACAGCTTTTTGTTTAGCAAAGATAAATATGAAGTTAATTGAAAATTAGAAGATTTATATATACAGAGAGAGCGATGAAAACAATTAACTATAACATATCTTTTGTGAATCATAATCTCAAAAGAATATAGAGTGAATATTGTCATAAATTATAATATATACAGTTTTCTTTTCAACTATGTTAAGAAATGAAGTTTTATATGGTTAAGTATTATTTAGTACTATTAATAATTCAGATGTGGATGAATGTCTTGACAACAACGGTGGCTGTAACCAAATATGTGAGAATGAACCTGGATCCTACAGATGCGAATGTAAAGCGGGATACAAAATGACAGCAGATATGAAGACTTGTGAAGGTAACAATATTAGATTATGCATTCACTTTCTAATATTCCATTAAGATAATTGCATAAAAATTGCATAGATTGTTTTTGAAGTATCTCATTGCTTTCCCACTTGCTTTTATGACAGACATAAATGAGTGCGACGACAACAATGGTGGTTGCAATCAGATATGTGAGAACAGTCCTGGCTCCTATGATTGTAAATGCAAGGATGGATACAGAATGACAAGTGACATGAAAACTTGTGAAGGTAATGTCAACATTCAGAATTTTTTCATGTTAAAAAATGTCAAAAATTTCGCTTTCAAAAGTAATAGCGTGTATGTTTTGTTGGGAAAGACAACTCATTGCTTGAAAGATCTGTGATTATAAAGTTATTGTCAGATGATATTTTATTCCTCAGATATCAATGAGTGTGATACAAATAATGGTGACTGTGAACAGAACTGTAACAATGAAGATGGAGGATACAATTGTTCATGTATTCCTGGATTCACTCTCATGGCTGACGGCAAAATGTGTGAAAGTAAGATAGGTTTGGTCTTGCAAATACATTATTGAATAAGTTGCTCTTATAATGTTCATTGCATTCTTAATTCGGTTGACATCTGTTGATAATCCATTTTTTTTTTGCATTTTTTTTTATTGTCAAGCGTTCAGTTGAATTATTTATCGAAGTTTATATTCAGAATGTGATGAGCATGCTTAAACGAGATTAAGATATTAAAAAACATTTCTTTTTTAATGCGTGCTTCCAGATGATGATGACTGTCTTGGTGTCACATGTCAAAATGGAGGCACATGTGAGGACAAAGTGTTGGGTTTCCATTGTAATTGTGTCCTTGGATTTACTGGAATAAACTGTGAAACAGGTAAGTGTCATTTTCAGTTTGTTAGTCTGATATGAAGCTCATGTAATTTTCCGCATTCTCATTTTGATAGAACTGCCAGTGAAAATATGAACCATTGTCTTCATTTTAAATCTTAGTAAGATTAAAGAATTTTCTATCAAGGCACCCAAATGTATGAACCCTTTGTGCAAGTTAGTTAATATCTACTAGTAGGTATTAGTTTGTCATAATGCTACAGTTGCGTATGATTTATTTTTACTAGATATTGATAACTGTGTGGATAATCCATGTCAAAATGGAGGAACGTGCATTGATGGTGTGAATTCCTACACCTGTACCTGTGCATCAGGATTTAAAGGAGATGACTGTGAAAAAGGTAACAGTCAGTTTGTAGAGAACATAGAGTTCATTTCTTGTCTTAAAAAATATGACCAAATTTCATCAGATGTGTGATTTGCAGGTTTTGTAATATAGGACACCTAAGGTGAAATTATCAGATATTTTTGCAGGGCTGATATACCATATTACATACATATAGTAGTCAGTTTGAGATAGACCGTCAAACTTGAGAGTGAAGGATGTGTGCTTAAAGATCTGTGTATTGACACAGTATTTGCCAATAGTTAATAAGTTTAGTATTTTCTCATAAATATTACCCCCCCTCTCTCTCTCTATGAACTATTTGGTTAACTTGATTTTAGTTTGTTAGTCATGTCACTTTAACGTTGTTAAATGACATACCTTTTGACCTCAGATATTGATGAGTGTGCAGTTGACAATGGAGGCTGTGCACACAATTGTATCAATGAGATTGGTTCATACCACTGTACTTGTAATACTGGCTTCATGTTGGAAGATGATGGCAAAGGATGCAAAGGTATGGCAACATAATGCAACATTTATTTGAAACTGAGTCCTAAATATTGCAGAGATTTTTGAAAGTAAAAAAAAGTAACAGATGGTGGGTTCATTATCCATCATTTGGTATAAATATTTACCTTAGCTCATATGGTTATTTTATGATTATTCAAAATAACAATGTTTCAGACAAAGATGAATGTCTTGACAACAATGGTGGCTGTAATCAGATATGTGTGAACAAAGTAGGCTCATATGAATGCCAGTGCAAGACGGGTTACAAGATGAAACCAGATCAGAAAACATGTGAAGGTAATTAGTTCAATACAAGCTTCTTTTCATATAAAGATCAGTATTGAATAGTTTGAACAACCAGAAAATGCTTACTGTGATATAGACTTTGAATTGTTAGTAAACTATGTTGGATGATAACCCCCCAAATTGAATATTAACTTGATGTCAAAAATTTAAGCTTGTCAGTTGTATCAGGGGCGGATTTAGGCCGTCTTCTGGGTCTTCCGGAAGACGGTCAGATTTTCAAGTTTACATTGATGGGTATCTAATTTTTTTTCTGTCGGAAGACAGTCAAAAATGAAGGATGAAGCAACAAAGATAATTTGGAAGACTGTCAGAAAATATCTTTGGGTCCGCCCCTGTGTATAGGGAATTTATATATTATGTGGATACATGTCATACCTCTTAATGATTCAGATGTGAATGAATGCCTTGACCAGAATGGAGGCTGTAATCAAAAGTGCCTGAACAATGACGGCAGCTATGAATGCCAATGTGAAGCAGGATACAGAATGACAGCAGATATGAAGACCTGTGAAGGTAACTAAATAACAATAAATCTTGAAATGTTATTATTTCTATAAAGATATTTGATAGACAAGAAAACATTTGAAATTACATTTAGATGTATGATTTAAACAATATATTTGTGTGTGTGTGTCAATTTATATTTGATAATGTTGTTTTTCATTTGTTGCTTTGATACCATATTTCAGACATAAATGAGTGTGATGACAACAATGGTGGTTGTAATCAGATATGTGAGAACAATCCTGGCTCCTATGATTGTAAATGCAACGAAGGATATAGAATGACAAGTGACATGAAAACTTGTAAAGGTAATACCTACAATTCCAATTTTTTGGTTATAATCTATGTGAAAAGATAGGTAAGATTATAATATTTGAAAGTCATACAGGTGCAAGTGCTATTGAAAAGTTCCATTTATTGTTAAGACCTTTTTTTCATATTTTTGGATTAATAAATCTGATATATTTTATCCCTCAGATGTCAATGAGTGTGATACAAATAAGTCACTTTAATATTGTTGATATGGGATGTTAAATAACAACAAACCTTTTTAATTTCAGATATTGATGAGTGTGCAGTTGACAATGGAGGCTGTGCACACAATTGTAGCAATGAGATTGGTTCATACTACTGTACTTGTAATTCTGGCTTCATGTTGGAAGATGATAGCAAAGGATGCAAAGGTATGGCATTGCTTTATGATGTATCTTCTGCTAGAAAGTAATAAAAGATGACAGATATATTTGAATCATTGGAATAGTAGAAGATTCTGGGGTAACATATCTGACNTTAAAAATTTCGCTTTCAAAAGTAATAGCGTGTATGTTTTGTTGGGAAAGACAACTCATTGCTTAAAAGATCTGTGATTATAAAGTTCTTGTCATATGATATTTTATTCCTCAGATATCAATGAGTGTGATACAAATAATGGTGACTGTGAACAGAACTGTAACAATGAAGATGGAGGATACAATTGTTCATGTATTCCTGGATTCACTCTCATGGCTGACGGCAAAATGTGTGAAAGTAAGATAGGTTTGGTCTTGCAAATACATTATTGAATAAGTTGCTCTTATAATGTTCATTGCATTCTTAATTCGGTTGACATCTGTTGATAATCCATTTTTTTTTGTATTTTTTATTGTCAAGTGTTCAGTTGAATTATTTATTGAAGTTTATATTCAGAATGTGATGAACATGCTTAAACAAGATTAAGATATTAAAAAACATTTCTTTTTTAATGCGTGCTTCCAGATGATGATGACTGTCTTGGTGTCACGTGTCAAAATGGAGGCACATGTGAGGACAAAGTGTTGGGTTTCCATTGTAATTGTGTCCTTGGGTTTACTGGAATAAACTGTGAAACAGGTAAGTGTCATTTTCAGTTTGTTAGTCTGATATGAAACTCATGTAATTTTCTGCATTCTCATTTTGATAGAACTGCCAGTGAAAATATGAACCATTGTCTTCATTTTAAATCTTAGTAAGATTAAAGAATTTTCTATCAAGGCACCCAAATGTATGAACCCTTTATGCAAGTTTGTTAATATCTACTAGTAGGTATAAGTTTGTCCTAATGCTACAGTTGCGTATGATTTATTTTTACTAGATATTGATAACTGTGTGGATAATCCATGTCAAAATGGAGGAACGTGCATTGATGGTGTGAATTCCTACACCTGTACCTGTGCATCAGGATTTAAAGGAGATGACTGTGAAAAAGGTAACAGTCAGTTTGTAGAGAACATAGAGTCCATTTCTTGTCTAAAAAAATATGACCAAATTTCATCAGATGTGTGATTTGCAGGTTTTGTAATATAGGACACCTAATGTGAAATTATCAGATATTTTTGCAGGGCTGATATACCATATTACATACATATAGTAGTCAGTTTGAGAAAGACCGTCAAACTTGAGAGTGAAGGATGTGTGCTTAAAGATCTGTGTATTGACACAGTATTTGCCAATAGTTAATAAGTTTAGTATTTTCTCATAAATATTACCCTCTCTCTCTCTCTCTCTATGAACTATTTGCATAGTTAACTTGATTTTGGTTTGATAGTCATGTCACTTTAACATTGTTAAATGACATACCTTTTGACTTCAGATATTGATGAGTGTGCAGTTGACAATGGAGGCTGTGCACACAATTGTATCAATGAGATTGGTTCATACCGCTGTACTTGTAATACTGGCTTCATGTTGGAAGATGATGGCAAAGGATGCAAAGGTATGGCATTGGTTTATGAAATTAATAAAAGATATCATATGTATTTGAATCATTGGAATGGAAGCATATTATGGAGTGCATCTGACATTTCTTTATAATTTTAAAGCACACAATTTGTACCATATTTTATGTACATGTAAATGGTAGACCACTGATCTAATGAATGAATGTATGATGGCATTTCAGACATAGATGAATGTCTAAAGGACAATGGTGGCTGTAATCAGATATGTGTGAACAAAGTTGGCTCATATGAATGCCAGTGCAAGACAGGTTACAAGATGAAACCAGATCAGAAAACATGTGAAGGTAATTAGTTCAATACAAGCTTCTTTTCATATAAAGATCAGTATTGAATACAGTTTGAACAACCAGAAAATGCTTACTGTGATATAGACTTTGAATTGTTAGTAAAACTATGTTGGATGATAACCCCAAAATCAAGTTAACCAAATTGAATATTAACTTGATGTCAAAAATTTAAGCTTGTCAGTTGTATAGGGAATTTATATATTATGTGGATACATGTCATACCTCTTAATGATTCAGATGTGAATGAATGCCTTGACCAGAATGGAGGCTGTAATCAAAAGTGCCTGAACAATGACGGCAGCTATGAATGCCAATGTGAAGCAGGATACAGAATGACAGCAGATATGAAGACCTGTGAAGGTAACTAAATAAAAATAAATCTTGAAATGTTATTATTTCTGTAAAGATATTTGATAGACAAGAAAACATTTGAAATTACATTTAGATGTATGATTTAAATGATATATTTGTGTGTGTGTCAATTTATATTTGATAATGTTGTTTTTCATTTGTTGCTTTGATACCATTTTTCATATTTCAGACATAAATGAGTGTGATGACAACAATGGTGGTTGTAATCAGATATGTGAGAACAATCCTGGCTCCTATGATTGTAAATGCAACAAAGGATACAGAATGACAGAAGACATGAAAACTTGTAAAGGTATCACTACAATTCCAATTTTTTGGTTATAATCTATATGAAAAGATTGGTAAGATTATAATATTTGAAAGTCATACAGGTGCAAGTGCTATTGAAAAGTTCCATTTATTGTTAAGACCTTTTTTTTTCATATTTTTGGATTAATAAATCGGATATATTTTATCCCTCAGATGTCAATGAGTGTGATACAAATAAGTCACTTTAATATTGTTGATATGGGATGTTAAATAACAACAAACCTTTTTAATTTCAGATATTGATGAGTGTGCAGTTGACAATGGAGGCTGTGCACACAATTGTAGCAATGAGATTGGTTCATACTACTGTACTTGTAATTCTGGCTTCATGTTGGAAGATGATGGCAAAGGATGCAAAGGTATGGCATTGCTTTATGATGTATCTTCTGCTAGAAAGTAATAAAAGATGACAGATATATTTGAATCATTGGAATAGTAGAAGATTCTGGGGTAACATATCTGATACTTGCTTATAATTTTATAGCACACATTTTTGTACCACATTTCATGTACTTTTGAAAGGTGACCAGTGACCACTGATCTAATGAATGAGCTGTATTTTGGTGTTTCAGACATAGATGAATGTCTTGAAAACAATGGTGGTTGTAATCAGATATGTCTGAACAAAGCTGGCTCATATGAATGCCAGTGTACAAAAGGATACAAAATGAAACCAGATATGAAAACATGTGAAGGTAATATATAAAGTACAACCCACTTCATAAATAATAAGAACAGTATTAAACACAGTTTGAACAACCAAAATATGTTTACTGTGATATTGACTTTAAATTGTTACTTATCTGTGTTGGATGATAATCCCTTAAGTTCAAAGTGAATGTGGTTTAATGTAAAAATATTCAAACTTGTCAGCTGTGTTAAGTAATGATATAATGTGCATATACCATATACCTTTTTAAAAATTCAGACGTGGATGAATGCCTTGATCGGAATGGTGGCTGTAATCAAATATGCTTAAACAAAAATGGCAGCTATGAATGCCAGTGTGAAGCAGGACACAGAATGACAGCAGACATGAAGACTTGTGAAGGTAACTAATAACAATAAGTTTTGATTTTTTTTTTTTTTTTTTTTTGTAAAAAAAAATTGTGATTAACAAGGAAACATTCGAAATTACAATAACATTTAAATGTATAATATGAATTATGTGTGAGAGAATTAATATTTGATAATGGAGGGCATGCACTGATGATGTGAATATGTGCACCTGTACTTGTGTGCATCTGGTTATGAAGGAGATGACTAGACAAAAGATAAATAGTTTTTTATCGAAAATCCTTTTTTTATTAGTTTGTCATTTCAAAGTCAAGGGTAGGTGCCATAGCCCTGGTATGAGAGTAGATGTATTTATTGTGGAACAGTAAATTTTTACCAGTGAAGATATTTCCAGTAAAAATGTTAATAAGTTTTTGTTTGATGCATGTGTAGCAGAACTTTATCTTCCCCATGAATGGGTTCACAGAAGGCAATGTAACAGTAACCATTGTGATAATGTCAAAGATGTCTAGTGCATTTCTATACCAAATTCTTGTAAAATGTGACATTTGAATACTCAATGAATATTTTGACACAGTTTGAATTGACTCAGACATCAGGGTGGGTGTTTTCCTTACCAGTAGATCTATTTCAGCTGGCCATGCAAGCTCAAGTGACTTGTCTGTATTTAAAAAAAAAAAGATTTGTGCTGAATACACTGAAATTGAAAAAAATCTAAAAAGGGGATCATACTAGAAAATGCCTATATTTGAGTAGCAAAATGGTCAATCTTTAACAACTTAAACATTTGATTTAGTGAGGTGCGAGGAATTTTGAACAGATAAACAGTAGATTTTCTTGTTTCATTTTTCACTGTATTAACTATCATAGACCTGATGAACTTTAAATTTCAGACATTGATGAGTGTGCAGTTGACAATGGAGGCTGTGCACACAATTGTATCAATGAGATTGGTTCATACCAATGTACTTGTAAATTTGGCTTCATGTTGGAAGATGATGGCAAAGGGTGCAAAGGTATATTAGTGGATGTACTTTTTTATGATCCTTTTTTGTTACATATGTCCTTTATTTAGATTGTTTATGGTTGTACTTTACTCTTTTATAGACATATTATACTTAAAGTAAGCTTTTGTTGTTAAGATTTTTCTGCACTTTAAAACTCAAACTTATTATTGAAATAATAATTATTTTAATTTAACTTGTTACATATTGTTTTGATGTTTCAGACATAAATGAATGTCTTGACAACAATGGTGGTTGTAATCAGATATGTGTGAACCAAAATGGCTCATATGAATGCCAGTGCGAGGTTGGATACAAAATGATACCAGATATGAAGACATGTGAAGGTAAATTTGTCTCTGAAACTTGTACATCATGTCTTGAAAGGCTTCAGATTCTGCTCGGTAGCCTAGTTTTCATTGACAAACTTTTTCTACAGTTTTGCCCTTGATGCATTTAGATATTGTTCAGCATCAAGAAGACCCAGTAGGTCATAACATTTATATCACAAGTCAAAACTGAATATTTTAAAATGTGTATGTACAAGAGATTACTATTATTTCCTTTGCTACAGTTTTGATTTGGTTAAAAACCTCCCCCCTCTAGATGTGTGATAGTTGTCATACTATATCTCTGGAGAACAAATAAATTATTACATGTAGCTTGTTTCTTTTTACCACTTACATGTAGCATGCTTCTTCTTACCATTCACTGTAATAATTAATTAATTAATATGATGTTGTTCACTATTGGTAACATGTTTTATTTACTATTTTGTAAATATTTAGATGTGGACGAGTGCCTTGAAAATAATGGAGGTTGTCAGCATGATTGCATAAACCTACCTGGCAGCTATGAATGCAAGTGTAAAGTTGGATACAAAATGAAACCAGATCAGAAAAATTGTGAAGGTAATACTTTCATCTTTACATCTTCTACTTTAAAAGTCCATGCCTGCACAAATGAACGATTTAAGTTTTGATACAGGGCTTACAACCCTATGCTTTCTTTAAATTATTGATTAAAGAGGAAAGTCAGTGCTACACTTGCTCTGAAAAGGTTGTTAGTATTTTGTATTCCAGCTATCTTTCTTTCTATTACAGACATAGATGAGTGTTTTGACAAAAATGGCGGTTGTAATCAGATTTGTGTGAACCTAATTGGTTCCTATGAATGTCAATGCAATAACGGTTTCAAGATGGCTGCAGACATGAAAACTTGTGAAGGTAGGGCATTTCTTCAGCATTGAATTGAAATGAATATTGGCTATTAAAGTTTTTCAAAATTGCTTTAGACGATTAGAATTCATTAAAGACATTGGACAAAAATGCATTGGAGAGTCAAACTTCTATTTTTATTAATAAAAAAATATTTCAGATATTAATGAGTGTGGGGACAACACAGATGGCTGTGAGCATGATTGTGACAACACAGTAGGTTCCTATGTCTGTAGCTGCCGCGCAGGATACATGTTGAAGGAGGATCAACATGGCTGTCAAGGTGGGGGATCTTAAGACACAATTTTACACACATAATAATATAAAACAAAACTTTTAAGTTCAATATTTTGATTGCTATCTGTTGTGATTCAACAGGATTTCATTTACTGCTGCTCCTACTGCATGGTATGTTGTTTCTTAAGTTATTAAAATTCATATATATTCATCTTATATAAATGGAATAGGTCAGCTTGGGATATGTGTATTAAGTTAAAAGATCTATTCATTAAACTTTCCCAATTAAGTGTAATGTAATTGTGCCAGCATATGTTAGATTCAAATGGAACCTGATATCCAAAATGTTTTGGTTAAATTTTTGTGAAATTCTGATGAAGGAGAATTTATGAAAAATAGAATCAGCATACAATACTAGTCTTATGGGATATATAGTTTTGAAAAAAAGGAGGCCCTTAGAGTTGATGAAGACCAAAATTTAAGTCATGAAGATGCTTGTGCTTCCTTTTAAAAAAATTGACTTAACCTTTTAGAGCAGAAGTTAGCATTTACCAGTTTGATTTTAAAAACAACATTTTCATTTTGTCTTCTCCAGATATTAATGAATGTGATGTTAACAATGGTGGCTGTGCTCATTATTGCGAGAATTTCCCTGGGTCCTACAAGTGCAAGTGTAAATCTGGCTACATGCTGAAGGATGATGGACATGGCTGCAAAGGTATCACTTTGGTTTTTTTTTTCTTACATTTTAAACAAAAAAAAATTCAATTTTTTCTTTTTTGTTTAAAATTAATGGTAGTAATTAATCAGTCATTTTATTCTTATTGCAATTTACTAAACTTCAATCATCTAAAAAGTCATGTCACTTTGTTGGTCAAATGTCCAAACCAATACAAAGATAATTGGTAATTCAGATTTGCATCACATTACTGTAGTATACATCACATTACTGTTAAATGAATGACATTTTTTAAATGATATTTTTTCTTTTTTCCTTTTTTTAATTAAGATGTTGACGAATGCTTGGACAATAATGGAGGTTGTGAACAGATTTGTAACAACACGATAGGAAGTTATAAGTGCAGTTGCACATCTGGGTTTGTTCTCAACATGGATGGCAAGACCTGTGACGGTAAGATGAAATTCCGTACAACTTTTCTGTCTGTTACACTGAACTGAATGAAAGAGAAATGACTATTTGTAGAATGCTTAAAAAATTATAGATAAGCAGAATGTTCTTCAATCAAAGTTCTAGAAGTCTTAAGAGCACTTGGAAACCATGTTGTCTGTTTTCTTCTTTAGATATCAACGAGTGTTTGATGTACAATGGAGGCTGTGCTCAAAAATGCATCAATGAGATAGGCTCTTTCAAATGCAGCTGTAAAGATGGATACATGCTGGCAGATGATGGCCGTGGATGTAATGGTTAGTAGTTGATAAGACATGAAATAATGAATTGTGTTTAATTATCATCTTCATTGCATTTTTCAGAAGTTAATTTCATGATCATTAGATCTTGATGTGGGTTTATAAGGTGTGCCATAACTATTAATAACATGGAACACCAATTACTTTTAACCTGTTGTAAATTTAGTTCATATTTATTTAATATATACATTCTGATAAATCCAAATTCTTTAGCTCTGTTGCATTTTAATGCATTACACACATGGAGAACTTTTGTTTTTCATTTCATACATTTTTGTCATTTTTAATTCCAGACATAAATGAGTGTGATAACAATAATGGAGGCTGTGCCTTTGAATGTGAAAACCTACCTGGGTCATACAAATGTTTATGTGACTATGGATTCATGTTAACAGATGATGGTCATAATTGCATAGGTATGAACAGGGAAACTCTGTGATGGATGAGAGTAATTTACTTTCTCAAGTGATTTAGAATGAATATCATTTTATCTGATTTGCTTTTTTTGTGTTAAAGACTTTAATACTATTTTGTGAATAGTGCAATCAGTTAAGATAAATAATGTGTCGGTTAAAACTGTAATCAATGGATATTTTAAATAATGATGAAAAACTGTTTTACAGTTTGCTGCTGATTGTATAACAAATTAAATATTAAGGAATTTTGATCAAAATAACAGATTGATATTCCATTTAGTTATACGTATATAATAATATCTTCAATTACAAATCTAGATATTGATGAGTGCAGTGTGAACAATGGAGGCTGTGGCCAAAATTGTACAAATCTGCAAGGTTCCTACCAGTGCAGCTGCGAGAAAGGATATGAGCTCATGATAGACATGCATGGATGTAAAGGTAAAAAACTCAAATGGCATGTGTTGCAGGTCTGGATGTTGATGTATTTTCTTAAAATGGTATATATTTTTTAAAATGTCAGAATCCCCTTCTCCCCCCTTTTTCAGCCCCTCCCCTCAATTTGCTTATTAAATGTGTTGGTTCCTGAATTTTTAATAATTAAATATTTGTATAAAATGATGTTTATACGTGTTGCTAAATCTTAGTCAATTTATTGTCAAGTTTCCCCAAGGGAATTTCAGCAAAATTTGCAGCTCTTTTTATCCTTTACAAGCTTATGCAAATGTTACATTCACTTTTTCAAGACATAAATGAATGTGAAACTGACAATGGTGGTTGCGATCACGTCTGCACCAACACAGATGGTTCCTACACTTGTTCCTGCTTCCAAGGTTATCTTCTAAATGCTGACAAACACACATGTAATGGTAAGTGATTTCTCTTGCTCTCACAGGAGCTAATATGTAAACAGAAATGGGCTCAGAATTTAGAGATTATCAATTAATTTTTTGTAACCCAGGCTCCTGTCTGATTTTAAATGGGTAGTATCATGTGATTTTTAAGTAACAGTTGCATGAACGTCATTGAAACTTGATAGGAAATACTGTGCACAATTTACACAGGCATTTTCATGTACTTAACCATCATCTTCACATAGAGTTTTTTTTTGTATTTTTGATAGTTCATTTATAGGACATAAGTTGAACATCAAATGTATATTTTAAATTGTGCTCACCAGTTTATGCACTATAAATACTAGTAAATATATTTGAACTCTGTATTTCAGACATTCCTGAATGTGATGTTAATAATGGGGGATGCGCACATATTTGTGTAGAGATCCCTGGATCTTATGAATGTCAGTGCAATGATGGATTTATGTTGATGGATGACAAGCATGGTTGTGAGGGTATGTTTTGTTTCATTTGATTCAGTCACAGAAATTTAACTAGGTATTAGTAATTGTTCAATTATTAAGTACCTTTCACTGCTGACATTTTTAGATCCCCTGTAGAAACCCGTTTTTTATTTTTTTTTAATATAATTTAATACATATAGGCCCTGACTGGTATCTAGTCCGGATATATATTACATATCAATATTTTAGTCATGAATTAAAAAAATTATTTGACATCTATTTCCAGATATTAATGAATGTAAACATAACAATGGTGGCTGTGACCATGAGTGTGTCAACACAGAAGGTAGCTATTATTGCACATGTAATGATGGTTACATGGTGGACCCTAATGACAAACATAAGTGCATAGGTAAGACAGGCTAGTTGTAATATAATACAGTGCTTTGTTATATTGGCGCAGTATTATATTGGTGCAGTATTTAGAAGGCTAATTGCTATGGTGGGTGTATGTTTATTAAAGTTCCCTATATTCAAATTATTTGATTTGTGTAAGTGTTGCATGTAATTTTATTGTCAAAGATGATAGTTTACGTAATAGCACATTTTAAGAAGTTTTATGATCTCAAAATTTTGTATGCTTTCTTAACTCTAAATGTAAAATACTGTATTCCCCTAAAGGTAATTAATGTGTATTTTTCACTTTATTTTTCAAAGCTTGAAAGTGTGAAGGAACAGTAAACTATTTGAAGTAGATACACAGCTGATATTCTGTGTAACAAAAAATTCATTCCATGATGTTGCAAATCTGACTAAATTACTTTCTAGATATTCCTGAATGCCAGACCAATAATGGTGGCTGTGCACACATCTGCGTGGAGAAAGTTGGATCTTACGAATGTCAGTGCCATGCTGGTTATATGTTGCTGGATGATGGGCACGGGTGTAGAGGTAAGATATTTCATTCAGTTCCACATACAAAATATGATTGCAGTTTGATTTCTTGCAATTTTGACAAATGAGAATTAAGTGATAAAAGATTTAACACAGCGTAATGATTCAAATATTTTAACCTATTTAAACATTATTTGTATTAAAGAAAGAAGACATGATATCTGATGATCTGAAGTTTTATTTTTGCAACTTTCACTTATTATGTAGTGATAATTACAATGTAACAAAGCAAATGAGCCTTTTTCAATTATTTCAAAACCGATATTAGTCGAATACATTCAATGATATTTTTAAAATCAGACATAGACGAGTGTGCAGAAGGCACAGATGGATGTGAACATTACTGTCATAACACAGAAGGGTCGTACACCTGTAGCTGCAAAGATGGATACAAGCTGAAGGATGATGGACATTCTTGTGAAGGTAACATTATGAACATTTCTATCATATTTCAAACAGGTTGTATAATTGGTGCTTATAAATTAGTAAAAGGAAAGGTTAGGCTAATTTTTATTTACATTATTAATCAGATGTACTGGTCTTACATATAAAATAGGTATGTTTTTGTGTGTTTAATTTATTCATTTATTAATAAGTATTGGAGAAATTCAGGTTTTTTCGGAAATATTACATTTTCTTCTATACACTAAGAAAAAGAAACACAAGCAAATTGAATCATGCAGCTTTATCAACAATGAACACTTGCAACACCAACTATTTTCTCAAACATTACTTTTTTCTTTGAACTCCGAAGTTCTTGTTATTTTGTACAGAAATTGTGCCCATCTGTCACTGCCCTGACCATACAGGAGAGGCCGGCTGGCAGGCGGTCAGCTCGCTGGACCTTGATGCTGGATGTATGACATATAGGGAGAATGAACCAATGCGTCGCAGTAAGGCTGTAAAGTTTGCCAAAAACTTAGATGGAAGTGGTTCTCTCCCTCAGCCATCCTTGGTGTCATTTAGTTCGCTGAAGGATCTGGCTGTTATTGAGAAGTGGCTCCAAGGTGTAGGTGAGTAGAGTTGACACCATTTGTAATCATTGGGAAGGAAATAAAAGGTGGAAAAGTTTGAAGATTTGAGAGGCTTATTAAAACTTTCAGTGTGAATAACTGTTTTGAGTAATTCTGTGAAGAAGATAGTGGCATGCTCTATTCTTTTATCTTACATGTTTATTTCTACAGATGTGATGTACTTGGGTTTTTGTCTGAAAAACAGTACATTTTTCATAGCTGGGTTACCAATAAATCTGGTTTTCCAATCTAAGGAGTAACAATCACTTCACGGAATGTGGATATTTAAAGTAATGCCATAGCTATTTAAAGAATTCTCAGCTCTAATTTCTGTAGTATCAGTATGATAACAATATCTTCAAGATGATGAATAATTTTACATTCTTTCTAGATTACATACCCAACCCACCACGCTTTACAACATGCAAATCATTCTGGACTTGTGGGTCAGTGAAGATGGTCAACAGTTCAGAGATTCACATTGTTTGGGATTGTAACGGAGGTGATGATGTTTTCGTTATTGACCGTGACAGTCCTTTGGTCAAGGGTTGTGTAAAAGAGGGCTACTGTGTATTCTTAGACTATTATGGAAGTGAAGATCCTATTGATCCTGACACTAGCACCCATAAGGTTTCTCTTCGTTTTGGTAGCTGTTGGACCAAGAAGCTTCCTCTTGCCATGAAGACATGTCTAGGAGGTATGTTACCAAAACAGATCACAATGCCTGAAAATGTAGTTTTATTGTATAAGAAAAAAAGAGAAAAATTCTATGAAGACAAGAGTCTTGGTTTAAAGAAATTTATTTGAAAATGGATTATTGCTAAGGGTGAAAAGGAGCACTTCTCTCTCTATCAAAGTGGAAAATAATTGTCAACTAACTTAAATGACTTAATTTTTATTAATTGTTAAATAATTGATGTTTAATTATGAGACTTTGTTTTTGAAAAGATTTTGCAAATGGTCAGGGATGAGTATCTTTGCGTTTTTAATAATCTTAATATCTTGATATTTTTGATTTATGAAATTAACAAAAAATATTTCAGACTTTAGACCTTGTGACAATAACAATGGCGGCTGTGAACACATCTGCGAGATGTCACCAGAGCGCACATGTAGTTGCCATGATGGCTACGTCCTGAACAGTGATGGCTACTCTTGTGATCGTAAGATAACCTTTCACCTCTTCTTTGTCTTAGAAAAATAATTATTTCCTTTTATATATATCATCTCTGTAACATAAATTAACTTCAAAACAGGGATCAGATAAAAAAAATTAATTCCAATTCCTCAATTCTTTCTTCATGTTGAAGTGCCCTGTTAAGTATTATAAAAGTTGCTTTCATATTGCTTTGAATTGTGTTAGAGGCGAAACTGAGTATTGTGGTGTACTTCTTGTGGGAGTTTCGACTGTTTTAATGCTTCCAAGGACCAGATAAGTTGACAGAGAACATTATTGCCCTTGGATTCACTTCCTGTCTTGTTCTTCCAGCACTGCCACCAACCACCCTACCTCCAACCACCGAAGAGCCAACCACACCACCTCCCCCTAGTAACTGCTCCTGTGCTGACCCAACTGGAAAAGGACACTGGTCTCCAGTGTTGACCTCTTATCAAGCAGGAGGCTGTCTTTCACTACAACCCACCAATTTTGACGCAGCCAGTGCCGAGAAGTACTGCAGGTATCTTGATGGGGAAGACTCCATGAAACTCCATCTTGTGAGATTCTATACCAAAACTGACTGGGATAATATTGAGAAATGGTTGCAGAGCTTTGGTAAGTTTTTTCAAAACAATGTTTTAGCACAATATTTAAGATGTCAATAAATGTGGTATATATTTTAAATTTTTTAATTAAGAAAAGATTTCATTTGATAGGGTAATGACTTGTCCATAGTTTGATATTATTAATGATTTTAAAAAAGACAATTTTATATGGCAGGTAAATCCCTGGTAGGATGACTTTAATTATATATGTTATAAGCAATTAACATCATCACAATTTTCTTATCAATAAATATTTGTGTATTTGCAATCAATTCCTAACATTTGGATCATTGTTTTTGCAGGTTTCACAGAATCTAGGATATACTGGACTGGAGGCAAAGTTAAATATATATGTGGTAGCAAAATCATGATACAGTGGAACTCTGATGGTAAGCTGATAAAAATTATACTGGCTGAGAGTTAAACTTGTCGGATCCCAATTCATGCAGAACATCAGCAATGTACTTGAAGGTACAAATGACCTTAAATTGTAAGGGCTTTAATCCAAGGTGGTTTCTTGACTGTTGCATTTTTTTTTCATGCAGCAATCTTGAGATATTAAGAAAAACAGAAATGTGTCATCTGGCGTCATCACATAAGCATGAAATTTAACAATTTGCAATTCATCTAGCAAGACTTCAAGCATTTTGTTTAGATTAAAGACAGACAAGTCAAATTTTTTTCTAATGTACTCTCTCTTCACTGTAGGCTATAAAGATATCCTGTGGATTGATCGCCAGGATCCAAACAACCCATTCAAGGTGCAGGGCAGTGCCAAAGTGAACTACTGCGTCCAGCTACACTATAAGGGAAGTACAGAACCCATAGACCCCAACAGCCAGTCTCACAAGATAGTCCTGCAGTTTGCTACCTGCAAGGCCAACAAGATGCCATTGTGCCAGAAGAATTGTGATGGAGGTTGGTATTAATATTTTTATTTGTAACTTGAGTTTTATCGTGAAAAAAGCTTATTATAGTATACTTGTATTTTTTTAGTCCTAGTCAGGCATTGATACTATCTGTTACTGTTAATTCCAAAGTCAAAATCAACAAGAACATTAAAAAAATTAAATACATACATATTTATTAGATTAATAACACATTTTGATACTATTTTTCAGCCTTGAGCAGCACACCATGTGTTTGTAGGGCAGCTGCAAACATGGACTACACCACCTATGATCAGAGCAACATCCACTTTGATGGCACCTGCAGATACCTGCTGTCTGGGTACTGCCCTGCAGGCGATCCCAGCCTTCCAGGATTCAAAGTAGATATTGATCACAAAGATGGAAGTTCCACTGCTCGCTTCGTGGATGTGACCATTGACAGTCACGTTGTTAGGCTTGGACCAGGGCTTGCCATTCAGGTAATGATGTTAAGGCCAGACATGAGCTTTTTTGGCTGAAATGCAGAATCCTGCGTTTTTAAAATTTATATTTTTTGGGGACCTAAAGCGGCCCTAGACCCCTGCCTGGTTAGGTGTTGGGTTCCATGATAAATGTTTTTTTTTCTTTTTTTTGAAACCGTAAAACATTTGATTTTGAAATACCTTCTTTAAGTATAGATTGCAGTCACCGCTGCCAGCTAGTCTTCTGCTTTATGTATCACTATACAACTCAAACGCACTTTACCATTTGAGCATTTTTAAATCCCTTTAGGTGGGAGTTGTTTTTTAAAAATCTTATTATCATTTTAATTTAATTTACTAGCTGAATGGAGAAAGCATTTGCGCACCGATGAACATTGGAAATAAGATACGCATTGGCATGCTTCCAAATTACAACACCTATGTGGCAACCAACTTTGGGCTGCGAGTTACTTTTGACAATAACCATGTTACAGTCCGAGCTCCTAGCAGCTACAAGGATGAGATGTGTGGAATATGTGGCAGTTGTAATGACAACGCTATTGATGACTACACAACTGCTAGTGGTCAAGATGTTTCCTCCCTTGATCCAGAAGAGCGTGACAATGAGATTGGTATCAGTTACCAAATTGAAGGTGGAAGCCAAGAGTGAGTTTTTATTTAGCATTTAAAAGATATGCTTGCTGCATGCTTACATTTGTCCTATTTTCAAAGTTGAGCAATGGTTTTAAAATTTTTGTAATATATTTTTTAAGGTAAGGATAAAAAGCGGGACTATTCAGAACAACCAGTTGTGCCGTAACACCTTGAATAATACAAGGTGATACCTTTTTGGGGTTAGAACATAAAAATGTACATAATAAATTTCATTGAAGTCCACAACATTGTTCCTTAGTGTACTTTCATATACATGTATATTGCCCATCAGGTCAAAGCACCATCCATTTACTCACAGTTTATTATTCACTTTTTATTAGGTGTACTAATGGAACAACAAATGTTGACACACCTTGCTCTGTGGATGACTTGGTGAAAGCAAACAGCATCAATTTCTGTGGCCTATTGAACAGTCCTGATGGAGCATTTGCAGAATGTATAGCATCAGGCAGAGTCCAGTCCACACAGGATAGGTTGGATTCTTGTGTGAGAGATGTGTGTTCTCTTAGTGTGAAGTCATGGAAGAAAGCAAAGGAATCGGCTTGCAGTGTTCTTGAAGAGTTTGCCACTGAGTGTAGACAAGCTGGAGTCGGTACAGGAGATTGGAGAGCTGCCTCTGGCTGCTGTGAGTGACAAGAAATCAGTATAGAACTTCATGTTTTGTTACAAAGAAATTTATGTTGGCCATTTTCAAAACAAAGTGATTATTCCATTTTTTCAACATAAAGTTATTTTCATCACATAAGCACACAGCCATATATCCTAATACCTAATCAATATTGCTTCCGATCTTTATGAGCATGTATTTCAAAGTACATTCACATAACCTTTCTTTTATCCCAAAACAACATGGCCCAAAAACATAATCCATGTGCACATTCAACAGTAATGCTGAACATGTGAAATGTTTCTTCCTATAGTAATGGAGTGTGGCGAGCATAGCCACTACCTGCCAGTAGGGTCAGCCTGCCCGGCCACCTGTTCAGACTTGTACGCAGCAGAGAAGTGTACGGAGCCACCAGTGGAGGGATGTTTCTGTGACCCAGGCTATGTGTTCAGTGACTCCCAGTGTGTGCCAAAGGAAGAGTGTGGCTGTCTGAACATGGGAAGATACCATGAGGTGAGTGTAGATATTAAATATTATTATTATTATTATTATGAGATAAATTGAATTTTACAGATGATGTGCTCAGATATTTTGATAGGGCAGTTAACTTTTTTATCAAGCTTATTTTAGTTGACTTTGGTCAGGAGACATGATTATGGTTCACATAATACTGTAATTTTTCCATTGTTTTGCATGTATGAAAAACAAGAAACTTGTACTAATTGCTGTTGAAAAAAAATAGCTCTTACAAAGGTTAAAGGTATTAGATTTAGTACAATTAAAGCATTCTGTCACATATTTAAGGGGTTTTAAACTGCAACGGAGATTGAAGCCTGAAAATTTGTAACATGCAACCTTCAACCATGCACAAGTGATTGAATTATTATTATTTTTTTTAAAATCATATCTCAGATTGGAGAAGTTTGGCTAAGCTATGACTGTTCAAAGATATACGAGTGTAACTCCACTGGAAACATTGTGACCACTTACAAGAACTGCAGTCAGTACGCCAGCTGCAAGAAGATAGAAGGAGAGCGCCACTGTATCTGCAGACCACCTTATGTTGGAGATGGATATACATGTGAAGGTACCAAGGAGATTGGTTGTTACTCATTTTCAGTCCATAGATTTATTTGATCAGAAATTTTGACTGAATTACTGGCAAAGCACTGTTTTGCTACTTCAGACTTGATATTTATTCATATATGTCAGATGCTCAAAGAAAATGTATCTTGAAGTTTCTGGAATGGTGTATCAGAATGACATGACAAAATATCCAAAAAAATGTAATATATATATATAAGAAAAAGTTGAATTTTATTTTATGAAAACAGTTTGGTAAGTAATTTTCAAAGGCTTTTACCAGTTGTTATACATTTTCTTTTGATTTAATTTTTGAGATTTGGAATTAAGGTTACAAAATAAAAAAAAAAAAAGAATGCTCAGATTCAATTTATTTGTTCATACATTAAATATAAAATCTTAATTCTTAGTTGAAGATGTCTGTGCTGGTAAGGTATGTAATAATGGTGGACAGTGTAAGGAAAAGGACGGAATAGCTGTCTGTGTCTGCCCAAGAGGCTTCACGGGACTCTCATGCGAGCAGAGTAAGTATATTTTTAGATATCTTTTCATTTAATTTTTCCTTTGTTTTACTGTTGTCTTATGGTAAATCACTTCATTTTGCAGTTTTCATGATTAATATTAGTTTGACCAGCCTGAAATGATGCGTGCCTGTTTTGTGTCACATTTTTTGCCCCTACTGGTTTATTTTAGCAGCTGGCAGATCATTTCAAATAACTATTATAAAATTCAAATGTTTAAGTGATATACAAAGGTTGTTTTTTACCATGGGGAATTTAGAAAAAATTACCTTTCTTGACTGAATTTTTTTAAATATAATTACAATGGCATTTTTTAGATATTGATGAGTGTGTCGGAGTTGTATGCTATAATGGCGGAAGATGCATTGATAAAGTGAATGACTATTATTGCAAGTGTGCATCAGGATACAGTGGTAGACACTGTGAGATATGTAAGTTAACCAGGCAGACATTGATAAATCATTATTTTCTACGACTTAGTTATATTTTCTCTCTTTGCATTTAAATCTACTGGGAAGTGTATGTTTGATCAGTTGTTGCTCAACTCGTCCAAAGATTGGGTTTATTTTGTTCTCTTACTCTTCAGCTTTTCTTTTCTTGTGCCTTAATTCTGTTGTTCATTGTTGTATAGGCTTTTTAGCTGAATTTATTTATGATCCAAGTTTCTGTACATATTCCTATAGGTTTCCAGCATAAAATAACAGAAACATGATCTCCTAGAATTCAAATGTAATATGCAAAACTGAATTTCTTAAAAAAGAGCAGTGCTTTGTTAATCATAATAAACAACGACTAATTTTACAGCGAACAACTTTTTATCTTTTATAAACCACATCTTCCTGATTATTTTACAGCTACTGTGTCCTCTGATGCTCCCTGCCAATGCCACGTCTTCGGAGATCCCCATATTACAAGTCACGACGGCCAAACCATTCATTTCCATGGCACATGTACATATATGCTGTCCAGCTTCAGGCCTTGGGAAGGATGTGAGCCAGTATTGAAGAGCTTTAGGGTAAAAGGAAAGAATACAGCTGAGGGCAAGGATGGAGAGGGATCCACCACAGATGTGATCACAGTGGAAGTTTATAGCTACATTATCCAAATCAACAGGGAAGGACAAGTTACTGTGAGTTGATATATACATATTCTCTATATAAAGATCTGAATCTTGTGCACTACTATACATATAGATTGCAAACTTGCACAGAACAGATATCAATGTGAATTCCCATGATAGGAAAATGAAAAGTTTGCAGCTATATTGCAGCAAATTTGCTGCAACCAGTTTGCAGTTGGCAAGAAAAATTTTTATTGCTGCTAAGCAAGTTTGCAAGAAAGATTTTATGTTCTATCAGATTTGCAGCCAGCATATTTGCAAAAATATCTTATGTTTGCAGTAAGATTGCAAGAAAACATTCATGTTATTGCAAATTTGCAGGGAATGCAGTAAATTTGCAATAATTTTGACTCTGAGACTCACGCAATCATTTTCATTAATTTTTAAGTATTTGTATTAGGAGGGTGTATGAAATAATTCATTAGGCAATATTTGAACTGTGTCAAGAATACATGTATAATGGAATTTTTGATAATTAGTGTGTTAGATGTATAAATGTTATTCTTTTAAAAAACTCCTGTGTATAAGTTTAGAGAGTTATGTTATGTTATTCATGTTTCAGGTAAATGGACACTCTGTCAGAGTTCCCCTGAAGATTAGAGGCAGGGTGAAAATTGAATACTGTGGAAGGAAAACTGTCAAAGTTTCAACTGATTTTGGATTGGTTGTCAGGTTTGGCTACGATGAAAAGGCCTTCATCAAGGTACCAGCGGTATACCGTGGCTATTTACGTGGTATCTGTGGAAATTGCAATGGTGACCATAGCGATGATTACACGCTTAGAAATGGCACTGATGTGAGCAATGTGCAGCCAGATTATCTTCGCGACAACCTTCTTGGGCAGAGCTTTGAAGTTGAAGATTACACAGGAAGCTCCAGGTATAACTCAATTTTTGCTTTAATTTCAAAAAATATAAAGCCCATTAATTTTATCAGGTATATTTGTGTTATGGTTTAGCTGCATTTGGATTGACATAACATTTTTTTTTTAATCGAACTTAATGGAACCTTTATTGCAACTAATCCCTATTTAAAGCGATCACCGTAATAAGTGGTGGTTGCATTGACTAAAGTGTGATCACTTAACGGTATCAAGAACCTCTTGAAAATTCTGTAAACTTGATTTTACTGTCACATCATTACACCCAGCACATACAACATATTCTGATCATCCATATTCACATATCCACACAATGCAATCAAACTATATATGGGCTCTACACTATAATTTAGCTTTACACTAAATTATAGATGCAAAGAGAATACATTGATTTATAAAACTTTAATTTGTTGAGGATAAAAACATGGTAAATACAAAATCTATCCTCCCCACAAGGCAAGTAAAAGTACACAAACAACTATTAAATAACTATTAAATTTCGTATAAAAATATTGGTCAGTTTTGAATGACATATATTTGTGCATGCCTACTCAGTTAAGCTAGTGACATGCAACTAATGTAGACAGCCTAAATTATACTGTACACGGTTCTGAAGAAAATGTAAAATAAGAAATGTAAATATTACAAAGAATGTATGCACAAAGTAAAAAATGACCCAAACCGTATACCTATACAATGAGACAAGGTGTGTATAGAAGTTATATATAAGAGTGTAAATTTTTCTTTTGTATCTCATATATAATGTTTCCATATGTCAAGTAAGTATTAGATGATGAAACTTGCAGTGACTGATGCAACAATAGAACAAAATGCAAATAGAACTAAACTTCCACTCTGTCATCAATATAGATCAAGGATATCCTCTCTTATTTTATCAGATGCACCTCAAGACCTGTCAGCGACTCGTGCACCGATAAAAAGAGAGATATATACTCCAAGAAACACTTCTGTGGCTTGATCAAGAAGTCATCGGGTCCTTTCAAAGCCTGTATTAAGAGTGGTAAAATTGATGTAGAAGGTCTTTATCAGGCCTGTTTACAAGATGCCTGTTCGAAGTATCCTTCCCATAAAGTTGCCAAGAAGGCTGCATGTGCTGTCTTAGAAGATATGGTCTTGCGGTGCGATAATGCAGGCTACCCTATCAAAAAATGGAGAAAAAAATGCAAATGCAGTAAGTTGATTTGAAAATTCCATAAGATTACATCAAAAGCTAAATATACTATAATAAAGAAAGTAATGAACAACTATTAAGCTTGTTGCATTTTAAAAGTAGTGTTTTAAGTAGGTCAAATAAATCAGTTGAATAGTGTATCATTTATTCATATCACAAACACTTGTGTATGGTGCATACACATATGGTCACACACACACTTAACCCTTGTTATTTCTTTTTTTAAATAACCTTGTTAAACTTATGTTAAATAATTCCTTTAGCAATATCATGCGGTGACAAACAGTACTATTATGAATCTGCCCCTGCTCGTGCTATCCAATGTGGTGCCTCCGAAGTTCCCGAAGATCGTCTGCACTCTGCAGGCTGCTACTGTAAGCCTGGCTATGTATTTTATGGAGACAAATGTGTCAAGCAGAAGAAGTGTCCTTATGTTTGCAGAGACAGATATGGTAACATGCATAACGTACGTATTACTTTATAATTTTTTTTTTTGCTCGAGGCTTATACAATCTTGAAATCAGTTGAATTGTGGCCTTGAAACATACTTAAAATTGCTATTTGCCTTGAAAAGGGCTTGCATTCCATCATTTTTGTCACAGAAAAGTACATGAATTTTATTACAAAACAATTTGTCAAAAAGATCATTTTATATCTTGTAGTTTTAAAGTTGGATATCGATAAAAATTTGCAGAAGGGGAGAATACACTTTTTGGCCATTATTCTTTCGTGTAACACATCAATGTGTAAAAATATAAAGTGTTTATGAAATAATAATTACCTTTTTTCCTTTGGTTTGTGCACTTATAAAACAGTACATTGCCTTCATTTGCATTCAAAAAGTCCTTGCAAAGTATGTGAATCAGCGCCCCATGTGTCTTTGAAAGTCCTTTAATTTGTTCTTAATGTTCTTCTATGAACTTTGCAGATTCATCGTTAACTCTCCTAAATCTCCAGTCAGATTTTACAAAAATCAAGTGATAACAAGGTTCCATCAATTTACCTGAAATGGCTGATAAAAGTCATAGTTTGATTGAGAAATAGTATAAGTATTTATGCAAGTAACTCTCTGGCATTTTAAATCATTGGAATGATAATAATGAATGGTGATTTTCTTAATGATAGGATGGTGATTCCTGGTCTGACCAAAATTGCACTTTGAGGTTTACATGTGGAAAGCTCAAGGATAAACCATGGATTTTTAAGAAGAATATCAGTTGCAGCCATGAGTTTGAAGTTTGCAGTGAGGTGGATGGCGTAAGAGACTGTCGCTGCCAACCTGGAAAGATATGCAAACGTAAGTTTAGTATAAATGTTCCTCTTCTTTGGATATTCCAGTGATAAATGTCTAGTAATATTGGAACGAGGAAACTGATCAGATCTATACAGATTTTGACTCCTGCTATATTATTATTTTATCTTTAATTTATCGAATTTTATGATGCCTGTCATTTTTATTTCAGCAATTTCAGCAACCTTTACTGTTCCCGAGACGCCTTGCCTGTGCAATCAAACGAATCCCGAGGTCTCCAATCTCACTGTAACCTACAGCACAGGAACACCAAAGAGTTTGAAGAGTGCTTTACAAGTCATCAGTCAAATTAAGCAGAAATGGTCTAAGCTTTGCAAACCGGTGTCAAAGGGTGAAAGCAAGTATTCCAAGCCTTCCAAGGACTGGTATGATGTTAGTCAGTATGGGCAATATATAAAAGGTCCAAAAGCATCAAAGTCTTCAAGGTACTATGCCCCACGCCGCAGCATGTCATCGAAGAAATCACCCCTTGATGATAGGGATATGGATTGCAAGTGTTCTGGTGGCTCCAAGACAAGTGCCTATAGCAGGTTCTGGTACTTGCATACTGGGTCTTCAAACCCTTGGTATAGAAAGTACAAACCAGCAGCTTAATCTGGAAGTAAAAAGAAAAAACAGCCATAAGTCCATGCATTAAAATCATGTTGAAGTCTCTTTTTGGAAATTAGAAAAATGACAATTGCAATTATCAGAGAAGGCGCAATTAACTTTGAGTGTGCATTTTTTATGAACTGATACTTCCATGTGAACAAAAACTCTGAAAAGATTTCCACATTTTGTATTTTTGGCAATAATGAGAAATAAATGAACATTCATTGATTAATTATTATTATTATTAATTTTTGTTTATTTATTTATTATTTTTTTCTATTTTTTGTCTATTTCTACTTGAGGGTGCTTACCCAAATGTGGCAGATTTCCCAAGTTTTGGGGTAAAAGCACAATGTTGTTATTTTGGGTCTTTATGAGGTAATGTGATTTTGTCAGCATATTAGTTAAATGAACAACTTTGTCTGGATGCCCCACTCCTGCCTCAAATGAGATTTTAAAAGCAAACATCAATATCTATAAAGACGGGTTTTAATGCTTATTTTGAACACATTTTACATAAATCTGATGATTTGGGCTGATTTTGATAGCTCCAGAAATGACAATTTCTAACGACCTTAGTTAATTTCAGCGAATCAAGTGCAAGTCAAGACCATTTTGACAGGTACTTGGCTGTAAAACATCATTTAAAGCCAATCCAGTACTTGTGATAAGAGGCTGTCAGAACGTCACCTTTTTCTTGGCATCTAATAATTTTAATAATAATAATAATAAAAATATTTATTTATAGTCTAAAATCCATATATATAATGTTCAGTTGACTTTACATGGGTAAAATGAACAGAATCAGATGACTAAAATAAATGAAAAGGTAGTTAAAATAATAAGATAATGAACTAAAGATGTGAACTAAAATGTAATTGAATTGATAATATATCAAAAATAAACTGTACAGTGTTAAAGACAACAGCCAGTCAAATCAATTGTAAAACTTTTTGAAGATATAAGTTTTTAATTCTCTTTTAAAATTGACCTTAGACTCTATTGTTTTCTAATAAATTGGGAGATCGCTTCACTCAATTGGCCCATAGACCTGCAGAGCAACATCACCGTACGCTCTTAATCTAGAATTACAACGCGTTAATAAAAGCTGATCGAATGGTCTTCAAGCACGTTTTGGCACATAGCGTTGAACTAGTTTTTGTAAATAGGGGGGTGCTGATTGGTAAAAAATTGCATGCATTAAAGTTAAAATTTTGAATAAAATGCGTGCTCTGACTGTGAGCCAGTGTAACTGCTTTAAAATGGGTGTGATATGTTCCTCCCTGGCTCTTCGGGTTAAAAGACGTGCTGAAATATTCTGAATTCGCTGCAGTTTTTTTATTCGTTCGTCGGTACAGCCATAGAGTAAAGAGTTGCAGTAGTCTTAACGAGAGGTGATCATAGCATGAACAACTGTTGCCGCAGAAGATTGATCCAGGTAGTTTCTAATAGCACCAATGTTTCTAATGTTAAAAATACATGATTGAGTGATATTTGATATTTGTCTATCCATGGAGAGAGTGGAGTCAAAGTAGACATGCACCCAGGTTTTTCACGTGTGATAATGGGTTCACAACACTGGTGCCTACTGGTAATTCAAGTTGTAGATTTAGAGCAAGTTGCTTGTTATGTGGCTGCGTGATTAATAAAAACTCCGTCTTTCCGTCGTTTATTTTCAGTTTGTTGTTGATGAGCCAGGCGCGAATATCAGCCACACAGTTGGTAATTTGATCCATAGATGGTTTAGGATTTTGTATGTCACAGCAGGTATAGATCTGAGTATCATCAGCATACATGTGGTATCCAAGTTTGTGATGACGTAAGATGGCACCGAGTGGCAGGGTATAAATGCAAAACAAAAGTGACCCAAGGACACTGCCTTGAGGCACCCTAAAAACAAGTTGTGAAAGATCGGACAGAAAGTCATTTACTGAAATTTGCTGTGACCTCCCACTGAGGTATGATCGAAGAAACGCAATGGCTTTATCCCTGACACCAACACTATCCTCAAGGAAAAGTTAATAATGTACTGTGATCAACGGTATCGAAGGCGGCTGAAAGGTCTAGTAATATAAGTAGCATAGCAGATTTGGGGTTGTTGTCACTGATTAGTGCCTACCCCGGTGTAATAGGTGAATAAGTGTGATCAAATGTGTGGAATTTCATGTCAGATGGACACATAAACGTCTAAAAATTGTCACAATATTTTAAAAAGGATACATCTTTGCACAGCAGTCGTGGATCGGTACGGTTCAGTTGTCAGTTGCGAACTACTTCCTGGTTTTCACAAGGTCCTTCAAAGACTAAAACGTCGTTATAATTGCAGCACATACCATAAAACACACAAAAATACTTAGATATGGGCATAACAGATTGCATACATGCAAAAAATCCACATGACAACGATTAATAGCCTCCCGGCAATTCTTTTCCCTTGACGCTCTTTGTCGCGCTGGCGGTTGATGCAGCATATATTTCAAAACAAATTGACTGCAAATTAGGCACGATTTTTCACCCTTAACACCCGTGACACGTTTTCATACCATGCTTCTATTATTTCTACAAGTATTCTCTCCTCCAAATGCATGAAGATAAATTGTTGACTTACCGTGTTGTTACAAAAACTGCTTTTTTTCTCCGAGTCCACGTCCACGTTCACCTCAAGCTAAAAATGACCACTCAGCTTGGCGTCAAATTGCACAAGTTCTTCTTTATTTGTTGATTTATTTTACTTAAAGTATGTTTTGAACAGAAGATAGCAAACACGCCATAATTTTTTCTTAACACGCAACTCAATTCGTTAAAGAAAAAATTATAATTGCAGCACATACCATAAAACACACAAAAATACTTAGATATGGGCATAACAGATTGCATGTATGGCTGTTTAGATGTAGGGGGTAGAGGCACTATTTCAATGCAGTCGAAGGCAAAAATCGAAAGGAGGTCGATGGCATTTAGTATTACATGGTCCATTTCTCAGTAAAGAATACTAAATAAAAAAATTCTTCATACTTCAGGATGGCTCACTGCCGTTTTCGTCCACACGTAGGCAACCAGTAATTCGGACTCTTGCGCTACTAGCGATAATGTAAACACACCTTGAATGCCCATTTATAAATTTAATTTTCTAGTTAAACTTAACAATGTGTATTAATCTTGTGTGAAAAAAAAGCATTCCACTGTGATTTGCGACCGCGTCCATGTGCACCAATGCAGGCCTATTCCATTTATGGAGATGGTCACAGAATCAGCAAAATGGAAACGCAACTGGTGCAAGTTTCGAAATAAAATGTTTGCCAAATGTTTATAATATCTAGAGCTTTTGTTGTTCAAAACATGTTTGAATAAAAGCTAGGAAAAACGAAAAAAAAAAAAAAAAACAGTAGGAAACATGCTGGTAGGCAGTAAGTGAAAGCCTGGTCCGAACACTGAATTTCTATCTGAACTGGCTCAGCCGAATTGGACTGAGTAACCATGTATTTTTCACACCCCCTAATTTCATTTCCACAACGATCCGTGTATGAGGTTAAAAAGCAATAACATACTTGTGTGACAGGACAAAATGCTTTGCTTATTACGCACGCTTTATCTTATCAAATGAAGCGTGCATTTTAAAAACCATGAAAACTAGAGGATCAGAGAGGCGATACCGCATGATGTCGGGGACATTTAATGATTCATAGACAATGTTAGTAACTTCAAGTAAATGGAGCAGTTAAATTGGTAACGAAAACGTCAAGGGGGGGGGTCGCTTAGGAGGGAGATAGAGAGGTTTTTGCAAACGCAGCCAGAAAGGCTGGAAAACCCGTGGAGAGTAATCAAAGAACACTTTCTTTTTTATCTGCGAATGAATCCGAGCGCCTTAAATCGGAATTGGAGGTTTTACGTCAAGCATCGTTCGAGACGTTGCTAGAATTTAATAGAAGGTTTAGGGAGGCGGCAACCAATTGACCTCGGTGGACACAAATTAATTAGATAACTGGCATTTGTGTCATCGGTTGCGCATTTAAGCTTTAAACTTAAGTTTTATGAATATATTAACGTGTAGGGCCAGACAGTAATCAGTGTTACGCCGACGACCACCACCTGATCTATTGAATTAAACGCGTGGAGTAGTAACGAACCCTTAGAAATAATTTGAGAAATAAGCAAACCTGACTTTATCGAGTGTACGGGAGTTCGATTTTCTCAAAAATAAAAATTTACATTATATTTTGAAAATTCAGTCGGGGGGGGGGGGGGGGGGGGGAGGGAGGGGGGAGGGGGAGGGCCGACTGACACTAACCTTTTGACTGACACTAATCTTTTGACTTGAACCACCTTAACTGCGTCACGTCCAGCTCGATGTAGCGAGTCAATAGAAATATAATTTCAATCGGTTGACGAGAGAAATTAAAGTGAAATTAATTTCTCTCTGTTTATGACACGCCAGAAGAGGGCGCGATTGGTGTAGCGGAGTTCTCGTGTCATTTAGGCGATTGACACGGTACTGTTAACACGCTTATGATTACGACTCCGTAGACGACATGGTTGATGAGTCCAGTGGAGGCGAACACTTTACCTTGGAAAGTAAAAAGAAAGAGCCGAAAGACAATTTCGACCATAGACTGTCTACATTTAATGCCGAAGCCAGTGATTGTGAAAACTGAAAGTCGACAATATTTATCTTGGAAAATAGAAGGTAATCACCATCAATTTGACTCAACAGTAATGGAAAATAAGATTATTGTGGTGAACAAACTGACAGTGCCTCACAGTCTTGGCAAGAGAAACCAACATCAAAATTGCTGACACTTTCGACACTGTTAAGGAATATACTGTAAATCCTCTTGCTAGTGATTTTGGGAGCGAGAGAGAGAGAGAGAGAGAGAGTTACAAAGAAAAATTAAAAGAAAACAAAAAGGGAGCAAAAAAAAAAAAAAAAAAAAAAATCAAGTTATATCAGCAGACCAAGAGATGGGTGTGGTGAGCGATACTTCTCAGCGGAGATGTCTTTTTCGGAGCAGCGGGTCGAGACTTTGCTTAGCTTGTTGAGGAAAGGGCCATTTCATGCTTGAGTGACCAACTTACAGAGGGGAAAGTTCTTCCACCAGAGTCCAACCCCAGAGATCATGGAACATCTGGAATGGGGAAGAAGGCGGAAGCATTGAAAAAAAGATAAGTACCCGGTACATGTATGAGTGCGTTAGTTTCAATCAAGAGTTTCATAATTATGAACATGAGGAAAATCAGAAATTCATACCCGTGAAAAGTAGGTTAAGAACCAATTTAAATTTTTGGGAAGAAGTAGGGTTTTCATCTTTTATTCTAGACTTGATAAAATGGTTATAATTTTCCGTTTATAACAACACCCTGTGGGATGAGGAAAGATAACAGCTTTCACCATTGAAAAATAAGTTTTTTGTTAAAAAGCTTTTCTTGAATTGGAAAAGAAGCGTTTGATTAAAAGGTGTAGCAAACAACCAATTGTTGGTAACCCTTAAACAGTAGCAGTGCACAGCAGTGTAAAAAAATAGATTGATTTTAGATTTACGAGAAGTAAACAAACATGTCTGTAAGCAGTCTGGTAGTTACGGACATTTGAGAACGGCTCTTATGTTTATGAAACTGTGTGGTTGGATGATTAAATTTGATTCAGCTTATCATCATCTAGATATCTATTATCCTCATACAGATTATTGAGGTTTTTCATGGATAATTCAAGATCAGCAGATTTACTTTTGATTCTTAGTTTTTCCATTTGGGTTATCATTAGCACTTTATATTTTTTCAAAATCGACTAGCCAATTAATCAAAAAATGGAGATATCAAGGTTTTCAAACTTTGATGTAATTGGATGACGGTCTGTGGTACTGTAGTAACAAAGATAGACTGGAGCATCAGGGTGCTGAAATCAAAGAGGATATTGCTAAGTCAGGTTTTATGCAAACGTATGAGAATACTATTTGGTCGTAGCTACAGAGTCTGGCATTTTTAGGCATCGATATAGATATTAGTATTGGGGAAATCAAATTTCTTGATATTAGATTAGCAAGAGCTTAGAGAACTGGCATTATATTCGCACGAAAGTGAGCAGAGGTCTGGCTAGTTTTGTTGGTCAGATTATACTGTGTCTATTGTGCTTTTACCTCAGTGCAATAAGGTAGTTTATTCTGATGCTAGTAGTACTGGGTTTGGAGGATATTGTGTGGAGACACCTAAAAGGGTGTGTTGCGAGGAATGGTCAGCTGACGAAGCGACGGAGAGCTCTACTTACAGAGAACTGATAGCTGTTTTCAGGGTCTTATTTTACATGGCAAACACGTTGAGTGGTTTGAGATTGAAGTGGTTTTCTGATAGCAAAGATGTTGTAAACATTAAAGAAAAAAGTAGCATGAGGAATAAATTACAACCTATTATTTTAGATGTTTTTCTTCTAATGGAGTAATTCAATAGAAATGTAAGGATACTGAGAAAAAAAATACCCATGCAGATTATATAAGTAGAAGTGTGTATGTTGACGATTGGGGTATTTCTCAAGAATTATTCTCACATTTTGGTAAGATATGGGGTCCTCATGAAGTGGATTGGTTTCCGTCCTGCTACAATGCTTGAGTACATATTTTTATTCTAGATTTTAGAATTCAGGAACAGTGAATGGGACACGCGTCGTTTACGGCTCTATCCTGGTCCTTAGATCAAATTCGGTCCCTTATTTCTACATTGTCCTTCACCTGTAAATGTCCATCATGACGTGATCAAATGTGGCACCGAAACGTGCCCTTGGCTGACTCTGTTATGGTCTCAAAATTTTTGAAGCTTTAAACTTTTAGATACTACCTAGTTTCTTATTGAAAAGTCGAGATAAAGAGGTGGCAATTGGCTTTTGATAAATCGGGTTAAATCGTATTTATGCCCAGTGAAATTTCTTGAAAATATTTAGATTTCATTGGTAGGTCTCGATCCTAGCTACAGCTTTTCAAATTTATATGGCATATTTTAAATATGATATCGTTGAGTTACAATGACAGTTATTTATAGATGAAAATTGATGAAAAAGAATCGGTGCGCGTACAACAGTAATTTTAGGGGGTATGTTTCGATGAGGGGAGCTATCGGTGTAGGGTCGTATCGATGCGTAAAATGAAAAAACATGAAACGGAAGTATCGGTGCCGGGGAGTAGTTCTGTGGACATTATTTTGATCGCTTTTTGTAAAAACCTGAAAAATAGTCGATTTTGGCTGATTTTGTTAGGTCCGATCTATGGCATTTTTTAAAATAAAGTTTTGGGAATATAATGCAGCGTTCTTATTTACCAGGCTTTTTTTACGATATCTGGAAGGCGTGTTTGGTCATTTCTAGTCGTCACTTCCTTAAAGGTCTTGGTTCAGATTTTATCGTTGATAAAGCAAAATAATGCCTTTGTTGAATGAAAATCTATAATTAGGGACCCATTACTCCATAACAAAAATATTTAAACAAAAATGACGGCACAAGATTGTAGCCCATACACTCGAGGTCAAAGCTGCCAATTTTCGTGATAAAATCTTGTTTAGGGATGAAGTTACGCCCCTTGCCAATTGCTATTTCACCTCAAAATAGAAAGGCGTTAAATTGACAATTAAAGCTTTGAGTTGCCTATGCTTATACATTGCAACGAGAAATATGACAGTCAATTTTTTATATTTTCGAGGAGATTTTTATTGTTTTAAATCAGCAGAAAGATAGGTGCCTTAGAGACTTAAAAGATCAACAAGCAATAATGCAAGCCAAGCAGAACTAGGAACCCTATATAAATATTGGTGTAGTGAAACTGACACAGGTTTGGGAAAAGAATAGAAGAGTTACCAGGCAGCCGAATAGTAAAACAATTGTGTAAATAAGAGATATATGATAAAAACATACCTGGACCTCAGCCACTTAAATATTCCTTGAAACATGGGGACTTGCAAATAAGATAAGAAATATAGCACACTACACAAGCCTAGAACATGAAATAACCACAAAAAATTAAGAACCTATTCTGGCAGGAATTACAAGCTGATAAATTTGGTAAACTAAAAACTTTAAAATCTTTTTAAAATATGCAAAATGAATGATAGATGAATAAACGAACGAATAAACGAACGAATAAACAAGGTAGACAAATCAATCAAACAAATGAAACTGATAACCCTACATTTTACAGTACCATGGAATAAACGTAGTATTAATAAGAATGCTGTATATATTAGCGCCCGTGGTCTTATTGATCAATTAATGTATGAATGAATAAGTCAAATCCACATGTACATCAGGGGCGGATCCAGGTTTTTTTTCCTCAGAATTTTCCACAACTTTCCGCCATTTCCTGTTAGTGACAGTGATTCCTCCGTCCTCCACAGTCTTGATTTTCTGCTCAGTTCTGTACATGAGGATTCCATCTTGTAGCTAGAAAAAAGGAAAATTGAGAAATACACTATGCGTGCTCCATGGAATAGAGACGAAAGGAAAAATACTTGTACTATCATGCAGTTACAGTGTCTTAATATATATCAAATGAACACTTTGCACAATGCTTCTTGCATAATGTAAGTATATGACAACCTGCAAATGAACAGTCTGAAACAGTGTTAAATACGCAGCTAGTATTTTGTTTACTTTGTAATGTTTTTAGCAGTGCGTCTCAAACATCTTTTAAATAGCGTTCAACGTTGCGCCAGCTTGGTACTTACCCTCTAATAAATACAACCGCACCGCCTTAGGATCGATCGTGAGTCGACTGCGAGTAAGATGAACCCTCCACAAATATATAGGTCTCGTGTGTGAAGAGTGAAAATCCTCTATGGCGTACCCATTAAAAGACGGGTGTATATCTTTACATGGGTTTAGCTTTTACGTTGGTTTATCTAGTGAATGCAGAGATATACAGCCAGCGTAAAATGAGCTTGCCCATCGAAAAGTATTCATTAAATATCATGCAAAAATAAAAAATAACACTGGGATATCGATAAAAAGCACCAATTATAGTTTAGGAATTTGTTTATAGAAATGCTCTGAGACTAACGGGGCTCCTGTGTAATACGAACGTGTTTACTCACCATATCCATATCAACTGGTTGACAGACTCTCTTCCATCACTGCATCTCTGCCACTGCACCACGAAGGAAGCTGTGCCGAAAAACCCGAAACACCGTGACTCTTATTGTCAACGCCTTTTCGTGTTCAATAGTAATACAATATGAATATTAATGACTATGTTTATGAACACTTAATACATTTATACATGAATATTTAAATTAGAGGACAAGCACGTTTCGCTATAGTTCTAACGTGACAGGAAGTCCGTGTAATAGAGAGTCCGGGGGACCCTCTATTACACGGACTTTCTGTCACACTAGAGGGACCCTATAATGAAGACTCCCAGTTTCAGAAACCAGGGGTCCGTAGGATTAACTACCTGGCTCCATTAAATGAAAAAATGAACGTCCGTAGGACCCCTGGTTTCTGAAACCGGGAGTCCGCGGATCCTGTTTCGACGGACTCTGTGTCACGTTACACCGACCCTCACCCCCTTGGAGTTATGTTTGGGGCACGCTTAAGGGCCCCGAAAAAAGGTGTTTTAGAGGGAAAATATCGTCATTTGGTACGATTTATAACTATTATTCAGCTAAATATTTTGGGTGTAATTTGTTGTCAGAAATCGAAGGGGGGAGGGGGTCTGGATCCCCCTGACACCTCCCTCTTAATCCGCCATGTACATGTATTAGACCGTGAACATTCGTGAACAGTTTCAACCGCAGTCCCTCGCCTGAAATGAGCCATGCCTGTCTGTAATTTGCATAACAATTACTTGCTCATCGTAGTGCGAGCTGTACTTCCGAGTAGGACACAGCTAGATGAAGACGCAATGTTCAACGTGTGGTGCAGTCGCAACGCAGTCGTATGAGGCGTAGAAGCAAATGCATGTTTCGTAAGTAGCACTTTTTCTTCAGTAACGTATGTCAGTTGATAGAAAGAGAGCAGAAAAATGCAAAGAAATTTGCGAATTGTATTTACTGGTATGTTACTACTCTTTGTTGTATTTTGCCTGTCGTTTCTGTAATGTCACTCAAAATACTATTTAGCAAATTAGTAAATGGGCATATTACCACAAAGATCACTGACATATTTAGACGATAGTACCGTACTTGTCACAGTATCGAACTTTTGATCCAAAGACAAGCGTGCCCCATCAACGTGTACATCAATTTTATAGTCAAAGTTTATCAAAAATTCAAACGTCTCCTTTTAAGACAATCACAATAGTTTAAAATTTTTTAATCAGTTTTGTAGGTTTGTTTATTTTATTACACATGTACCTGTAAAATGCTTGTAAGCAGTGTTGAAACACGGGAAAATGATTTGTACTAAAGCGAAATATGGTTCCCAAACGCGTGATGCAAAGCGATTTTAGATATTACAACTTTATATAGTAGGTAAAATAAATAAACGTCTGTAGTGATAACCTCCACAAATTAGAGGAGTGTTTTCAATATTTATTTTTTCAAAGCAAGATATCTGAAATATCATTATTACTAACTTCAGGTCTTAATTTTGGCGTTAGGCAACATAGAATCGATTGATTCGGGGTGCTAACTGAGCCTGAACTATGGACAAGTCGGTAAACACTCACATCATTTCAAGTGCCCTCTTCTCTGAGATGTAAATTGCATTGGTCGTATCTTCCAAGCCTGCCCGTATAGTCAGATATTGTTAACATTACCTTCTCATTTCAGAAGTCCACTGAGATACTGAGAACTGCACGACACCCGGCTGCTAGCAACCGAGCCTGTCATTCACGCTCTGGAACCCAACGCACATCCATGCATCTTTTGTTTTAAAATTGAATAAATACGTTTGTCATTCCGTGTTTTCTTTTTCACTTCGATATGAAATGATGATAAATATATTAATAATAATAGAGGGTTAGGGGTAAAATTATAAAGATATTATTGTCTGAGCACTTTCAAATTAAATGTGCTAAAACTGATCTGTATGCATTGTGTTTGGGATTGATGGTTTCAACAGTAACAGAAAATGTCGTAAATCAAAAGGATTAAAAGGTTTGTTAATAATTGAGAGCATTTTAAGAATACATCTACAGCATTTCCAACAGCCCACATTAATAAATACAATTTGTGTGAATTTACGATCTTGCTTTATTGAAAAATCTGCCCTACATTTTATTCTATAGTGAGACGGTTTTTTATATCTATTGGAATAAATTAGTTCGTCCTCCCGGATATAATTTTCTTAATTTAATATAGGTCCATATTTTAAGGGTTATGGTTTGCTACAGAAAATCGATTCAAATATCACGACCTTCTATTCAGACGAATACTTTAATTTTAAATTAAAACAGAAATATAAGATATCCTGACACTTTTGAAATGACAACAGTTGAAATTTGCTCCTCCACTAAAAAAAAATAGTTCTGCATATTCTGACATGTTTGAAAATGTCTCATTAAAATCATAATTAAAATAAATTCATCCTTTGATTTAATGAAATAGACTCGCCCCACTTGTGTGACCCCTCAAATCAAGTGGACTCGCCCCACCTGTGACCCCTAAAATCAAATGGACTCGTCCCACCTGTCACCCCTGAAATCGAGTGGACTCGNACTGAGTAGCCTGTCACTAACAATGGCATAGTCTACCGCACTACATCCCAATTTGTTAAAGCAGGTAAAATATCCTAAGGAGTTGCCTTGTGTTCTACCATTTAGGATGATTAAACTACTGCTTTTACACAGTTCTAGTAGACTTCTTCCCTGGGGGTTTACCACACTATCTAAATTGTTTCTAGGTCGTTTAAGTGTGCTATTGGCCAAACTGTCAGGCACCGGTCCAAACATTCTATCATCTTTGACTAAGTCTGACAAAGTCCCAGTCCTTGCATTAAAGTCACCTAGTAGACAGACTGAGCCTAGTGCCTGATAGTGTGCAATTTCATCTTCTAGGATATCAAAAGTGGCCTCATCAGTTGCAGTGTTGCCTGGTTTTATGTAAACTGCACACACAAATAGATCTTTTTGTAATCCAAAGTATGTGCCTGACAGTCTAAGCCACAAGAGATTCTCGCTCTTACTATTTTGCATCTTGATTGCCTCACGAAACTCTTTTTTGTAGTATATAACAATTCCCCCAGAGGGTCTACCTCGAACTTTTCTTTTTTTTCTAACTTTAAGAAAATGGGCATGTGTGCCAGTTGGCAGAACAACTCTTGATCTTTCTGTTGAAAAGGTTTCAACACATATGAAAATATCATAGCTTTCTATCATAGCAATAAAATTATCATCATTAAGCTTGTTAGCAAGACCTCTAACATTACGCATACCTAAGCGAAGCATATCATTCATGATAGAAGCAGAAGACATGTTATGTAACTATGTGTGCTTAAACACCTATCCTCGGACAGCTAATGGTCTCATTTTCAGTAATGCTCTAAGGCTTGATTAATAACAACTTGCAACTTATATGAGAATAATATGAATAAATTATGTAGTAACAATTTAATTTTACCTTATGATCAGTTAACATTTCTTCTTCAGTCATTTTAATTGTAATCACTTGGTACATTAACCTTATGACCTATGTTTTGGGTTGTAAACTGTGTACCCTGTGTTGGGCAAGCAGTACTTAGTGTATAAAGATCAAATGCATGCAAAAAATTTGTTTGTTTTAATAACAAAAGTTATAGGAACTTACTACTTACTATGTAGTGATTAATGCCAATAGGTGTACCTTTCGAATTAGAATATTTGAGTAACTAAGATCATATTATTATTGCTTGTGTATTTATAAGAAAAAGGAAATTGATACTTACATTTTTTTGACATTTCAGATATGAATTTGGCACTTACTGTGGTTGTTACTTGGCTTGTTGTGCACAGAAAGAATCTATTATTTAAAACAATATCCTTTATATAATATGACGCTGAGCATTGTTCTTTGTATGAGAGAAAAGAAGTACATATATAATGCCTTCATTGTTAGTTATCCGATTTTATTTTCCAGTTTGCTCAAACAATCTCTTAGCAGTTTAAGTTCTGACTGGATGGAGCTGTTTCTTTCACTGCGTGGGTTCCACTGTTTTTTCCACTGGCTTTGGTTTCCATGATTGTGGTAGCGATAGTTGACGTGGGGGTTGGGTCTATGGTTGCGGGTGGGTGTTGCCTTGGATTGGGTCATCTGTCCTGAGGCCTCCTTGATATTACGGGCCAGTGCGCTGGTCCCATGGGAAGTGAGATGGATTCCGTCCCACTGGAAAAGATCTCTCCGGCCTGTGATATTTTCATTGTTCATGTAATGAATGTTGCCACGTGAGTTACAGAAATCATACATTTGTTTGTTAGTTTGCATTGCTGCTCTGTTAAAATTGTGATTTCCCCACCGGGGTAGAATGTTGCTCACAATAATTTGGGTTTCGGGGTAGGTTTGTTCAATGGTATTAACAAGGTCAATAGTTTCCTCCGCTACGCTCTGTGGATTCTGACCCTCACTAATGTTGTTTGATCCAATTATGATACTGAAAGTTTTTGGTTTTCCAAAGTTGTTTTCTGATAGCAGCTTTTTGGCATCCTTTACTTTTTTTCCCCTGAGAGCAAAACATTTGCTTCTTGTTCGAGGGAAGAGACCAGTGGGTAGAAGACCTTTTCCAATTGAGCCTGAAATCACGATATTTTCATAGGGTGTCTCTGGCTGGTCGGGGTTATTGGTACCTGTGCTAGTTCCTATACCATCATCTCTGCTTGCAGGTGATTGGTTGACAGTAGGGCCTGCATCAGTCACAGTGCTTTCAGGTGAGTCCATAGCAACTGCTGATGTTATCACTTTAGTATCAGGTGTTGGTGTTTCAGTGTTCAGAGCTGATACTTTGTTTGCAGTAATTGTAGGGTGTTGCACTGTCTCTGTGGTAACTCCTGATGTTATCAGTGTATCTATGCAGGCAGTAGGAGATGGGAGCAGGTTGTTCTCCCACTGAGTGCTATTGTTTCTAGTCATTGTGTCTAGAGCTTGTGTACCCTTGTTGGCAGTATTAGTGGGTAGTTCATTGTTTTCCCACTGGGTGATTTTATCTCTGGTCACAGGATGATCTGTCTGGGTGCCTTTGTCTACTGATGGTATTATGATCTCACTTTGTGTGCTTTTATCTGTGACTGAAATTTGTTGTGAGGCTTGTTGCCTCAGACTACTAATTTGGTTTGTAAATTTGGACAGTTGGCTAGTAAGATGTGCAAAAAGTTTCAGTAGTTCACTATGGTCATTTGCTGTTTTAGCAGATAGCTGGTTTACATTCTCAGTGAGAGCATTCATTTGGCTTGTAAGCTGTTCAGAATTTTGGGAGTCCTTCCTCTGTATGTCTGTAGTTTTGAATAAAAGGTCAGCATACCCTGCTTCTACAGCCTGTAATGTCTCTTGCATCCTCCCCATTTCTCTGTCTGTTCGCATTTCTTTTAAGTTTGAGCCATGTTTTACTTTAAAGCTAGTCTGTGAGCTTCTTCTCACTCGTTTCACTGATGTTTGGTTGAGAGTGGGTGATTCACAGCCGTCAGCTTCCTTTGTGGTTTCTTCAGGGGTTAGCATTACCGTAGGCTGTTGTACTTTTGGAGCTGAGATTATCATGGCAATTTTTGGGTAGTCATGTGCTAGCCAAAGAATATATGGAGCCCCTTGAATATGGATCTTTTTTGATTTTGCCGTGTGATAGAATGTGAGTGAGATTTGTCCTAGATTATTTCCACTGGGGCTTTGGTAGGGGAATTTGAGCTGATATCCACTGCCTCCATTTACTTCTGCCTCTGTGCTAGGTTTATGATATTGTTTACTGGCTTCAGCCCATCTTTTAACAAGTCCTACTGTACTTATGCTGACAACTGCACATTGGGCATTGTGTTGGATTTTCTCAACATTTGGGCCAAAATATTGTTCTTCAGTGTACGCAAAGTTACTGGTTATACCTTTTTCACAGTCATATCTCTTTCTTGATGCTGGATTCATCAATGTGAAGTAGGCTTCAGATTCCTGTTGCAGTTTTTGTTCAATTCCCTCATCCATTTTAGATATTTGGGCTGCTCTAGAAGTGAAAGCTTCTCTTATGTCCTCCGAGGAAGCCTCAGGGTGAACCCCCAGTATGCTGTAATAGTTTTCCTCCATCTTGTTTCACACTAGCTTTCTTTGTTTTACAGTCCTCAACTTGGTTTCAGTTTTGTAGTTTATAATTAGTAATTTGCTCAGTCAAAATGCTAACAAACTTTCCACTGTACCTTTAAATTGTCCTTTTTCTTATATTTAGGTAGAATCTTGTCCTTGAATTAGGTGTTTAAGTTCATAGTATTCACAGATAACATGCAGTAGAAACTAGGTCGTCAGCCATCTTGATTTATTATTTACTTGATTTTTTTTATTTATTTATTGATTTAATTGCTCTGACCTTAATCACTTGCTCTTCTGACACAGATAAAAATAGCCCCCAGTGAATAGCTTATTACTTCAGCTAACTGTGGAATCCCCTGAAGTAGTTGCAGAGGTATAAATACTGGTGCAGTAGCAGCCTGAAAGCATTGTTAGGTATGGAGCGTGAAGAAGCAGATCGGATAGTAAGCAAATTTTGGAATTTTGAAGAACTGACAAAATATTAATTTGAAGCGGTGAGTGCTGCAGTCAGAAGGAAGGACGTGTATGTTGGAATAAATTAAAGTACTGGGTGGNTTTGCCGTGAGTTAAATTTAATAATCGCCAGGGTCCGAAGACCCAGATATATCGCACCTAAGCCGCCTCCGATAGTCATACGGAGACGTTATTCAAAGTAGGCCTAAATTTATTCTCAGATATAGGCCTAAGGTTTGTTTTGCATACCTGTAAACTCCTAAGGGTTAAACTTACATAGAAGTGTGATTTAACATCGTTTATATCACAAATCGGCATGAAATAATTGACGTTTGAAAACAGACACAACTTCTTTGCTGCACTTAAAATGACCTTCTTAGCTATAAATATGATCCTATCACCTTGCGACATTACATCATTCGATCGATATACATGAGTAGTTGTCACTGTTGAGGAGAAAGTACGTCTATTTATAGGAACTGAAATCAGATGACGCATGTATCGTAGTGTTCAGAGAGCGACTTCAGCTTGACCTACTTTCCAGTACGTATGTCGAACAGTAGCTGCACCGATATTTCTTCTCATTATACTTAAATTTATACCCCCTTTACACTGGACGGCGTCCTTTCTGCGTCCTTTCTGCGACCATGAAATTTGGCATCGCTGCGGTCTCAATAAGGAGACACGAGCATTGATTTTGTATCAGAATGAATGCTCAATGATCGGCCAGTTGTCGGCACGTAAATTATTATTATTTTTTAACTCTCAAATGGGACCGTACTGCTGGACGCAGAAAGGACGCCGTCCAGTGTAAAGGGGCCCTTAGGAAAATAAAAAACTTGACTTGTACTTGTATATTTTCCCATCGATACGATAGGTATTTAATAAACATACCGGGTGGTAGATTTTTGAAAAATTAATAAGCGTACTGGGTGGAAATGGAGCGTACCGATGGAAAGAAATTTGAAAAATTAATTACGTACCGACCGGTACGTTTATTTAATACTTCAAGGTATGTGAGGAAACACCGGGCGTGATAGCCGCCATTTTTTTAAGCTGCAGTACGGAATTGTGGGATACGGCTCACTTCGGGAAACCCCTTCCAACCACGTGACTGGTTTTTGCAGACAGCAGAGCCTAGACAGGTTGCGTAATGTGCAGTTAGCACATCGTCGCGAAGCAAAGCTCAAGCAGAGCGAGAATAAAGCCCTCTGCGCGCGGGCAAAGATAATTGCTTTCAGATGGCATTTCTGTACAGGGTGACTTACACCCCATTTCCATAGATTAGATCGATCTACTTTAGATCGACCTAACTCCCTGGGGGTTCACGCTAAATAGCTGTCAGCCGGGCGGACACGAAAGTTAATTATCCCCTTACAGCTTGTAGTAGGCGGGACGGACATTTAAGTCGGATTATCTGAAAGTAATCTAGTGAGACTCCCCGCGGGGATAGATCGATCTAAAATCTATGGGAATAGAGCCTTAGAGTTAAAATGACAATCTATCTAGCTAGAGACATATCTGTGAATATCCGTAAAAATCTATCAGTCGCCCTGGTAGAGGGTATGAAAACATCAAGAACTATGTCCCTTGTTCTTGTATAAGACATTTTCACATTACTCCTCCTCAGCTTATATAAGTTTTTCTTCTTTAGAAAACTTAAAGAACGACACACTTTTTTCAGAATTGTTATCCATCTCTGCAACTTCGAAATACTTTTTAAGCATCAAATATGGACAGGTGTGCTTTCCGGTCTTGGCTATCAAACAAGAATTACCATCCCTGTGTTGATCGGTTTTACTTTTCCTGATGAAAATCTCTAAATAATGGTCATAAAAGATCACATAATTATATCTCAATTCAGATATTTCTGACCACCTTAAGAATGCAGCATATGAAATCAAACAATGGAAAGTATTCGGAGATCCTTCAAAGTGACTCAGCAGATACAGGTTCCTTTTTTATTACTCTATGATGTTTCCTTCTCTGAGATACTTCTTTCACTGCAAATAAGGAATTTCGGATTTTTCTTACAGTTTGCAATATCATGAAACCATTTTAAACTGTAAAAAGCGTCTAAAACCGCAGCAGAAGAATTACAAGATTGTGACAAATTGTGAAGATAAAAAGCAACAATCGAGTCTTTCGCTGTAAAAACAGAGGTCACACCGTTCGTATTGCACCATTCAAGCCATTTTTGGAAGCCTTAAGAATATTTTCTCACTGTGTTGTCTGCTCTTGACTTCAAAATGACATCTGGTAATGAATCTGCTAAAGCCTTCAAACTTTTATTGCTTGTAACCTCCACGTCTTAGAGGATAGCATTATCAAGAAAACATGAAAAAGGAAAAAAAAAATTTTTTTTGAAAACAAAACTCTAGCAATCGTTCCCATAATCTCTGTTCATTCTGGACAATAATCATGTCCATGTTAACTGTCATTGATCAATAATTGTGATTCTAATGGCCATTTCTTCCATTCCTTCCTTCAATGTTGCAGAACTCCATTACAGCATTTGTTGTATCGATAACCCATTGGTAACTAGAAAAGCACTCCGAGAGCGCAGACCTCCGCCCAGGCAGCGATTTTTGATTATTATTGATTATTGATTTATTATTTATCCGGATCACCTGTATGTAAATATGTTTGATAAGATCTAGGGGAGATATTTAAGCACATTTAAAAGACACTCACTCAGAGCCAGATTTTTTCAATATCGCTTAATTTGGGGTCAGGAATGGACTTAGCAGTGATCCTCACCCTCGCCTGAACAAAGAAGCTCAAACAAATCAAGAACAAATCAATATCCGAATAACGACGGTGATATGGCCCTGTTGGCGCATATTAATTTTCGTGATCTGTAAACACAGGGAATCAGCAGTTGTAAACTTTCTCTTATATAGTATATTTTGAACAAGCTGTCTGTACAGGGAGGGGGGGGGGGGGGCTTCACATCTGCGGACCCCCTCGCCCCCTTAAAATATTCCTGGATCTGTCCCTGTTACGCATGGTACCTATCTGTATCTAAAAAAACACTGCTGATATATGATAGACGGGAAGAGGGAGCGCATGGGAAATGACGGTGTAGGCCTGATCTAAAGCCTTCCAGAATTTCTGCAGTAACTTGTTGGTCACTCCGTTCATTTTACTCGGAGACTGTTCTGGTAAAGAAAGAGATTCAAAGTGGTGTGTCGCAGTGTGATTCTGGCACTTAGAGTGTGTTTTAAATCCTAATATTAGTACATAAATGTAATTTATTCTAAAATGTGAGGCCTAATAATAAGGAGCTACGGGCAAATTTCTTCAACAATCAGTTTCTTTTTCAAACTGATTGTTTGACACATCATGATAACAACGGAAACCACCAAACTTCAATTAAGATAATTAATTGTATTTATGTAACAAATGGTTTGTTTTAGTGGTGGTATTAACTTTTTGGTAATACATCAACGTTTTGTTTATAGGAAATTAGTCTGGTTAGTTAGTAGTAGGTAGTAGGATGGTAGTTTGGGTCTTGTGTCTGCACATTTTTACCTTAAGTAGTTGACCAAGGCAAGGTGATAACAGATGTCCAGGGTTAAGGAATTTTTAAGCTGCTGTGTATCAAGGCACACACATTTGCACCCCCACCTTTAATAATTACATATTTCTGGTTAGTTACCCGCACGAAAATGCAGTAGTATCGAAGTAGCAAAGCAGCGGGAGCATATTTGCAGTATAGCCTACTGCAATTCTACTCCAGAAAGTACATAGGTTTGTACAGAGAGGAGCATAAATGCAGTAGAATAGCAGCATGATAGAAGCATGTTTCAAATATGTTAATTAGCTCCCCAATCGAAGCAGATATGAGAGATGTTTGCAGTATGATTGCAGTAGTCTACTGCGCTGGAGTATCTACTGCATTTTCGTGCGGGTAATTTTAATTGTGTCACTATAATATATTAGCCTTATCGCATAATAATTTTTTTAATTCCCATGACTAAACACCCCGGTGACTCCCTTCGCCACATAAGTTTTCATGTAATTATTAAACAGAGCAAAAAATCTCCCTATTTCTGTAGAATTATAAATTTTATGAAAGATGTTTTTGGGACTAATTCTATCGAGCTGCATTCAGTGAGAAGTCATTCAGCTTTGTAGCTGCGGAGATATTGACGGCCGCACTAAAAAATGCCTGCAAAACTGCATGAACAGAATATTTTGGTGAAACATTTCCTATCCTCATAGACAGCAGACTCACTGACGTAACTCCCAATGCCACAAAAAGTTACTTTTTATACCGGCAGTACTGTAATTGAACACGTGCATTCTCTGTTTGTAAACAAACCACTGCACTGCTCACAGTCGTAAGCTCCCTCCGCCAGATGTCCATAACTGCACAGCACTGAGCCAGGTCTCGCCCAAAAATAGGAAGCAATTTAAGCCCCAACCTGCTACTTGACACCAAATTAACCACTAGCAACACACAAAAAATGTCAGGAAAAAAACTGGAAACAATCACTAATTTTTCACAAAGCACTACATTCGTCTATAACAGTCCGTGATTGGCCAGGTAGGGATGAAAAATTTTTTTCTTCGTTATAGTGTCAGGTAGGTGTGTTCGGTCATTTGTAGTAAGAATAAAGTGCTGGAAGAGTGGTGGTGTCATCATTAAGGAAGAAATAGAGCAAAAACTGTGTCTCCCCCCCCCTCTCAGATTCTGTTCTCAGAGCTCATTTTTGGATCATCTTTAAAGCTAGAATTGGGGGCCTTGATGAAGTGACCCGGGCGCGTTTCCACATTTTTTATGAATGACAGGTGTGGTAGATTGATTTTCGTCACTTTTTGGAAAAATCTGAGACGGGTCGATTTTTGGTGATTTTGAGTGATTTTGATCAGTGCCGGCACTGTGAGATTTCTTCAATTTTGGCCAGGTAGGGATGAAAAATTTTTTTCTTCGTTATAGTGTCAGGTAGGTGTGTTCGGTCATTTGTAGTAAGAATAAAGTGCTGGAAGAGTGGTGG